>CM052159.1:475620-975620 GCA_028455555.1 Augochlorella aurata | reverse complement strand
CAGAAGTATGTACACGGTCTGGTCGGTTCGTCACTGGAGACTCATTACTGGTGAGGGAGGATAGATACCTAATCGCTTCACAGAGCACCGAATGGATCGAGTTGGACCGCGTTATTTTGCGGTGGTTGCGCAGCAGTCTGTGGTTGTTGCTGTTGCAGTTGTGGTTGCTGCTGAAGGTTAGCACCCATCATTTGATTCGCATTGGACATCATCATTGGCGCGGGACCTCCTGCAACCATCATGCCACCGGGACTGCTAGGCATTGCGTTCATCATCGGCCTCATGCCCTGCATGCCCATTGGGACACCTTGCATTCCCTAGGGACACCAGAAAGCCGCCCAATCAAATCCAGCCTGTACTTTGTCTGGAACGTTTACCATTTTCACGTCCACCTGTTTCCATGTACCATCTTCTTTTTGGTATTTTTCGGATATCGTTCCAAGGACCGACCTTGTTTTTCTAGGGTCGTGACAGAACGTTTATAGTGTACAGTGTCTAGTTGTTAGTGTCTAATAGGTCTTTGACAGTGGTTCCAAGGTGGGATACAGTTGGATACAGTTGGTACAGTGGCTTTAAGATTGGTTTGGATGCGTGTAAAGGGATCCGACGCAACCATAGTGTATTTACAAGTATTTCTATGTACAATAGAAACCGTTGCATCACTGGTAATAGTTCACTATGTACACTATAATCGGTGGTTCGAAGAGTATCGTCACGTGCAGCGTTCAAATAACACAGAGGAAGATACAGAATCTAACTAGAGAGACTAAACACACGTGTGCATTTCAACTGTACAACAGAGAGTCAATGTAAAAGCAGAGACAGAGAGTAGCAAGATGCAACATAACATAGTGGAAACTCGAACGTTATTCTTTAGGTTGGTAGTGATCAAGAATAAACGGTTTCTTCCGCCGTTCGGTTGTCTTTTTCTCTATACAGATTTAGTTAGACTTTGTTACACATGTCGCGTGAAACAGATAGGACTTTTTTCTCGCAGAGTGTGTAATGCTAACTTACCAACGCTGCGGTGTGGTTAGGGAAGGCCAGGGCAGTTGGAGGAAGCTGCGTCATTCCTTGACCCTGCAACAGCCATGTAGCATGCCATACGCCATGCATGCATTGTACTAAATGCACCGATCAACAATCACCTCCTAATCTATATAATTCTAATTAGGAATCTTTATGCTAACCCAGTGTTGCTCTAGTTTCACAACAATTTCTGAACCACTTTCTAAATATTGTTCATTTCGAAAATGTTGAAAAAAGGAAAAACTATGCATTGGGAAATTATGTCCTGGGCGAAGAGTTTCTCTCAAGAATATGTGTTATCATTCAAAACAAGAACAAGAAAAAGTACATGTGTTGACAGTGATTTATCTGTGCGAAAGCTTGTCGAGTGATGAAGCAAGCGTGCCAACGCAGTGTTGCAGTTCACGACAGCGACCCCGGGGTCAACAAAGTATAAATTCTCCAAGAAACTTTCTATGTTCTGTCGTTGAACTTGCTCTCCTCGGTTATCTATCGTCTACCAATATAATCCGGTCGTTCGGCATCGTAACGACAAAAATAGAACAAGCGAAAATGTTTATCGCATCACGACTATGCGGAAATATGTTTGTATAATAATAAAATCAGTGATCCTGATAAGGAGTAAGAAATGCATGCGGTTAACGGTTCAATGGCAAATGCTCAGAGCAGATAACTTATCGTGCTCATATTGTCGGTAAGAACATAAACGGAACGCGGTTAAGGGTAAACAACAGTTCGGTAACGATCGAGAACAACGTGCCGGTATAACAACTCGGTTGACGATCCAGATCCGCTTACCATTGGACGATAACCAGCGCCCGTGGTCGCTGCCATAGGCTGAGGTGTCCATCCGACTTGGCCACCGGTCTTCGCAGCATTTTTAGGCGAATTCCACTGCATTCCCCTAGAAATTCATTCAATTGTTATGTTTGCATATACAGAAAAATTATCAACAGTATTCGAAAGGCAGGAAAGACAGGATTTCAACTCACTTGACCTGTTGCTGCGCGCTCTTATTGATGGTCAAATTCTGGGCAAGGCTAGCTAGACTGCTGTCCAGATCTCCGGTCAGGACTTTGCCCGTGGACGCTGCGTTAGGCTGCTGCCCAGCTGCTGAAATATGATTATCTCCAGCTACAGCGGCTGGCATCAGGACCGAGCCCATACCGTCAAAACCTAAGCAACATCTACATCAGCCAAAGCCCCATAAGCAGAGAACCGAAAACGGCAAAAAATGCTGATTACAGAAATAATAACGTAATTCTGTAACTGAACAAAAGCATGGATCTTAAACAAATAATAAACTGTTGCCGCTTACAAGATCAAACATAACTGTGCCATAGAATCTACAACTCGAAACAAAATGATAACGGTTCTAATCTATTCCAACATATTATCCTCTGAATCTACCTAATGACTCTGTACAGGTCAGGCCAAAGATGCCATGCTTCTTTTTTAACTGAACGTAGTGACAGAGTATAATCTGATCTACTGTGATGTGTATGCAGTGTTAGATCGTGAATCAATCGTTAGCGTCTAATGAGATGAGACGTTCAAGCAAAGCAGTCTACGATTCAACAAAGAAGAGTTGCTAATGCCGCGCTTCTCGAAGCACGTACTCCGTTCTTATGGAACGTAGTACCCGTTCCGTTATCAACTTCTCTGCGTAGAGGCTTAATGGCGAGATGTTTCTAAAATTACTAAAATATTTTATTCTAGCTATTATCGCACGCCTGAACCAAGACACCGATCTACTCTATCTGCTATCGAATCGGACGCAAACAGTACATTCTTGCCGGTCTCAATGGACACACCAAAGCGACTAGCGATGCAGCAGCGCTTCCAAACGCTCAAACGAAAACTCTGGATCCTAGTAACAACGCGCGCTCTAATAAAATGCTGAATCCTTGAACGAGTCACCGCAAAACGCAAGACAAAAGTGTCGAACAGAGTACGTAGCCGGTGATCCGCGCTTAGCATAATCGATTCTCCTTGAAGGACATGCATAATAGAGCATATAGAGAAAGAAAGGAAGAGAGAAAGAGAGACAGAAAGAAAGAGAGAAAGTGTGTGTGAGGAAACATCTATACACTTCCTGTCACCTGAGATCGGCTGTTTTGCCGGGGAACCGTATCCAGCCGGGGCTTGGCTAGAGATACCGTAGCCGATCATCGGTCCACCAGGCATAACAGGCTGCCCGGTGGCTGGCATATTAGCGGCCATATCGAACATGCCGAAACCCTGTTGCAGAGGTTGCTGTGCTTGTTGCGCGGTTGGGATTTGTTGAGCGACAGAGGGTGCCGATCGCGACGGGGACCCGCCCAGTGCCATGCGAATACTGTCGTTTAGATCATCAAAGGCACTCTTGCCAGTCGCGTTGGGACCTTGATTAGGTAACCCGGATTTACCGGTCGCCGCTCCTTGGCCCGCCGGTGCAGAGGGTCTAGGAGCGTCGTTGCCGGTAGTTGCAGGAGGCGGCGGTCTGGAAGGCGGCGCGGCGGTGGTCTTGCCCATGGGAAGGTTCGCCGAAGACCCTGCCTCGCCGGCAGAGTCTCCGGCGGACCCATCCGCGGCCATGGGCACTGCTGAGTCGCCTCCAAAGAGGTCCGACTGGCCGCCGGCACCGAACAGATCTCCGGTCTGCGCCGATTGCTGACCGTCGCCGCCAATCACCCCGCTACCATCTGCTCCACCAGCAGCTTGTTGCTGCTGATCGAACATACCAAAAGCGGGAGCGTTCGGCTGCGCCGGTTGCCCACCGATATTGGGAAAGTCGGACATGAATGGGTTTGGTACGGATCCGGACGTTCCTGGAGCACCAGCTTGCGCAAAAATCAAGGTGTGCATTGATTAGCTTCGGCATTCATGCCTCGGGTTAATTTTGCATCTTTTTGGGTGATTAGAAAAATGGTTTTTTGCCTCGACGAGCATTATTGCGTGCACGCTCTCCGTAGGACGGTTAAGATGATGATGATGATGATGATGATGATGAAGATGTTGATGATGATGGTGGTGGTGGTGGTGGTGGTGATGGTATGTGGATGATCACGTGGGTAAGAAACATCGTTGTTCTTCTGGCTAACGCGCTGCAACATTATTCGAATTTAGTACAAGGTTTTTGAATACAATTCTCTCTCTGTGGTTTTCTATGAGGAGGACTCTGTCTAGACTGCATAAACGAATCGAGACAGCGTCCTCTTCTTAACAAAATGTTAGAACATCGATACTTCTTCCTACGCTGACACAAGTGTCCCGAGATTGCTTGAGATTCGCTAGGCCCATACTACAAAGCACAGTTACTTTTACGGTTCGACCAGTTAAAATCACTATCGAGTATCTGAACTATGGGAACGTGTTGTCCTTGTGTGTTGCTGGGCAGGAATGTCCCTGGGGCATTCCTGCAGAAGATCTTAAACGAGGATCAACTTGCACAGGCATCGTCACCTATGAATCTAGGCAATTTATTGTAAGATGCAATGATACGAGAAAAAAATGTAAAGCGATAAACTGTTTGCAGTATAGAGCACGGGGTATGTATATGTACAATGTGAACGAGGACAGAGAGAGAGAGAGAGAGAGAGAGAGAGAGAGAGAGAGAGAGAGAGAGAAACGGTGCAGTATAAAATTATGTTATAACTGAGATAGAGATAGTGAGAGATAGAGAGAGAAAGAGAAAGAGAGAAAGAAAGAATGGATTTAGTACTCACCAGACTGAGAGTCTTGATTACCAAATGCGGAAGAGAAGCTATTATCTGTAACAAAGTTATTATTTGCCGGTGGTACTGCCGCGAAACCTACAAATCAAAAATGAAAAAACAGATGAAATAAATATAAAACGATCGATCGGGAGGATACAGTGATCTGTGCATTTGTTCGAGGAGAAACGAACGAATAAACAAAAAAAAAACAAACTTGTATTTACCGTTACCATTAGTCATCCACATGTTGTTCTGCGGCTGCGTGGCTTGTGCGGGTGCAGTCTGCGGTGCACCAAACATATCCGCGAACGGATTTCCTGCCAGTTGGAGCAGATCATCCGATGCTTTCTGCGACTCAAACCAATCAAATCAATTTCTGACGGTTAAAGAAGATTCGATGTCGGTCTAGAATAAGCGTGGACAGCAAACGCTTTTTGCCCTAGGAAGTAGGCGGATCTTCTCTATAGTAACGCCCAAACAGGTGTGTTCCCCGTGAGTAAGCTAAAGCCTACCCTGAATGGGCGTAGTATCTCTTTGCTATCTCTGCCCATGCCTGATTCAGACGACTATCAAGGTTTGTCTAAATGACGCTACCTGAGCTTCATTGTTCGCTGTTGTTGGTGCGCCAAACAAATCCACGATCGGCTGATCGGCATTGTTTGTAGGTGAACTGAGGAATGGGTTTGTGCTGGGCCCACCTGGTGGAGATTGTACCTTCGCCTGGAATTAAAAAACAATGAGATATTTGAACGAACATACTCTGGCATAGTGGACAGCACACTCTTGATAGGAGCAGATGTTGAAGTACCTTGTACTGGTTCATCGCGGCCTCTTCTTCGGCGAGGGCCTGTTGCCTAAGCGCTTCGTCGATGTGTCCATTTCCGGTGTGGTCGAGACGATTGTTACTGGCTGCTGTTCCAAACGCAGTACTGGTGGAAGACAGGGCGGACACTCCCGACTTTACATTCGTTCTATTGCTGCTTGGAGAATGATAGGGGGCGGGGTGTGGGCTTGGTGGGGCGATGGGCAGGGGCGGGTCAATGGACGTGTCTCGATGGAGCGTCGTGGATTCGCAAGGGGATGGGAACAGAGAAGCCGTTTTCAACGTAGACGACGAGTGTGGCCGAGAAGGAGCGAAAAGGAACGTTGATCATTGAAAACAAAGGAGAAGACAAACAAAAAAACAAAGAAACGGTGTAATATGTATAAAGATACAACGATGTGTAAAAAAGTTTTCAACTAATCAGTGCTCCCAAACGCGCACGCATGCTCACCAAGTCATACACTCTGTCTTTCTTTGTACATCTCTCTCGACTAGACCATATTTAGCTGCCTACTATCCCGACTATACCTGTCTTTTGTTAACCCGTTAACCGTCAACGATTGATTTTACAATATCAGAAGCAAGACAACGTAATAGCGTCTCTCGGACGCTATTTTCAAGGAAAAGAGGAAGGGACTCAGGCGAGTAGAACCGACGCGTAGACCCGTTCTACTCCGGTTAACGGGTTAAACGGAAGCACACGCAAGCGGTTACTTTGAACTCGTTCCACCTAGTGACAATGTGTGTTACAATGAACGAATAACACAGCAGAAAAAAAACGTTCCTTCTTTTATCTTTGCTACTGCTACAACCAACTCTCTCGCACACGCACGCACACGGAGACGCTTTCTCTGGCAGGCGTACATTTATATACAGAAATTTACTTGTGTGCAACAAAGTATCGCCTAGTTCGCTAACTTTTTGGGCGGGAGAACTTGCGGAAAAGAGAATTGTTAGGCGACGATCGAACACTGTGGTTCAGTGGTAGCAAACGAATCAATTCTGTTGGTCGCCAACAGAATTATCATCGCGAAGGTGAAGATTCAAGAATTATCTCACGATTCGGTGCACTTTGACAATGTGCTGTTTTTCGAAACTGTACAAGAACTAAGGAACCGAAGAGAAAGAAAACCTTGGACACGTGCGAGACGATCAACGAAAAAGATACAGAAAACATAGTTTGCGCACGAAACTCAAAAGATTTGTAAGCTAAGGGAAAACATATATTCAGCGAAAATATATATGTACGCACGCATGTATTCTACCCACCAGTGCATGTATTACGTATACATGTATACACATATATATGTACTAACGCTCAAAAGTTTCGGATCAATTGGATCGTTGGAGTAAATGAGAAAAAATATGCCATACATACAACAAGTGTCGTCGACTAAATGATCCACAACTTTTGAGCAGCAGTAGTGTATAGGGTATGCAGCTCAAACAAGAAAACTGGAAATGCTTCACCAATATCTAAAAGTCAAAAAGCAAACACAATTGAAATACAAACAGATATAGAAAATCGAGAACTGCAACTATGTAGACCGCAACGTAAAAGACTAATCGACGGAAATAAAGAGAACAGGGGGTGTGGGGGTTGAAAAGAATCGGTTCAACGTAGGAGCGCATCTTTCTCAAGCAATAAAAAACAAATGACCACATTACCTTTCACCCTACAAACTGACAAAACATTTTGCGAGGAGAATAGAATATGATTATCGGTCGGATGATAAACGGGATTTGTATTTTTGTGTTTGTAGAATTTGTAGAAACGGTAGAAACGGCAGAAACGTAGGAGAAAGTCTGTTGGGATAGTCAATGCCTATTTCTTTGTTGATCGATGCGTCTGCGCTTACATTTTTTTTTACATAATTGATCTTATTGATTTTTCACATGATACCTTTTACTTTGACAAACGAGAATACGTTCAGATATCGCAAAATATTCTTCAAAGTTAGTTTCTGTTTACTCATACTCTGAACGTTAACATAAACTCGAATCATATAGAGAGATTGTGATCGACATACCTTGCGGATTGTGTGGGCGTATTGGCTGCAGAGCCCTTCTTCCCTTCCAGGGAGGCAAGATGCTGTTCCAACGCGTCCAGTAAACTACTTGGAGCCTGGCAAATGTCTAGTTTTAATATCTTGACAGGTATTCGTATCACTTCGATTATCAAAAGTAAAATTAATCTGATCGTCTGAATCGTTTTTCTGAAAATTTAGTTTAGTGTCCTAATGTCTGATTACCTTTGTTAGATCAGGTATGTCTCCCTTATCGATTCCGACGTTCTGAAAACAAACCAGTATTAAAGACTAGTAAACTAGTAGACTTTAAAGTTGACAGCATAAATCGTCTTACCTCGGCTACTTTCAAAAATTCACCGACCCGATCCATTCTTATAAGAAACTTCTTGTACAAGTCTAGAGCCTCCCGGCATTGTTTTTTATTCATATCAAAATACTTTTCTGAAATACCAAGATGCAACGATGAGCAAACCCAATGGAGTTCAAACAAATTGGAATGAAATAAGAGAAACGTTTTACCTAACAGATTAATAATGCCGTCGTTGTAGCAAGCGAATAGTCGGATCAAGTCTCGAAAAAGAAGCATGAAAGCCATGTTAATGACTCCGTTCGTGAGATCATTTGCTGTACAATCAAACTCTAACAACGCGTCCAGCTGCGATTGCAACACTGGCAGGGTCTTCAACAATTTCTCAGCGTTCATTGTGCGCAGCGTGCCCACCTCCTTCCTAGAACGTAAAATGGCATTAACGTTCTGATGGTAACGACACGATTATCGTCTTAAAAAGGTATGATCCCTTACCCCCTTTTCATTTTACAAAAGTCGAACGCCACGGTCCTATAGGAGAGGGCCTTCTCGTTGAGGTACTTCGCGTATCGCCTGATAAATGGTGACATATCATAGCCTGACGAACAAGAGACACGTTCATTTGTTAAATGTCAAAGCTACGTTGAAGGGACACCTTTCCAAGACATTTACAACAGACGATTGTTTATCACGAAGTTGACAACGAATAGACAAAGTCGTGGGCTGACGATCCTTTGAAGTCTTCGAGAATAGGCTTCCGGTTAAAAAAAAAATGTGAATTGCGTTTCCATAAAGGTTTGCACTTGTGTTCATTGTTGGTCCGGTGAATCGATTCGATAAGTTTCGCCGGATCATCAGCCCTAGCGTTGTTTGTCCCGCGTGTAGGGGAGACTGAGATGAATTAGTACCGCCGGTGTAGACGTCCGGGTGCAACTGCAGCACAGGTGGAAGCGTGAGGGAATTATTAAAACTATCGATCCTGACACGCTTTCAGTCTCTGAACATCGGAAGAGTGCGTCACGCAACTACGATGAATACAATCGTCTCGGTCTCCCCCGTGAAAAAGAAAAGAACACTCTCAATTTAATTAGAAACCCGGAGACATATCCCAGAAGCGCTGTTGGTCCTCGGTACCATTTCTCTACGTTCAGACTAATTCCCAGCAAAGGGCAGACTAACGTTTTCCAATGGGAAATCAAGTACCAACACCCTTCTATGTATACTTCTATAATTCTGTACTTCTGTACCCGTAGAGACTCGCGGTTATTGTTAGGCTTATGGTTAGCACACGACTAAGGAAGGACAATTAAGTATCCGCAAACGTAAAAGGAGAGTACGGCTAAATGGAAAAACTCACCGATGCGTGCTCCTGCTGTTGCCAAATACAGAGAGAAAATTAGTTCCAGGTTAGTAAATCATAGACAAAGGCCAGATACAGATAGCTGCGGAATGCTAACAAGTTAGCCAGGAAGTACTTATCAAGTTTCTTATTTAAAGGGATTAAAGGGATGTGCGTTAATAAAAATTAATAAGATACGTGCAAAATCCGCGGCTCGACGTTATGAATATTTTGCGGTGAATGTGCACGCGTGCGTGCATCAACATTCAAAGTAACTTTGCGGTTCAAAAGAAAATTGATCAAGTGATATAGGGGCTTATTGCTCGTTCTGTTCAAGGTGGTTCAATTGTATCTACTTTTTCCCCCCAGTAAACACAGATGAAAGAGTTAGAAGACAGTTCCCAGGGAATTTGACCAACTTTAATAAGGAAGCTACAGACCGGGATCGTTTAAATGAACCACCCGACAGAGATCGGTGTTGTATGGTTCTTTAAACAAAGCCAAGTTACCTTGCACGCCGCTCTTATCGAGAAAATTACTGAGCTGAAACGTGCTGTTGCTGGATGCCAGGTACTGTGTAAACCTCTGCAACAGAAAGGTCAATGCACCGTTAATATGATACACGATAATGACTCCCTGAGCCGAGGTACTTGGATCGAAACGACCACGACTCGAATTCTTGGAAAATTAAAAAACGAACCGAAAATCATGTTCGAATCGTGCTCGAATATCGCGGGTGTGCTGGACTTCGATCCCGAACACGTTCGTGCGAGCAAGGGCGACGACACTTCCCCTCTTCAACTCATTACTGAACCTGAAATGAGTTAGACGACCTCTGTACCAATGTAAATAATACCCTGGTCGAGATTCGTTGCGATTCAGCAGCCGCGAACCGACAGAAACAAGTTCCACACAATGGTGTTGTTAACGGGCTCATTACGAGTTGAAGAAGCTACCGCGAAACAGAGTTGTTATCGAAACAGACCGAGTTGCGAAACAGATCTCTTGCTACTCGGGTGTCCCGAGTTACAATAGCGACGGCCTTAGAGAAGCACAATCTTTTATCGCCCTGTTTAAATTGAAATTCAAAGTTTTCTATTTTTCTCTGTTCTTTAAAGGTGGAAACATTTCCTGGTTTTGTTGGTGCTCAGGTTCAGATCAGGGTACAAGAGCAGGATGAAGCCAGTATAATGGGAAACCAATTAAACGGAGTAGTGCTGTCGCAGTTGCGTTTCTTTTTAATTGAATTCTTTTGTCCTTTCTCCTATGCCGGTGATGGAAAGAAGTTCATATCTGTCCAGCTTCAAGAGGACCTCGGCTCACCGAAGGAGCACGTCAAGGAGTCTTGCTCTGCATTGCAGATCGGACCAACGATCTTTACCTCATTGCCGTAACAGAGCATATGGTGCACCGTGATTAGAGCCTTGAAAACCACCGTCCAATTTGTGTTCTGCGATCGTTCGATCAAGAGGTTCGCCAGCTGCGGTATCGACACATTCGGTTCGTTCGTACAGTGTAGTAAATCTGAAACGAGAGACCGTAATTACTACCACTGACGATGCATCATTGCATTGGGAATCGTTTACAAGCAGAAGTTCACCGATTAGTCCATCCATACAAACGCTCAAATAAATTAATCTCATCGGGAAAACCGACTACCGATTCAGATACAAAACAATTCAATCTTAATCTTACTGTCCTTACTCTGCCAGTCTGTTCTCTCTCTACCGTTAATTGAAAGAGCAAAGTGGCAACCGATTCTATCGATCGATGCAACGCAAATCGCTCTCGAATCAGTGGAGAAAACAGAAAACGAGAGATCCTTAGGAAACAATACCCAGCAGTTATTACCATTACACAAAATTACAACTACACAGTATATAAGATTAGAGATGATAGCTAGGAAAAGCTTCGGCGTTCAACCAAGGGCTAAATATCGCCAAGTAATTTCGCAATCGGCCGCTAATAATATCCACATCCGACGCGTACATCTCCCGGTTCTGAACGCGTAGAACCACCACGTGTCTCCTCTGTTTACAAGAGAACCGAATCTCATTCTCGCTTCTTGTTTCCTGTTTTCTGCGTGTGCGTAAAGAGATCCTTCGATCTTGCACAATTTGTCGTGCTGTGTGGTTGTGCAATCTAAAAAAAAAAACAAAGGCCAATGGTGATTCCTTTGTGGCCGAGGGGGGCAAACCGTTTATTTAAAGAGAAGAAAGTGCATCGCGTGCGTGCGTGCGCCGCGAGTTGTGCCAAAACACACCGGAGAGCGGCATGCTCGACCTTGTCGCGCTTCCTCTTCTAATAATGCGCCTCCTGAACGTGAACAGAGCCTGCCGATGTCCCAACTCATTCACTACGGTTCTATTCGCGATGTCCACCTGTCAAAGATATTTTAATTTTGCTTGTTCCGCTGCTTTTTCAATTCCCCATCGTTACGAATCGAAGGGAATCGAATCGGTGTAACAAGTGGAACCGAAGACCTACACGCTTACTATGGAAAAATCAATACGCGACTGGACGCTATCAGGAGAACAGCTGACTCGACTGTGGATCTGAATGAGATTCGAGCGCACACCGGTTCTTCTTCTTTCCGTAGTTAATGATTTTGTTTGGAAATTAATTAATATATAACCCAGGATTAACAATTCCATACACGATTGACACGGTATGACTGTATAAGATATTCAAAATCAAATTCCTGAATTTTCCAGTAGTAGTCGACGAATTTATTCGATCGTTTGTTTTTATTTGACTAACCAAAAATTGATTTGCGTCAATGGGACTAGCACCGAGGATCTGAAAGAAAGGTTCGTGTAGTACGTTAGTGAAGCAGCAGAGAATAGAGAGAAAAGATAAAAATGGAAAGAAAAAGATGAGATGAATACCGGCGAAACGGTAGAGGGTAGAGGCGGCCCCGGTGACCTTGAACCAGTAACGTTTCCCGGTTCGACTGTAGAATGGATTTTCTGCACTACAGGAACTAATTTTCCAAGGCTGTTTCAGCGGCTCGTTAAATCGATCGAGTCTCAGGGCTGATTTGATCCCCTTTGTTTTCATCGTCGGCGTTATAAATAAATAAATAAACGATAACGTCGGCGGTAATTAACGACGTGTTTACAACGGCACGATGATAACATTGTGGAATATTCACCCAAGAAATAGATGGAAAGGAAACTTACGGGCCGGGAACACAAGCCAGCCGCAAGTGGAAAATGATATGGACGAACATAACCGTTATCGGCATTATCTGACAGCTGAAGGGGTGTGTACGGCGGAGATGTTCCACCAGAGTCCCGAGCATGACGGGGGCGTTTCCGATAACGTGTTTTGGAAAGACGATAATGACAGAAACGAGCACCAGATCATTGGAAACCGAACTAAAGCCGGGCGAGCCTAATTCGTCCACCGCCATTGCTCAACACTTTCAATGGCGGGAACAAATTTCAACCTGTCTACGAGTCGATCTATTGGGCTCTATTGGAACTGCGCATCGCCGGTACAACGAGCGTAATCCCTCCGTCGGTACAAAATATCGACAAAACGTAAATTTCAAATTCAAAATTCTTCTAACGCGTCCTAAAAAGCAAAACCGATTAAATATTATCTTGCATTATCATTGCTCGTAGTGTGTAATAGTTCGGAATAAATGAATATAAATTCCAACCGATTCCATGATTTGTGTCGCAATAGCAGTCAAAGCAAATGTATTGGATCGCATAGTAGAAAGATTGATGCTCTAGATTCCAGATCCTCTGTTGAGTTTCGTCCAAGAAATAGCTTCTAGTCCTGTTCCATAAGTAGTGCGGTATCTGGCTTATCAGTCGTTCGAAATAATTACCATTCGACGGTCGTTCAAATAATATGGAGATACTCGAACCGCAACTAATAGCCGAGCCGGACGATTACGAGGATTTGAAATGGAACAAGCTGAAGGACAGCAATCCGATGGCAGTTCCAACTCGAGAAATAAAACGCGTGAGAAGATCGGGACATCGATCTACGACGCGCAATGATATTCAATGGATGAGGTGTCTATTGTAAAAAAATCCTCGGCATGATTCATCGTGCAATAACCGCGACTTGCGATTACATTGGCGATTAAATTGCACGGATCTTGGAATGGATAATTGCAGGTGGATTCAACGGCAGTGGCGTTTACAGATATTGTGAACTCGCGGGGTTACATAAATACCGGTCAATAATGATGAACGAGTCGTTCAACGAGACGGAAAGCTATCTACGATCGGCGAGGACAAGGGCCACGGAGAAAAGCTCGTCGCTAATTACATGAAATGTTAAATATCATAATTATAATAATTATGATATTTATTATATTTATTATATTATTATATTTCATATAATAATTCCATGCGGGCAACGCGATGGCAAGTTGAAAGTTAATGGTTCGCGATAAAAAGGGAATTGGTGGAACAAGTCGGACAGCGAAACAGTGCCACATTTCGAAGACGGTTAGCTTACTTTAAAAAGTGAGAAAAAGGGTCGTTCGTCGACGTGGCCTCCGCGAGAAAGAGCACGAAGAAACGGAACGATCGCGAGGTCATCGTCTGAGAATCAAGTGTACGATCGATCGATACGCAGGCAGAATCTCGGACGAATCGGTATACGTATGTAGTACCTAGGCAAGCAAGCAAGCAAGCAAGCAAGCAGGCAGGCAGGCAGCAGTGTTGCTAGTGAGCATGTGCGAAAGAGAGCGCACTCGATGCCCGTCTATTACGCGATCGATGCGATCCTTTTGATCCTCGGAGGTTTTTAGAACTCGTCTTCCATCGACTTTTCCTATTCGGAGAACAACCACGGTCAGTATGCGATTCTCTCCGTAAAAATTGTACCGGTGTCCGTGGCCTAAAAATAAACTTTAAAGCAGCTAGATCCATGCGGTAACGTTTCGTCAGAGTCGGAAGTAATTGCAGGATCTTTTCAGGCCCGTTACAAGGTTCATCGGTTGCTTCTGCGTTGCGTCAGAGTTTATGCAACCTGTTAATGGGACTTTCCCATGGAGCGGACCATCTTGAAAAAGACCTAGGAGGATGTTCCCATTCGTGATAGCAGGTGCCAGGAATTCTAGAACGTGGTATCAGTTATCGGTAACCTAATCGTGACACGGAACGAGAAACAAGAAGTCACGGTGATCCGAAGACGACACTACGGCTCTGCCGAACCGGCAGATGGCGAGGTTAGATTGATATTGCATCGACAGAGGCTAGATTCCCACAAACAACCGGAACAGATATTCGAGTTGCCGTCCGATGCAAGTTCTGATAAGGGAATCGACAACACCCAGAGATAACAGGGAAGGAGTGTGATTCATTCAGAGAGCAAGGGGAGCGTCCGAGGATGACGAAAGCATCATCGACGGGAATTCATTTCGCTATCTAAATTAGCAGACCGGAAGAAAGACCGCGAGTTGCGTTCCACTGAAAAGGAAACGCGCTCTCGCCGCCGAAACGCGTTTGCACACGTGTAAATATTCAACGCCGGTATACGATACAAGAAATACGTAATGACTCGCGATAAATGAAAGATTTCCTTCAATAACTGATTTACAATTTTTAGGAAACATTTCACTTATCCAGATACCCTTGTTAGGTTAGATTTTGTAAAACGCTTGGCAAGTTTGAGTGGACGTATAGAAGCACACGAACGTCGTCGATTCGTCATAATTTTCGAGCGACAGGGTTCAAACGGGGCAATTGAAAACAATTCGTAGTGACTGAAAGGTGCAGAGACCCGACGTGACACGCTCTTCGAAAGGGGTGGACTTTTTCAATTGGAACATATACAGGTCACAGCACCTACGCAAGTACCTATAAACCTTGATGCAACCATGCGACACCGGAATCGATAATCACAAAGAACTCGTGTGGTTTCCTGGTCTCCGGTTTAAACGAGGCATTTTCTCCTATTGATAATCGCGATTTTCACGACTTCCGACGATTATCGAAAATCAATTGGAACGTTGGTGTCGAGAGCAAGAAAAAGAACTCGGCAGATATTTCTGTTGCTTCGAAAATAAGCTAATCGTTACGATTATTTACGAATCGATAGGTGTCTGAACGAGAGACGACATTCTATCCCTAGATCGGTACAATGCTGTTTACCAACAATCGAGGAAAAAAGTTCCGTACATATAAGACAATACGGCCGAGTGTTACGTTCATAATAACCGGAACGATCGTACGATAAACTTCGATATGTCTCTGCGACTGTTTCAAAGTGATTTCGAAGCCCGTGGTATTCGAATAAACAGTTTTTCCTGTGGACGATACGTGTAGCGTTATGTCACGGACGAGTCGCAACTCTCGACCGGCAACATTTGTAAACCGATTACGTTACATCGTTAGCAGACGACTTGGCGCGGTCACGACGGAAACAGAGGGGACTACTTTCGTGGGAGACATCTGTTATCAATAAGAATTCTGTCGTGCAAAAACTTTCACCGTTACTCAACTAGAAATTCGAATCAGACCGTGTCGAGTATCGACGAGCAACAATTATTCGCCAATTCATGCGCCGGTACGGGCGGACGCAACCTAATCTCACAGCAATGATATACAGCGGCGTCGATTTAACAAACTGTTAGTCTATAGAATCGGGGCTGGAATCGCGTGAACTTCGGTTACCAAGTTACCAGCGATCTATGGTAACGGTGTTCTGTGATCCAATAAAATTTTGTTCGAATGGGAAAGGATCGTTCTCAAATGTACAGGCAAATTCGACCGTTATCAGCACCCACGTACGCACGTTATCGTAAGCGCGGTGACGGACATGTAACGTGACGGCAGGTGCTTTGCAACGAACCGTGGAATCGATACGAACACCTCTGGCGTGCAGTTCTGCCCATGTTCCCAGCAGAAATTAGACCCATCTTTTTCTTTTCCTTGGTTTCGCGTATCCGCGTCGAAATTCTTCATTTCAATCGAGAATGGAAGCATAGTCAGCAAAATGATAAACAGACAACCGTGACTGTTCGCGATGCCAAATTCCCGATGACGCATACCGATTCTTTCATTGGCTCCGTTCGTTTACAACGGCCGAACTGTTTTCGAATCAATGTGTCAAAAGTATTCGGTCAATAGCCGAATGTTTTACGTGCCTGTTTCGGCCCGTTCCCGCAGGATTCCGAATTTCACGGAAAATAAACGATTAATCGTGAAACGAGCCACTTTCCTCCGTGTTACGCCTCGAAATGGAAAGTAACCTGTGAACGTGCACGGGTTCCACGGTGGGGGAGGGATGCATGAAAGGTGATTCCCGTGTATCAGACATGACTAATACAGTAACGTCAACACCTTCTCGCGAAGTTCATGCACTTTAGAAAATAGCTGCAGCTCGGACGTGAGAAACATGTCTGTTCCCAGTCGGACCGCACTTCACTTTCCTCCATCGGTATGCTTGACGAGAAGCACTAGCCGAATCTCGTTTGACTTATCCATAGAAAAAGTAAAACACGATGCGTGTATATAGTCCCAACTAGGAGATCAATTCGCCGCGAAATGAATACAAGACACGATCTCGGTGTCTCTCTCTCTCTCTTTCTCCCTCTCTGTTCCTCGCTTCTACGTTCTCTCTCTCTCTCTCTCTCTCTTTGTTCCACACTCTCTTATTCGATCGAGCCAAGATCAAGGGAGAAGAAGAAGAGGAAGACAGTGTACTTACAGTCAAGATGTTTCTTCTTAGGGCCTATCATCTCCTCGGTGGTAGCTTTGCAGACGGATTTCGCTAGGCCCTGCCCGGCGATGCTGTGTCTTGCTGCCAGCAGCCTGTCGTTTATCGTCTGTCCCGCCATACTGTCGTCGCCGCCGCCGCTGTCACGCTCGAACTTCTTTTCAAGCTCACACACCGCTCGATCCGACGACCGGAGTAGCCTGATCGCTCCGAGAGGCTATTCTCCGGGTTCGACGACAGCGTCGAACAACGTGTTAACACACACAACGGTAGACAGACGGAGGAGACACACAGGCGCGCACACCACCAACCGTAACCAGCGGAACGCGAGCGCAACCAGCAATGTGGAGAGAGAAAAAAGATACGACGTGTGCCGTCGCGCCGCGCCGGTCCCGTCCCGATCCGGTTCCTTCTGATAGATCGGTGAGGTAAGAACCGGTGGCTGCCCTCGAAATCCGTCTTTCGATCGAGCCGAGAGAAGCTCGTTCTCCCTCTCTCTCTCTCTCTCTCTCGCTCGGTCGCTCGCTGTCTCTCCTCGTCTCTTTCGTATGCGCGCGTTAATAGCTCAGCTGGGCAGACGACAGCTCTCAGCTCTCACCGCGAACGACAGAAAGCTCGTACGACCAACAAATATGGCGACCCGGACCTCCTACTCCTTCGCCGGACCGGACACTCCTGACAGCCAATCCTGGTCCTCCGTATGCGAACACGGCCTACTGCCTTTGACGTCATACCGCGCTAGTCAAAACAAGCAGTGGCTGATCATCGCGCAGGCGCAAAAAGCGCGCGCTTCGGACTTCTGAATTTTCAGAACACGGACTTGGAAAATTAATTGACATACCTTCGTCACCTGTTTTTTCCAAATTAAAAACAGTTCTATACAATTTGTTAATGTTAGCTATATATCAAGCCGGTAACAGACGAGAAGCTCCCGATATAAATTTACTATGGCGCTTTGGACCTTCAAAGCATTTGGACTGCCGCTAAAAACAATCCGTTCAATGCAACGTTTTCAAAGATGCGTTTAATACAGATTCTTGAAATAATCTGTATGTTTAACCCCTAAATGTAATTTCCTTGTAATTATTTTCCCGGCAATTCGTTCTTTCTATTAAAACGTAATAATTGCGTTCGTTTTCCACAAATTGTACGTCGGAGGACGTAAAGCGTACTTCGTGGTATTCCAAAGAAATGTTGCGCAATGCTGTAGACATAATGAGTTTGAAGGAAGTATGTAGAAAGCGAGAGTTGACGCTGAAAAAATCGATCGAAAAGGGTGTCACCGTGAAAAGGTTAAAATCGATAATGGAAGTCCAATTTCTGCGCATGCATATTCTCTTCCGGTTACTCCATCCTCCATCTAGCATATCATTTTATCAATGATCGAACGTAGCCGTGACATTTTTTAATTCTTTACAACTATGTACATACTAATATTTTACAACAAGAGATTGTTTCGTTTTCTAACAGGTTATAAAGTTACGATTCGAAAGTTATTCGAATTTTCAAATTGAGAATGCATGTAATTCTTAAAAAGAATTTACGTACATTTGAACGGATAAATACGTTTATAACTAACTTTGCGTCAACTAATCGGTGCTGATATTAAATTGCGAAACATTTTTATTTATACAAGCATTTATCATTGTCCGTACGAACAACAGCCACCGTGGAAATTAAAAGATCCACGAATCAATTTAAAACCCGAAGACATACCACGCCAATTAGTTAGTGGCAAAACACCGAAACTGCTAGTCAAACAGTAGTGCATCTGGTGGTGAAATTTCGAAGCTTTGTTCAGAGTCTGTACAGCGCCAATTAGGATGGTGACAAAACGCTCAAATTATTAACCAAAATCGACTGATGGTAATTTTGTCTATCAGTTTCAGCATTTTACCGTTATGCTAACTGGCGCTGTATCTGAACGGAACTTCTTGAACGTTCCGAAATCTTGAATTCTTAAATGACAATTCTCAGAAGAAATTAAATAATTTAATTTAATTTGAAATTATAATAATTATTTCGTTGTAGCTTGTGCACATTTTATTCGCTTTCGTAACTTCTTACTGTCGTATTTTTATTTGGTTCAAAAAATCGGCTTAGAAAGGGAAATCGCCGCGTGAGGGTTCCCTGATTTTGTTTACGTGGACATTACTGTCTAAGACGATAAACAAGGTTTTCTGCTAAAATGTGTATGTACAAACGTTTATTTATTAAATAAAACGGTTTCACAGGCTACGAGAATACCAATTGTTACTTAACTGGCAAAAAATTAATTTCGAACAATGTACCAGACCGCATTTTTAATAACACGTGACATAACCATATTCATGTGATGGGATCGGTGTTTTCGATTTAAATTGATCTTGTAATTTTTCAGCTGTTAGCAGTGGAGTATCGTTTGCGTTGTCATCAATTTTGACGGTGCTTGTATTCTCCGGAATGCAAATATACAAATCTTCACTAGCATCCTCTCAATTGTATACCATACTAGGAGGATACATCGGTTCCATATTGTTTATATGTATACTAACTGCCATAGGAAATTTAGAAGCCACAATATTTGGAAAATCCTTTCAACAAAAGTTATTTCCCGAAGGTACATATACATACATTGTTGCACATTTGATTTTCCATCTGCAGATATATGCGTAACAACAAAATAACATTAAAATATTTTTCTTTTTACAGTCGTATTTTCTCTAATAATTAGCTTAATTGCATCTGGATTAGTGCATCGCGTTGCAATTACAACTTGCTTCCTATTTTCTATGGTTGCATTGTATTATATCAATCGAATCTCTCAAGAGACGTACTCTGTACCAGTGCCTGTACCAGTTGGAGTGCATACAAAGAAGAGAAAATAAGAAACACGTACTAATTTAATGTAACTTTTCTACTACAATATCGTGCTCAATCGAAAATTTTAGAATTTAAGTATCTTGCTTTCAAAAGCTCTTAATTGATCATTACTCCATGTAACAGACCAAATATGCTTAATTACCCTTTTATATTAGTATATTTCTACCACTACAATTGTAGGTAGATAAATAAAATTAAAATAAAATGCATCATATACAAATATTTTGTAACATTCAGGGATTTTTTTTTCCACTCTTTATGTGTTTTTCCGCCTCTTCCTTATCACTGAAATATTCAAACGCTTCGTCTGGAGAATTGTCACTTAATTTCGCTTGATTGTCGCGAAGATTCTGTCTAGATATAAGTTGTTTGTAAATCGTTAATGCCTGTAAACGATGCATAAAGTAAAGCAACTTTCAAAGAATTACCCTTTCTTTAATTCTTAACTTACTTGTGCTACCATGGAAGACGTGTCAGCTACATTGCTGGGTATTATTAGTGTATTATTTTTTTTTGCCATTTCCTTGAACACATTGACGTACTGCTCGGCTATACTAAGTGCTGCCGCATCCTTCGCGTCGGTTAAATTAAGTGCACTCGCTATAAGTTTCAAACTTTTAACACGTGCTTCAGATACCATAATTAACGCTTTCGCTGCGCCATCCGCTTTGTTTATTTCTTCCTGCTTTGCGGCCTCTGTCGGATTGGGTTCATATTAATTGATGTTTAATTTTCAATTGAAAACAGAAACAGTAGTAACCTGATGCTAAAATCTGTGCCAAACGTTTTCCTTCCGCGACATTTATCTCTGCCTCTCTTTGAGCTTCCGAATTCAGAACTGCAGCTCGTTTTTTGCGTTCAGCTTCCACTTGCATCTGCATTGCTTCCTGTACTCGTTCTGGTAGTCTTATGTCACCTAATTAAAAAAATAATTAAGTATTTTTAACTTTGGTTTCAAGAATGGAGAATATTGCTTTCTCTTGACTCACGTATTTCGTAACGAAGACAAACAATACCCCATACTTTGCTTGCTTTGTTAATACTCTCGACAATACAAACATTGAGGCCTTCTCTCTCCATAAATACTTTGTCCAATGAAATTTTTCCTAACTCTGACCTCATCGTGGTCTGGGCTAATTGGATTATAGCGAACTCTGGATCCTCTACTCCATAAGATGCCAAGTATGGATCAATTACTCTTAGAAATAATACTCCATCGATGTTTAATGTAACGTTATCTGTGAATGAGAATCTTAAAGTTAGCTTGTAAGCTATTGCAGTATTTGTATCACCTGTACGATTGACAGTGTAGTACCTGAAGTCACAGCAGATTGCTGTGGAATTTCTATAGTTATTTCTTTGAGACATTGAACATATTTAACCCGATCAACTATTGGTATTAGTATGTTCAATCCTGGTTCTAAAATTTTATGAAACTTTCCCATTCTTTCAATGATCCATGCCTGAAAGAGCACTACACTTATTACCACATCATTTATCGTACCCTATTCAGGAAAGTGACAGACCTCTTGTTGCGGAACAAACATTATAATAGTATTAACAGGTCCACTTGGTTTTTGTTTGACATATTGTGCTACAGCTATCTGAGGGGCAGGAGGCTCGACGGCAAGAGGTGGCTGATAATTTAAAAGAAACAATTATAATACTATAAGCACAAGTTCAAGATATGATAGGTTATGGTTAGTTACACTTTTAAACATATCATGGTTACCTTGTAAACCCCAAAATTACGAGCGAATAATTTAAATGTTCTATTCATTATGCATCTATATTTTCGTAATAACATTGGAGTGGTAATCGAAAATTCCTCTGTGAAATAGAATACGTTATCTCAGTCTGTTTAAACTGTAGTTGGCCGTAATCAAAACACGTTATTGCTGCGAAGAAATATCGTTAAAAAACTATATTTACAGCAACCGATTAAAAATTGATATCCGATCATTGAATCATACATAAAATTAAATGAAATGTTTTTATTCAGGTAATATTCGTCAATTTTATGCTGAAATACATAAGGTGTGTGTTTAAAATGTTTCTAAATCTGTGACACTGTAGTCCTCGATTTAAAAACAATTTCGCGCGCAGAATAATGCCCGCGAGAAATGTCAACGTTTTAAATTGTAGTATCTCACCACACCGAGATTAACAGCGCCTAACATTATTTCAATGAATTGGTTTCTATAAAAAACATTTATCTTTCAGCAGTACATGTTAAAATTTCTTAGCATACGGTGTGTTCACATATATCGTCCTACTTAATAATTATTAATTCTAGGGACAAGAATATCCGTTGCGTGTCGCATTGTACACCCCGAACCCGTCGGTAAATTAGATTGTATTACCCTCGTTTATAATCTAAAATCAAATTACAATTAGAAATATTTATACTTTTTTTGTTTAATCATGCAACAGAGTAATAAGAATATAATTAAATCATATTCGATTGCTCGCAGCTCGATTAACTGGATTTGGGTATCCATTCAGTATTCCTATTTGCTGTCGATTGATTTCTTCAAGAGAAATTGCTCCGTTTTTTCAATTGCGCCGTATTTGATTGATTGCATTTCGACATTACAGGTAATTTCGATAACTGATAAACACAGCATTGTATAAATTTTTATGTCAAAACAAAAGAGGTTTACAATCATTGGTCGGTGTCGGTAATTACCGACAGGTCGGCCAATGGGATACAGCGTCGTTCGCGAGGGAGAAATAATGCAGTCGTCGGGGGAGCAGCCTGCTGCGATAATTGTATAGCAATTGACAGTGCAGCGGAAAATATCGTGGATGCGAGTGCGTGACATTATACCTGCTGGAAATATTAATCTGTTTCATCGAAAATGTCATCGCCTACGCAAGTGGTGAGCGTCGTTTTTCTCATTAATCAATTCGTTCACGTCATTCCTTTCAATTATCCCTAATGCATTTATATATTTTCATTCATACATATTTGTCTTCGTCTCGACACTTCTGCTGCATAATCTCTCTGTTCTCTTGTTCGAATTGACATTGAACAGTCATGCCTTTGTTTACATCGCTTCGAAAACAAGATACGCAAACGTCAAAAGTCAAGCTTCCTGTCGAACAGCTGTTCCCTTTGTTTTGAACGACGGCTGTCATTCATTTTTTTCCGCGCAACATTGCTCACTTTTCTTTTTCGTTCTCTAGACTATCAATAAATAATGTTGGTACTATTGCGATTTTTTTTCTACGCATTCTTTTGTTTCTATGAATGAGTGAACAACGGAAAGAAACGATGCTCCTTCGGTGCCCCATTTACGATAGTCATTACAATACGTTAGTAACAAATTCGACATTGATGTTGCCGCTGACGCTACAAAAATTTGCCAGTCCCAGATTTATTGGATCAATAAATTACCGAACGTCACCGTATCGCATTAACTTTGAATCAATTCAACGACCAATTGAATGTCCACCTTGACTAAGTTGCTGCAATCTTCTAATGATTGTTTAATTCACCATTCAACACTATGTTCCTGTGTACAGAGTTTTACTGAAATCAGTGTTCTCCTGACAGGAGAACTGAAACAGTATGTACCTCTTTTCATTATACCAAATGTAGTTTCGTTTTCCTCTGTTGTAAAACGAAGAGTACCAGTAGAGACAAAAGTGGTTTCCTTCAGTTGTTAATTATTCAGTATTTTTATTATCGGTACAATCGAACGACATTCAATGCTACACATTTATAATCAGCCAGCCGCTTACATGATGCAGCAAAATTGCCTTGTTTTGTATTTGATGCGAAAAATGCGCGATTACGTACTTCCTCCATTCATAGGGTTCAAGTACAAACAAATATTATGATTGCAGAAAGATACACAGTAACGATTGATAATGCAACGTATATACTTGTCACAACGATGCACAGTGCTGCTATCTTATCTCTCTTGTGTTTGTTTACAAGATTTCTCCCTCAAAACATCATTTTCTGCATCAAGCGTGTAATCGTTATTTGTACGAGCAAATATAACTATATTAACTTGTAATAACATTTACAATCGTTTGTATGTTCACCGAAAGATGACATTACTGATCCCTAACATCAACGTTACAAATCGGAAAATCGTGTTAACATGTTTCCACTGTGATTCATCGTGAACAATAACCGGGACTCGAACGTCCCTGTTTTGTCTGTTGCAGTTAAAAAGCGTTGGCCCAAAGCTAGTCCCGTTCTTTAAAAGTGTGTCCGTGTATTTTATATTGCTAGCCGAGCAGCCGTCCCTACTTACGGCATGCTTCAAGTGTTTGCCAATTATAAGTCTTATCGTCTTTGTTCTCCTTCACGGAATTAGTTTATCGCAGGAGTAAGTGCAACAGATTTTTGCATGAGCTGATCTCTCGTATGTTCGCCTTGAAACCATCCAGATTAATTCTCATTCGTATACACGCTCGGCGAATAAAAGAGTCATAATACAATTAACGCTACAAATAATCAATTAACTTGAAGCAAATGGCTTCCACGGCTTTTATTTCGTGCAATATGTGCGTCACGGCGCAACCGTTTAACACCTCTAACGAGCAAACGTTTAGCGGAGCAGGAAGCAGTGAGTTAATCGAGGCTGCGCGTTACATTTCCTAGATCGCTATAGGTGCTAGCCTAACTTCCACGATGATCTTGCTTACACGCTTGTTTTCAGGTTGCTTCCCTTTTATTTTTCTAATAGGTCTCACGCACATACGTTTCAGAGTTTTCACTGTTTTAATGATCTTTTAAGATCTATGAATCGTATTTTAGAATAGCAATAACGGCACGAGCAAGTTTCTTCGGAAGCGAAACAGACACACTCGAAATTCTCGTTCCGGTTCCGATGGTTGCCAGTCAAGACCGCTGCTCTCGTTCCTTTAGGCTACATGTCCCGACAGATCTAGAGCCAAACCAATAATTAATTGATCTGGGAAACTTGTTCGGATAGTGTTGATAGAAAAAAAGTCACCTGAAAATGTAAGTGTAAGCTAGAGTTCCTCTTCGCCGCTTCTCCGCTAGAAGTCTTCTCGCACATGTAATTACACAGCATTGTGTTCGCTTTTCTTTGGAAACTGGAAACAGATGCTCGCAAAGAATTATCTGGTACTTTCAGATATACGTTCTCCAGGCGCATACTGACAGGGCTGATATTCAGTTGCATAGGGGATGCGTTACTGGTCTGGCCCAGTTGTTTCATAGGCGGAATGTGTATGTTTGCTCTCGCTCAAATCATGTACATCAGCGCGTTCGGTTTTATACCACTTAACATAATGCTGGGCATGGTTCTGTACGCAATGTGTTCCATAGGTAAGCATCTCCTTCGTCTTCTTGAGACACTTTAAAACAAAAGAAAAATGAATTCCCTGCTTTTATAGTGATATATGCACTGATGCCGGGTCTTAATGGTGTACTGGTTATTGGAGTTCCAGTATACACCATACTATTGACTACCATGGCATGGAGAGCAATCTCGAGAGTGCAGTTTTATAGGGTACGCAACCTTTTATTATTCGAAATTTTATAGAAGCTTATCAGGTGAAAATGAAATACATCAAGGTAAATAAATGCGAAGGTTCGGTACTAAAACTGCTACACCGGTATGCGTTCTCTTTAAATCACATATTAGGGTGTTTGAACCCCAACTACGTGCCTGATAAAAAGATGTAATTAATATTACATTCAGGCAGAAAAAAAACAGATATTTTTAGCCAGTTGCGGTGGTAGAAGATGAGATTAAAAAATGCTGTCCTAGAAAGATAGCAGACCCGTTCGATTTTTTGTAACTGCCCGACATGATGTATTCAATAAATAATTTCTCTAGCAGGAGTTATGGACGTGGACTAAATTATGCAGTTGCATAGGCAGTATATGTTTCTTGATATCCGATACATTGCTCGGCTTCCACTATTTCCACACCCCGTTGCCTTATTCCCAGGTAACAGCCAATCAATTATGGAAATCATTGATACAATGTTGGTCTCTGATCCATTGGTTTTTCAGGTCTCTATCATGCTGACGTATTACGCGGCCCAGTTGGGAATCGCGCTTAGCGCCGTTGGATCTAAAAATAACAACAACGTTAGCAACAACAGAGACGAGCCGGTCAATCCTGTCAAGGGTTGAGTCGTATATTTTCTATAGGTTGTACATATTTAATTGAATTATCCCCCCCCCCCCTTTCCCCGAGCCGCTCAAAATAATTAGAAGCTCTGACGAACCAAATATATTAAGTAACAATACTGTGTACTAAGTAGCCTAATTATTTTGAGCCGTGCATCGAGACAAGGTAACATAACTTATCGTTCGAATTAGGTACAATGCACGATCAGTTAAACGATGTACGATGACCGAATAACACTGAAATCGTAACACTGCCACCTCCCCGAGGCAAGCGTTTTTATTCGTGACTATTTCACTATAAATCGTAAATCGTACCTTGTTATATGTACGAATCGTTTCCTCCTTATATTGTTTTGTACCATGGCGTCGGACACGGGACAATTAGAGATACCTTAAAATGCTGTGACAACTAGGATTATTTCTATAGGTGTTTAGCTAGCGTCGAAACTTTCTGTATAGTTAATTACCGCAGACTGCATGATGTTCCTATGCGTACATCATGCACACGTGCGTTATGTGTGTTGGCTCAATGTACACACTACGAACCAAATCACATTTTTGTACAGTAGAAGGAATAGTATCCAATGATATCCAATGATAGGCGAAGTTGAATGATAATTGATTATGTGTAAATAGAGAAACGCAACTGATACAAGAGAATTGTAGATGTTTCGATATTCTTCTTTCACATTAAATAACACTGAGAAAACAGAAATAGAAAAAAGGAGAGAGAACTTTATAAAAATTCTCGAGAGAGAGAACTTTATAAAAATTCTCGAGAGAGAGAACTTTATAAAAATTCTCGATTTATGTAGGCCATATAGATTCTTTTATTTTACTACTGCATTTACTGATAAGTATTAAATAGTACGGATGCATTTATCTTTGACAAACATGCACTAAACGCAATACCCAGACAGAGAACAACAAATTTGATTATTTTTTTAATAATAAATATCTTTTTTAAGTATATCCGAAGAAACTGAAGAGTTCTCATGTGGGGAATGTATTTTCTATCTTAGAGTATAGCAACCGTAGCAATTGACTTGTTAGATTATTATAGTGCAGTGATAAATTTCAATGACATATCATTCAATTGAATTAATTATCTTAGAAGCGCAAGGACTACTATGACTCCAGTAGTAACAATAATCTGAGCTAGATGACAATGAACATAGAACTGAGATTACTGAAACGCGAACGTGTTTCTTAGTTTAAAAATACATCTTGTCGCAGTCTGAATCTTCGTTTTATTCAGCTCTACCGTTCAAGTATATGGTGTACAAGTTCTAGCATAATAGTAAATATGTCTACAAGTGCATGTATCCGAAAAATAAAAATATTACAACGTACGATACAAGATAATTTGGTATGTGCTCTCCGAATCTTTTTCTTTTTTCAATTAATGAAATTACTAATTTCTAAGAAACTTCCAGAGACTTTACTATTAGGAAGTTATTTATTAATTTACTATTTTTATAAGTAGCTCACCGGCGAAACAATGTATAAATCGTGTGACAAACATTAATAATTGTAGAACACTCGTATCAATATTCTATATACACAGTCCTCCTGTACTCTGATTTTAAAATTACAATTAAATTCATCTACAATATCTGTATACTGAGACTGTATTTTATGAATAATTAAAAGATGTTGATTCAAAAGCACGAACGTTACTACTCCTTGATAACTATGAAACGGTAATAATTACTGTAGAACCAAAGTTTCTGCTCCACCTCGTCGCACTACGATACCATTCGACAGTTTGCTCTCTTCTGCGCAACTTATTTTACATTTAAAGATCCTGGAATGAGGAATATAATTGCGATACTTTCTCCAGAAGAATGTCATAGTTTAATACAATTGGAAAATCTACTCACGAAGCAATATCGTCCCACATTTGAACTTGTCTCTCTTGCATTGCGCTAGTTTTCATTAATTCTTCCTTTTCCGACATAGAAACTTTCATTTTGCTTTCCTCAGCTTTAATAGCGGCGTTCAATTCTTCTCGTATTCTTGCTCCTGCATCGGAACTATTGGGATCCTATAAACATTCATATTAGTATACACTTATAATTAATAAATTAATAAAATAAAATTTTGGAACCTCTGTTTCTCGCTTTATTCTCTCCTCTGTACTCTTTATGTGATCAAGGAGTCTCTCCAATTTTCTCTTTTCTTCCAAACCTTGGGTTATTTCTGTTTTGATCATCTCTATTTCAGATTGCAGATTGTTAATCGAAACATTCATGCTCGATTCAACATCGTTGTGAGCCTTCTCGGCCTTCTCGTGTTGCTGCTCGAATTCCCTTGACTTTCCCCGCAAACCTTGCACCGCTAAAATGTGTTTAAATAGTTGAATATGAGTCCATTGTAATACATCGAGCATACGTACCATTTATCAGTGGAATTAACTTTGCTCGGCGAGAAGAGATGTCTTTGGACAACTGATGATTTATCGAGGAAGCATTCTCTTGTGTAAAATCGGACGGTGTGTTCTTCTCTACCGTTTCCAACATCTTTTTCGTCTGATTATATTGGCTGAACTATGAAATCAGACAACACAGTTCAGTTAGTAATTACATGTACAACGATTTCTCTTGAGCCTAAGCTACCTGATTTTCCAAAATTGCAGTCGTTCGATAAAGTACGCTATTTTCTGCATTGAGCCATGCCACCTCGCCTTTGCAATGCTTATAGAGAGTACTCCTGGTTTTCAATCGGTTAATGTATTGTTTCAATTCCTCTCCCTTGGGTGTAGCATCCTCTATCATCAACCTCGACAATTCTCGTTTCTCCTCCAACCTCAACTGCAGTTCTTGCAAAGAATCATCAGTTTTCTCCAGTCGTTCGAGAACATTCCTCTTAATATTCGCAACGGCTGCCGCTTGTTGCCGAAAGGGCTCCATCTTGTCGATATTGATCTTCGATATCTACGAATACCATCTGGTTAAGCTCGTATCATTTCATTTTGGTAGCTCTGCGCGGTTTACCTTAATCTCTACCAGATCTTGAATCTCCTTCGCCATCAAGTCCAATTTGTTCCTCATCGCAGTAATCTGATCTGGTCCTAAGTACGAGTACTGTTTCACTGAAGTCAACGCTTTCATGCGATTCTTCAGCTGGTTCAATTCGGCTGGTAGCTTCTCATTGGCAACCATAGACTGCACGGTCACCATTTCCGATAGCTGTTGCAATAATGTCTGTGCTGTCACCTCGTTCTCGCCCCTCCTTAATGTTTCCAACTCTCGTTCTAGTCTTTGGATAGCAATCTAAAATTGCAGCACCAGCTTAGGAAGGCAGTCCAAATTGATTGAACAGCATGATAGATCGTAGACGCTGTTACCTGTAGTCTAGATGTAATCTCTTTCTCTTGTTCTTCCTGCAATGCCAAATCACGTTCCTTGTCCCTTTCGATGCGCAACGATCTGGCTGCATCAAACAAATGAATTCCCGCTTCTGCTTTCGCTTTCATTTTTTCGATGCGTATAGTGACTGCCTAATTAAATCAATCATGGGATTAATTCTACGGGTAACTAACAACTCGCGCTTCCATCTCTCCTTACTTCTTTCTCTTTCTCCATCGTTTTCAGGTCTGCGGTGAGCTCGTTTGCATTCTCGAAATTCTAAATTCAATTAATCGAACGATTAGCCACAAGTAATGATCGCAAAATTAAAAGATATTAGTAACATTTGTTTACCCTCTTCCCTATCTCTCTCTCCTTGTGAACCGCTTTAAATCGATCGATCAGCGCCATGTACTGGTCGTACAAAGCGACGACTTCAGGATCACTCAAATACTCGGCGGGAACCTCCACCTAATTAATAACAATAAAGTTACTCGGTGCGGATCGTTTTAAAGAGTTGAACAGAGTGTTTACAAATGTGTACGCGTGTGTGCATCAATACCTTTACTAGAAAACGAGACAAATAGGCTCTTTTCCGAGCAATGTCCACGTGAGAGAGAACCCATGTCAGGATAGGATGAATCGTTTCAGGATCACCTCGAATCAGACCTTGTCTAACAAATGAAAGTGAGAAAAAGTTAAGTTCAATTTTGAAAAAGTTTTTTAACTTTCAAAAGTAGATCTATACCTAAAGGTAACGGGATCTATCTGCGGTTGATAATTGAACACGCGCAACACATTTAAAATGTAAATCGCGTTGTCTTCGGGGATTTCGTTTCTTGGATCAACGTTCGCCGCATGCTCATCTTGTATCTTGATCAAGACCTCCTTCAATACCTGCAATTAACAATCGTTGAGTGGACGAATCGGGAATTAGAATACAGTTTTAAGATTTTAAACTGACATAACACTTACTTGCAACAGTTCCTCAGGGCTCAGAGAATTGAAGTAAATAATATTGTAATTACGTCCCAGCAACTTATTCACTTCCGATACAATGAACTTCATGTTTTCCTTCATGATTGTAAGATACGATAGACAACTTTCTCTGCGAGCCACGATAAACTCAATCAGAAATGAAAGTACATAATCTACCGTTTTGTTGCCGTAACATGTTGTCTTGGCAACGGCACCTGTTCTCTCGGTTACCTCTTTTAAAATCTAACGCTAGCACATAAACGCAGCCCCTTGTGCCATGTGCCACGTTGATGTATCACGTAGCAGGAGTATTTGGAGTCTGCACACGATGACCTTTCAGGGAAAATTAGTGCGCTAATTAAGTTACAACCCAATGCAGCCCGAGAGAGAGACTCCTGAAAGGTCATTTAATTTTCAACTACGCGTAACTGTTTGATGCACCTCGCGTGCACCGTATCGGTATCGATTACCGGAGTCGAGCAATTTCAACTTGATTAATTTTGATGCGACCACAGAATAATTAACCGTGAAAAAAACGGTGAATGATATAATACTAAAACGGTGGGGTGTCGAAATCGTACATTAAATTTTTCTCTATTGCGCAATCATTAAATACTGTTACAGAGTCGAAAGATTATTTTATTTCTTTTTTCTTCAATAAATGAAATTTTGCTATAACTCGAACTAGACGCCTCTTAAAAACTATTTGTTGGTCTCCACAAATAAAGTTATGGATTTAATTGAGAAATAATCATTCGTTTTATTTAAAAGAAAACTATTTGGACAATCAGTACGTAGCCCTCTCGTACTTCTCCATGTATGTATACATACATACATACATATATGTATATATATATATATATATATATATATATATATATATATATATATATCTCCTTCAAACTTAACGTACGATTTAATCGTTATAAAACTGCAAGTCTCCATGTATGCTCGAACATGAAAGTTTTTATTCCACTCATGAAAATTGTGTTGTTCTTTTTCTCTCTTTTTTATATATCATCACATATATATCGTCGTCATTATCATCATCGTCATCGCCACCACCACTACCATCATCATTATCATCATCACATATTTTAATACGCAATTTCGATATGAAAACTGAGACTCGTTCGAGACGAACTGGTTCTCTTCGATACAATATTAACACAGTGATATTTAAATGTATGTATTTAAACCTTGCGGAATTTCTATTTCTATTTATATATATATATATATATATATATATATATATATATATATATATGTATATATATGTGTATATATATATATATTTATATATATATCAGCGGTGTGTCGACTTTCTGAGCATAGTGTATCTCGTAATACTATACTGAATCTTAATTTTATTATTTAACAAACCTCGACCCTAAACATTATCAGTTTCCCATTTACTTCTTCTTCTCTTTTATCGTGTTTTTCGTTTATTTTCTTTATATATAATAATAGATGCCACTAGAACAACATTTCTCTACTCGCTTATGTGCGTTAACAGATGAAAGAGAGAGAGTACACCGAAGTTACCATGGACTGAAAAATATGTTGTTGGAGAAGTCGGCTCGAACATTACTTTTTTGAAAATTCCGTTCAACAATTTTCACACGTTCTCCTTTTCTCTCTGTTCTGCTGTTCTAGACGTACTTCACGCGTGATCGGTGAATTTTTCCAATTGTCCAGCTTTTCAATTGTGTCCAATTGTGTCATTACAAATGGCTTGTGAAATCTTACATAAAAGAACCATGTAAGTCATATATATTTTGTGATGATGTTTAATAATCAGTCTAAAATTTGAACAATATAGCAACGTTGTGATAATCAAATACCGCATGAAAAAATCATTTGAAGAATGCACTATATATAAATAGTATAATATATATGTATAATCTATGTTTATTATATATATATACTTATACATATATATATATATATATATATATATATATATCTGTGTGTGTGTGTGCGCGTATATATATATATATATATATATATATATATATATATATATATATATAGACACACACGCGCACACACATACATAAGTACCGTAGGTATTGGGTATTAGATGTTACATAAAGGATAGAGAATCGTCGGCTCGAATACATAGAAATTCTTCAAATTTTTCAGGACGTAAGTAAGAAACAAAATAAAAGACGAAAAGAGAAAATTTAAAAAGAAAGAGTTTCTCTCTAAGTGTATATCGCCTTAAGGTGTAATACATTTTTGCAAAGGTTCTGTGCATAATGTAAAAAACTGCAAAACTATGACTATGACTCGATTATCGATATTATGCGACATCGTGTACAGCGTTTTATATTCATTTAAATAGAGTTGTTATGCTCAAATGTGAAGTAACACGACGCGCTGTGTATAATTAATTAAACTTCCCTCAGCCCTCCGGTCTTCTTTAAATTCGCAAGTATGTCAAAAACATATTAATGAATTTGAAAGGATGTTAACGAATTTCTCGTACAGCATCACAGAACAGAAGGGAAATTTATACAAGTCACGTTTAAATAACGAATTGCAGGCAATCCATCAGGTTTGGCTTACATTCATTATTGACGACTATCAGATACACACTGCGTTTTACTCTTTGCTTTTTCTCCTCTGTTTTCTCAAGCATCATAAAATAATAAAAACCATACATTAATTTGTATGAAATGCATTACATATACTCAAATGGTGCACTTATAGTGTGTAAACACTAAAAATTTATTTAAATTTTTCATAATCGCCAGTATTGAACTCAACCTCGCATCATTTCTATATATATATACCTAATATAAAACAAGAACACAACAAACTTTCTGGCATACACGATACATCTTAGCGCGTAAGATCGTATGTCAAATTGGTTTTCCCCTTCATTTACGTTCGGCTAATTACCTCTCCTATCTCTCTTTGTATTTCTCTACACAATTTTTCGTCATTGTCTTATCTCCCGTGATAAGTAAAACAGCAAGTCAATAGTACCAATGAGTGTTAGTGTGTGTGTGTATATATATATATATATATATACTTTTACTCTTTTACTGGGAGCGGCAGTTTCGCTTGTAAAACAAATTTCCATTGTATACAAAATGTAATTTCTCTTACAGACGGCGACGTGATTTTAAGGTATTCCATGTAGCGTGTGTGAAGGGAGGAAGAAAGGATGGTAGAACATAGAATAAGAATTCTGTTTATCCACTCTTGAAGAGAAGGATGGCTACCTGACCTAGGTAGAAATAGATAAAATGTCTTGTTTCATGCGTCACGTAGCTGCCAAAGTTACGTCCTACGATGCAGTGCCACGTTGGGTTGTACTTTTTATCAAATTCTTTTTTGATAAAGGCTGCAATGTCCTGCAAGAAAAAGCACAATGTAATACAGACCATTTGACATTATGATCTCCCCAGCACACTCCACAACATTAAAATCTACCGATTAGCTGCTTAGTATGTATATGAAAGCATTACAGACTCATGTAGTATACACAGTCGTACACAACTGTAGCTTCAGTTGATGAGAACCAACAACTTACCTTTTCAATATTATATTTTTCAAGCGCTTGAGTTCCACAATCAACGGCATCCTGCTGCATCTCCTCTGACATGTCAGCATTCTTGATCACAGCCTTCCGCTCAGACATTTTAGCGGTTCTAAAAGCCACAGGAGAAGAGACAAATACTTTCACAATTCCTTATGTTGGATTACCAAGTAGAGCTATCCGAATTTCTATACATATCAAGATGCATGGCAGGTAATCTGTTGGACTATCTTTACTCCGATTGCTAAGCAATAGATTACACCTTAGGAAAAGTTAAAACATTTCTCATGTCATCTTTATTTTTCCAGCATTCCTCAAAGATTCTGTTTATTCGTATCAGCTGTGCTTGGTATACCAAATAAATCTTGAATATTATCATGGAATAGTTCGAAACAAAAAATCAACTACAGACTGTCTCTCAAAAGAAAAGATCTCAGGTTCATCGGTGGTCATAATAGATGATAGACATCTGTTACAAATGTTAATGTGTCTGAAGAATCTTCTTTTGAAAAACAGGCCTCAATAACAGGAATTCCGTTGGTAGGAGAGAAAGGAGTAAAAGCAGAGAGCAGAAAAGAAAGGAGGGAAAGAGACAGAGAGATGATAGAACAGATTTTGAACCTGGACAGAGAAACACGGGCAATTTTGACAGTAGCATAAACGTCATGTGCCGGCATGACGATTGGCGACTACACGAGAAAACATAAATTGGTGTTCTGGTTATTTAAGGTGCGCGATATTCCGATTAGGCATCGCTTGAAAGGTAGCGGAGGCGAAACGCGGGAGGATAATGTTTTGTCGATACGAGGCGACGATAAGAATAATAATCGGGCTGCACGCGATCATCGTGGTAACTTGCAGAGAATCGAGAGAAATCTGCGAGTCTTGAATGCAGCTTCCACCAGCTTCCGGTAAGAAAATCCCGTGTTAAGTGGCGAGCTTGACGTCTAAGCTGCCTGTTTGCCCGGTCGGAAACGAGGAATACAGTTTCGAATGGAATAACAACTGGACATACCTGGATTGACACTCTCACCAACGGACGCACAGCAAAGACGATGGTTCTATTCCACCACGGACGGTCACGCGTGCCTCCTTCTGTTTATTATTCGACGTGAACTTGATTTTTCCACACTGAGAATTTTCGTTTGCTCGAACCGGCAGCCCGACTATTGCTCGATCGAGTTCAAGACTGAAGTGGCTCGTGCCGCGATCCCCGGCTCGTGATTGGCTCGCGATTAGGGTCTTCTATCACGGTCTTCTATCAACCCGGCATGCCTCGGTGCTAGCAACCCGCGTAAACATGAATTTTAAGAAATCGATAAGGAACATTTTCAAATCGTTCCACCTACTTTTCTTTTTTGATGGTTTATTCGAATTTCAGATTACTCGACCACAGGGTCTTATTACTAGACTTTTTCAGCTATACCATAAAGAAGTTCAATCATTTCCTTTTAAATAATAACCTCGAAACAAATGGTTACATTATCTCATTCAAAATAACTTCGGTTGGTTTACAGATGAAATTCCTGTCGATGTCTTATTGAAAAGAAGCTTTACCATATTTTTTTAAGAAATGAAAAAACTATGTTTATTACAGCTTTTTAATGATCTAATTTGCATAATTACACAACGAAGACATTTTTCTATTTATAAACTAACTTATGGTTGGAACTATTTCAGATTATTATTACGGAAATGTCTCGTTTGGCAAGGAATTTATTAAGGTCGAAACAATGCTAAGAACTGAAAATACTACGTGACACGCAAAAATGCGATTTATATGGAAGTACGAATGTAAATTAGGCCAATCTCGGAGTCAATATTTGCAATGGCAATGTCAATGAATAATTTTGTAAACTAATCGAATTGATATTTAAGATACATAACCTATTAAATAAAAATATACGTATCCCATATATACGTTACAATTTATCTTTTGTTTTGGTCTTTTTTCTAAATAATATCACATTCTTGACGATATTTTTAAACAATTAACATGCTCAATGACCTATTCGATTTTACCGATAACGCAGATCTATGAATTAATTTATTGGTCCTGTACAAGATGGCGTTATTGTGCAGTTTCTGCGCTGACTCACTGACTGCAGAATTTTCACTGACGTACGAGTGACGTATTTAGAAATCCGTACGTATGTATGTGTATATTATGGATTTACGGAAATTGTCTACTAAAGGAAATTTTAATTATCTCAGAATGTTCCAGTTACTTTTAACGATATAAATTTTTATTTCCTTGACAAAAAATCCTTAAAATTTGAATCGGGTTCGGTATCCATTATTTTTTTTAGATTATGATATGGGTGTGTGTGTCTTTGATTGAAAATGTGAAGCTAAAGCCGCGCATGCGCGATGATTTTCAAAGATACAGAGGACAGAGAGGAGAGAGGCTTCATCAGGCTTTATTAATCGAAATTCAACTGCGAATTTGCCACATTCGTTAGTAATTAGGGTCTGAAATAAGGACTACGCAGTTTTAACATTAGTGCCTTTGTTTAGAATGTACTAAAGTTTCACGCAACGAAAAAGATATCTAAGTACATTAAAGATGTTCCGCCTTCTTGTCTGTTTATGCGCTATCACAGCGTTGACTAATGCGGAGTTTATTAGGTAAGTAAAATTTAAACAAGGAAAATAACCGTTTGCCACACCTTTTACATTTTTGTCAGTAATATACAATTTCGATTGTTTTTAATGTATCTCATGTTACTTACTTTCCTCTAAGGATTCCATTGCATAAAATGGACACTGTCCGAAGTCAGTTGAAAGAATACAATACAGATCTAGCACAAGTGCGCCTTGTTCATTCATCGGTTGCTGTACCTGAGCCTCTTTCCAACTACCTTGATGCTCAATATTATGGATTAATCAGCATTGGCACTCCTAAACAAGACTTCAGAGTAGTTTTTGACACTGGTTCCTCGAACCTTTGGGTACCCTCCAAAAAGTGTCATTTGACCAACATTGCTTGTAGTAAGTATACTTAAAAATTTGACCCTTATATGGACATCAAAATTTCACTATAAAAGGGTACGTGTCCAAAGGAATTAATAAATGACACTTTCGAACCATAATATCAATGACCTTTGACTGAATGATAAGTTATTAATAGTCTACATAGCGATAGCTTCAATTGTGCTTACATATACATGTATATTTTATATATATATAACATACATACTTTAAAATCTATAAATTTTTCCTGCAATTACAAAATAAGTATCCATACAATCACCTATTGTTCTGCTGATGCTGTTCATTAAATTCCATGCATTGTTACTGTGGGCATTGTGTGAATAATGTAAATATTAGCAATAAGATTAAAACGCTTGATTTCTGTAATTGACATCATTATTTATATTACTATTTTTTTTATCTTAGAATTACATCATAAATATGATAGTACCAAATCGTCCTCCTACAAGAAAAATGGTACTGACTTTAACATTCGTTATGGTTCTGGAAGCCTTTCTGGTTACTTATCTACCGACGTTGTAGATGTAAGGCAATAGATTTTTTTATCTTTCTAATTCTACAACGTATTTATCCTGCATGTATTTAAAATAACAATTGTCTTTTACAGATTGCTGGACTGAAAGTTAGAGATCAAACATTTGCAGAAGCATTAAGCGAACCTGGTTTAGCTTTTGTAGCTGCCAAGTTTGACGGAATTATGGGAATGGCTTACTCTACAATTTCAGTAGACAGTGTAACACCAGTTTTCTATAATATGGTTAAACAAGGTTTGGTGCCACAGCCTGTTTTCAGTTTCTATTTGAACAGGTATGTACATATATGGTTCTCTTAATGTTTACTTTTAAAGAAGAAGAAAGAGAACTCAAATTCTAAATCTATGAATTTGTAAATTTAGAGATCCTAATGCCCCAACGGGTGGAGAGATGCTCTTGGGTGGTTCAGATCCAAATCATTATAAGGGTGAAATGATTTATGTTCCTGTAGACCGTAAGGGTTACTGGCAATTCAAAATGGACAGGTATGTCATTCATGAAAATTTATAATAATTGTAAAAAGATCATCTTATAATTTCAAATTTGAATTACAGTGTTAAAGTAGGCTCTGATGTTGCCGTATGTCAAAACGGATGCGAGGCTATTGCTGACACAGGCACCTCTTTGATCGCCGGTCCTGTTGACGAAGTTAGCGCTATCAATAAGAAAATTGGTGCAACACCAATTATAGCTGGAGAAGCTATGGTAAATGGAGAACCTTACATATCAAATTTTCATATGCCAAAGAAGTTACTTGATCATTTTATGTATACAGGTTGACTGTAACTTAATTCCCACCTTGCCTACAATTACGTTCACAATTGGCGGCCATGCATTCTCGCTGGGAGGTGAGGATTACGTTTTAAAGGTCACACAACTTGGAAAAACAGTCTGTATGAGCGGATTCATGGGAATGGACATTCCTCCACCAAATGGCCCACTTTGGATTTTGGGAGATGTATTTATCGGCCGTTACTATACTGAATTCGACATGGGAAACAACCGCGTTGGATTCGCTGAAGCTAAATAGAGATAATAATTAAGAAATACTTCTACAATGTATACATTATCCGCCATATATCTGTTTTATTACGTCTGACAATTTTTTTTGTTCCATATATTGGATCAATTTATTGTTACCTGTTCTTTACGAGGGTAGAGAAATACTAATTAGACGGGCTAGATAAACAGAGAAAAATCTTCATAACTGTGAATAATTCTAACAATTAAACAATTTAAAAAGAACAACGCAATAAATCATTCTTTTTATTTTATGTATTCTTTTTTATCTCGTTGTAAGTAAATAAAAAAAAAACATGTAATATATACGATAATATGATTTTTATTACCATATTATTTATTTAATAAACAAGTTGAGAACTGCAACAAAAATTCTCTTATTTATAATCTATATTTGCAATCACAGCCTTTTACAATAATATGATCTAAATTAAGTTCACAGACACAATGCATCATAGAAAATTCATCTATAATTAATTTAAAAAATACATGCCTTGTTATTACTCTCGTTTTTTCATTGCATGAACCGCATAATTTATCGCTGTAGACGAAGTCCAATTCCACTCATTCTTTAACGGATTGTAAAACATTCCATGAATCAACTTGGTCTTACAACCACCTATACAAGCATAACTGTTAGCATTTGTCAACATGAATAAAAAATGTTGTTATAAGTAGCAGTTATCCTACATGTCTCCAGTAAACGTTGAATCTCAGTTGGAGTTATAAATTTATTCCAATCATGTGTTCCTGTTGGTACTAATTTCAGTACATGCTCAGCAGCTATAATACCTCCAAACCAAGCTGGCAAAGTTTTATTCAATGTTGTGAGAAATATTGAACCCCCAGGCATGATTGTATTTATACAGCACTGAGGAAAAGAATATATGTATATATATATATTTGGATGTACCTACATAATGTGTTCTTCACAAATATACAAGAACAAAGTACCTTTAAAAATAGTTCTTTGTCATTTACATGCTCTAAAACTTCAGAAGCTACCACAGCATTATACTTTTCTTTATTATTTATAGAAAAATCTTCTATAACACTTTCAATGTAGTTCAACTTTCCATCTAAATTTGGATCTAATAAAGCATGTTCTTTAGCAGTTGCTATCAATTCTGCAGAAGCATCGATACCGGTTACTTCTGCTCCTATTCTAGCTAATGGTTCTGACAACAGCCCACCACCACACCCAACATCTAAAATTTTAGTACCCTCTAAGGGTAAACAAGGAGTGTCAACTTTTGCCCCTGTATTAGCTAAACCATCCCGAACAAACTGGACTCTGAGTGGGTTTAAAGTATGCAGAGCACGCATTTCGCCATTTAAATCCCACCATTTGTTACTCAATTTTGAATGATGTTCTATCGTAGCAAGATCAACGGTAGATCTCTTAACTGTTGCAGATTTGCTTAATTGTTCAATTTCCTCGGTTAATCTAAAACGATCAATTATGGAATGATATTGTAAATATTGTTCCTATCGATCTCAATGATAGTATAAATACTACTAGAAAAAGTTTATAGGTTAGATACCTATTCCGAAAGACATTCCCCGTGTATACAGACCGAAACGGCAAAAATTTCAAGCTTCTCATAATTCTTGATTGTTAAATTACCATAAAAAATTTAGCAAATGTATGACACGACAGTGCTCTCCAGTGTGAAACAAAATACAACAGCATTCATAACGCGGGAAGCAATCATATATCATATTGATTACACTGGATTGTACACTGTCTCGGCCATATTCGCGTCGCTGTTAATAACAGATCTCAGATATTGTAGCTCTCGAAATCGATTCAGAAGCAGCGTCGATCAACGAACGGATAAGGAGTTGAGGTCACAGTTCGAGAAGTTTTTATCGATCGTATAATAATTAATTTAAATCTTTTACCGTCTTTATCTGAACTACTTGAACCGGTCAAGTATTACACACACGAAAGGAAAAATTAATTACAATAGACTGTTATCACTTATATTTTTGTTTTTACGGAATCTTCAAATCATTATCTACTAACAGAGAGGAAATTTTCTCTTTATATAGACAGTAGTCTATTTTTTATTTAGTTCATGAAATATTAATTAATACGAAGTCTGTTGCTATTACTTCAAATAAATTTGTTGTGTTTATTAAATTATTTCAGTCTATAATGTTGGAACCCCTTACTTAATCATTATCTGTAGCAATCTGCAGACACGTATCGAGTACATCAAAGAATAATGAAATATTTTTGAAGTGGTCAATCTGTGCAATCATCAATGTTTAAAGATATGAAGTCATAAGACAAATGGGATGAAGCATGACATACATCAACAACAGCTGATACAAAATATACAAAAAGATTAAATATCGTATAAGAGTACTTTGAATTATAAAACGTCAATACGTTTCATCAGTTATGTAACATTTGTATTGATATAACATAGTAAAGAAACTCTGTAAACTTACAACAGCATTGCTACAGTTGGGTAATGTAAAGTATAAATAGGACGAAACATGGCATACATCGTCAACAGCTGATATAAAACATACAAAATTTACAAAACATACAAAAATATACGAAAAAGTTAGATGTCGTGCGAGAGTACTTTGAATTATGAAACGGTAATATGTTTTATTAGTTACGCAACATCACATTAATACAAAATAGTCAAAAAACTCTATAAAATCGCAACAACATTATTGCAGTTGGGACACCAAGCTGTCCCACGAAAAACCATGCTGCCCATCGCATAAATCCACTACATTTTCTGCTTCAACGAAAGTGAACAATTTTTTGAATGCTGAATAATTTGATAGAGTATATTTATCCGCGACTACAATCAGTTTATATTTTGCTCTCGTTATGGCTACAGTCAATCTTCTATGATCTCCCAATATCTCAAGATCCTGCAACCAAGAAATGAAAAATAAATTTATGATATATACAGGCATATATAAAAATGTCTTACAATACGGAAATGGAGGATACCTGAGGTCATTTGAAGTAACTTTTTCCGTAGCGAAAATACAATGCGCTGCTTTGTCTACGAGTTATTAACAAAAAACACTGACCAATGAGAGGCGAGTTCGCCTGACGCTAGGCTGTCAAGCCAATCACCAGCACTGGGCTTCGTCTGCTCGTTGACTCGGCAGCCTTGCGCCAGCCGAGCTCGCCTCTCATTGGTCAGTGTTTTTCGTTAATAACTCGTTAACGACGCCGCAGATTGAATTTTTGTAAAAGAAAAAGTTACTTCAAATAACCTGAAGTATTCCCTATTTCCGGATTGTAAGACATTTTTAGAACAGCCTGTGTAATATTCAGATGGGCAAAGTTTCAATTGAAGTACCTCTTTTACGTCACTGTCATTCTTTACACTCTTCGAGCAGGTATATATTATAACATCTTTGTCGCGTCCTTGGTACTGATCAACAGTGTTCACTTCAACATCTTTTTGAACAATTTCTTTCAATAAATTAACGTGTGCTCTGTACGGCGCAATAACGCCTATATCCTGAGTTTTTATGCCCACCTAGGAATAAATGAATATTCAAAATACATAACTGTAAATAATAATCAATGATATTTAATGAAAATAAGATTCACCTCTTGTAACGTCTTCAAAAGTTTGAAAATTATGATAATTTCCCATATATTACTGACTTTTTGATCGATTTTCGGATACTTGTCGCTGATTTGGGTAGGTGTTTCCAAGTTACTGGTACGACCGGTATTTAAAATAATGACAGAATCATCTATGTTTGACGACAGTACCTTCTGCATCCATCTTTCGTACTTCAATAGATTCTAAAACACAATAACATTTTTCTACATTGTAATACGTAAGATACAATGATAAACGACAGCACTTACGTCAGCGTGTGTAATATTTAGTGTAGCATTTTCAACTAATGTACTTCCTGCTTCTAGCATGTCGTTATACGTTAACTTGTTCGCTAACCGCATAATATTTTTATTCATTCTGTATTGCTTCGATAAATTTATGGTGTTATTGTTACTGTCCAGTCGAGCAAACAGGGACTCCTCTGCACCCAATTTCCTATGGAAGCAATGCAATATTAATTCATACATTTAAGATGAATTTCATTGTCAGTACATAATGATATTGTACCTAGCAACTTTACTTCTGACGACGGGTGGAAGTTGGTCAGGATCTCCCACGAGAACAAATTTACGTGCACTATACAAAGGTCTTAGCACGATCGGTTGCAAAGCTTGAGAACTTTCATCGATTATGCATACATCGAATATTCGCCTACCAAGAAGAGCATGATGAGCGCCATAACAAGTTGCTGCTATAATATTCTGAAGGAAACAAGATTAGTATCTGTTTTATAATAATTGTATAGGGGATAAGGATGATCTCGTACTTTACTGGAATATACTGCGTCGAAACTGTTAGGCGAGTAACATTTGGCAGTCGCATACGATTCAGTCTTATGTTTCAATGCTGGGTGAATGCATGACGAGCCTAATCGCAAGAAGTCGATACCTTTGTCTAATAATCTCAGCAGAACATTGTCTACAGCGCTGTTTGTGTGCGCTGTGATTAAAACAGAGTGTCCTATTGCGTTTAGTAGTTGTATCAACGCAACTAGCGTTTGCGTTTTTCCAGTGCCAGGCATTCCTTTGATCAAAATGTATTCCTTGGCAGCCATTGCCTTCAGAACTGCTCTCTTCTGATCCTCGTTTAATCTTTCAACTATATCAGCACTTATACTGATCACAGATTTCGATAATTCTTTCGCGAATGTTGCCGGTTTTTTGTCTATGACGATTTCCCGTAATTTTTCGCAAATTTCGTTGTCACCCATTAATCCGCCAACGTTGGCGAAATTAGTAGCAATTAGATTGGAAGACGAATATTTGTCTATGTGAAAGGATTCGTCGATGTTATACTTTGTAATATCTCTAAAATTACATAAAATTACATCAGTTTCAGTATATTAAAGAAAAATATCTAAGTCTATATCTTTATGTACCTGTCTAATAAAACAGTTACACAGTGTTCCTTTATATACACTATAAATCCTGCTGATATGTTTATCCTTTTATTCGTGCTTATTAAGACATATTCATTTTCAGAAAATTCTAAATGTGGAATATTAGAATCTTGATCACGATTTGTTCGTACAAATGTGTGGCTATACTTCGAATTGCGTTCAACAACTTTTCCTATTACTTTTAAATCACTGATGCAAAGGTTCTTTGCCTCTCTGAAAACAGGACAATTATTAGTGTAATGCAAATTAATTTTATATTGAATCTTTACCTCTTTTCTGGACTTAATGTCCACAAATATCTCATTATGTTATTAGAACACTGAGCACTCTCTTCTATTTGTAACAACGAGATCCATTTGATAGTATAATCTATATGTTCAGGCTTAATCTTCCTAAGAATCTCTTTACTGAGTTTTGTTAGTGGATGAGACTCGGATAATCGTGTTTCTGTGTCTCTACTCAAATAAGTGCAGCATAAGGCATTGTAAGGACACGTGGAACACGCGCTATGATGGCTGATCGGTTCCGGTAATTCTAACATTTGCCAATTCGATTCTGACGGCAAACTGTCCACTGGTTTGGGAGAAAAATAATGTGCTAAAGTGTTTCTCAACAATATTAGATCCCTTTTTTCGGGATGTGCGGCCTTAATTTCTTGCATACTATTTTCTCTCAGATACAATAGCAGTCCTGTATCTACATCTTGACCTGTGAGAGCCATCATCATGATGTACAAAATAATTTGACCTCTGTGTTCTGACGAAAAGGAAGCCTTGCCAGTCTTTATTTCCAGAGGCATAATTTTTCTCCTTGAATGTAGATTAACTCCTACCGTGGCATCCACTTTGCCTTTTATGCCAAGCTCAGGAAGCCAAATATTTTCCTCTATGTCGTACACATGAGTAATCTTCCCTTTAAAGTTGTCACTTTTCATACTTATGTCCTTATGCTTTTCATCTGTGGGTGTTACTCATGTTTAATAAAAATACAATAAAACCATACAGAATTTACCTTTCAAATAGTGTTGAATGAATTCATATATCCGTGGAACAAGTGCCAACATCTGTTCCCTGCATAATTTTAATGAAACTTCTGATGCATACAGTGTACTAGCTGTTTCTCTGGACTCCAATAGAGTGAACAATAATTTTTTGATGTCCGACATTTCATGAATATCTTTATGCATTGCCTTTTGCAATAATTGATGAGCTAGGCTCCCTATAACCATAGCTGTTTGATCGCCTTTAAAATATGGCAAACTCTCTAATTTCTTAAATTTCTCTGCTAGTACTGCTTTTCTCCTACAGAATAAGGAACCAACCACTGTTGTCCCTGATATCAATGTATCTGGATGAACAACAAGAAAACCACTGGTATTGTCTACAATCCAATGAGGAGTTTCTTTTCTTGCTTGTAAGGCTATAATATCACCTTCTTCTATTCTTGCATCTTTCCTAAATTTGAATCAGTATAAGGTATTTTACTCTATTATTTTATCTTTTAAAATTTCATACAAAAAAGTTTGAACTCTTACCAAAAACCTGAACATAAAACAGTTCCACTAGATGCAGAGCATTCTTGCTCCACAGTTAACAATAAAGTACTATATTCTCTTTTTACATGAACAACCCTACACCTCTGCAAAGAATCAAAGTTTATTTGATTTAATGGAGACCATGCCTCTTCAAACCAATCATTAAAATCATCACAGTCAAAATCATTAGATGATTCTAATACAATGTTTGATTTGTTAAATTCATCAGACTGTTTTAAACCATTGTTATCCTCTTTCACAGAAATATTCATAAAACTATCGTGCTTTATTTGTGCCCCCTTTTCACTTGGTTTATTATGTGATTCATCCTTAGATTTATTTAATGGTTCTTCCATTTTCTTGGATTTATGGATATCACATGCATTGTCACATTTGCTAATTTTTGACTGACTTCCTGCTAATTCCTCTAACAATTTCCGTTTGGAACCTGATGTTTGTGTACAAACATCGGTTTCTTCATATTTATTAGTGTCTAAAGTGTTCTTATTAATAGGGGTCTCATCTTTCGCTGTTTTTGAGAAGTACTGCGATATTTTCCTCTGAGGTTTCATTGTTTTCTGCCCTGGACAGTCCTGTAATAATTAATAATAAACAATCAAAGGTCAAAGCAAGCTAATAATGTTAGTTACACACATAATCGTTGTATTTAAATTATGACGATATTAAATTCTAATTAAATACTGAACCTCTTTCATTGGCGATTGCGTTTTCTTCATCTGTAACCGATTCATTTGTTATATTCGAAAAATTCGTAAACCTCTAACAGCCTCTAAGGACGCTATGTACCAATGTTTACTTCGCGCGCAAATTCATCCCAAGATTTGAACCGTTTATTTTGAAAGTGGTGTAAGTCCATTTTTGAAAAAAAATGAGATATCACGTAATTCATGCTTAATTTAATGTAAATTTTTTATGTATAACTAGTCCGTGTTTAATTTCTTAAAAAATTCCTATGTTTTGTACAATTTAAAATTGGTCGGTAAATGAAATTGTATAACCATCGATTATGAAAGTGGTGTAGGTCCAATTGACCGAGGTAGGCTTAGCAGATGGTTGCCGACCAGTAGACAACACAATGTAGAAAACATGATAAATTCATTTTACATGAAATGAAACGAGAGAATTTCATTTCAATAAAAAATCTTCAATAAAAAACCATTCCATTAGCATTTATCATTGCCAATATTTCATTGGTTAGGTGGAGTTAGGTTCCGTGAGACAATTAATCGTTATTTTTACATTTCTAGTATATTATTGTAATTATTTTTTATAAAGTGCAATCTTCCAGCTTTAATTTGAGCCTTCTAACATTCAAAAATTTTAATGACGAAGCATTATCAGATTATTTTTTACGGAGTGTTAGAAAAGTTGCGCACAAATCTACGCGGGAAAATTGAGTTAAAATTGATGCAAGAAGATTGCATGAAAATCTTTGTAAAAAAGAAAACGAAATTAATTTGTACTTTGAAAACATCATATAAATCAAAAGTAACACGGAGCAGTAATTACATTCGTAAGACCATAATATTTTGTTGTGTGTAACGGAAATCCAATCATTTAATACAATTTAATTTTCGTTTATAATTGTAATTTACAAGGCACATGAATAAGTTTGTATTTTTCATTATATATGTATGTATAACATTTTTTACATAAGTACAATAGTTTAATTTACCTGGTACAACACTATTGACTTGAAATGTACAATCCTTAAACTGTAACGTGGTTGCAGCAATAATGTTGCTTAGTTTTCATACGCATTATGCGATAAAAGAAATAATGAAAATACTATAAAAGAAATATAAAATTGTATTAAATATTATGTAAAACCTAACTAAGTGATGACGCAATGTAATACTGAAAGTTTGATGAAACTGTGTGATGTACATAGAACTTAAATGTCCAAATTTTTCAATGCTTGAACAATTTCTTCTGGCCCCTCTTTTTGTCTTCTAACTGCTAGATGCATAGCTCTTAAAAATTTAGTTAAAGTGCACCGTTTAGTTCGCAAGTAAAACGCGTGAGCAAGAAATGGAATTTTTCTTAAAACACGACCGCTCAAACCAACGCTTTCTTTACTTAGATCCATTAATTTGAGGCTGTTTTTTGTATTCGAGTTCTCTTCGTAGCCAACCTTCTTCAAATAAGATATATCAAAGATCTCTTCTACTTCCATAAGTTTGACCTAAAATAAACATTTCTGTGTGAGCCGTATATTCCTTAAACTGTTACAAAAAATTATGTTCGTTTACCCTCATTAATTCTTTGAGACATGTGGCATAAATTTTATGTATAGCTTGTTGGGTAGGTTGTCCAATATATTGCTTAATGTCTGCTCTATCAACGAACGCTAAATCAATAGCTTCCGAGAGGTTGCTGGTGGTCAGAATTAAAACATTCGGATATCTTTTTATTTGATCTAACTGTGTTAATAAAGCATTCACTACTCTTATGGAGTCGGTCGGTTCTGCTCCATTAGCGCATGATTTACGAGCATGTGCCAGAGATTCTACTTCATCGATTAAAATGCATACTAATGTATCTGAATCTTCAAGCATGCTCTTTATTTTATTGAACAGCTTCATAACCAGTTTACCACTCTAGAAACAGATCAAGTATACTCACAGATTCATTGAAATAATTCATATAGTATGCTATTGGAATATTACCTCAGAAAACCACTTTGAAAAAAGACTATGACTATTTATTTCAACAAATTCAGTGTATGTAAATCGATTTCCTAAACGAATGGCTATTTTTTGAGCAAGAGCTTTGCATAAGCTAGTTTTACCAGTACCTGGTGGTCCATGTAATAATACCACTTTGTTACAGCTTATAATGTTGGAGTTAACTTTATGATCTGAAAATATCATTGTCGTCTCCACAAAATGTAATAACTGAAAGAAAATAGACATATATATTTTAATGTGCATCAAAAAGATAAAGACAGTTAAAGAAATTGGAAGCATTTTCAACTGACATCTTCCTTTATAGTCGAATCAAAGTAGAGATTCTCCCATAAGAACTGAAATTCTTTCGTAGGTAGAATCCAATGAGAAGATACTGTTAACTCTTCGGAGTCATCTCCTATTGTTTCTGTTGCTGCATTCTCTTCATTCAATCTATACACATGAAACTTTAAAGTAACACCTTGTATTTTCATGTGAGTCCTCTGTAATAATTGAATTTGTTTCAACAACATTATTCAGAAAACACATTTCATTTGGAAAAATTACCTCCAGATGATTTGTAGAACATATTATAGAGTCCACGTGAGTTTTTAGAGTACAGTTTGTAAAATCTTGTTCATACATAGCAGTCTCCAGTGTAACATTTTCCAATGCATTTATTTCCGCGTACGTTAATTTCTCTACTTCTTCTTTTGACAAGGTACTAAAAATAAGATCTCACATAATTTACTATAAGTCGAAGTATCCACGTTGATAAAAGACCGGTATTATCTACCTGCAAATATTTTGACAAATTTCCACATGCAACACGCCTAGGCCTTCCATCTTATGTTTTTTAAGAAAATCCTAACAGTCGTTCAAATTTTACGAATAAAACTCAATGCAATATTCTCCTGGATTCTACAAAAACTTCACTCGAAATCGAACGAATACAATTTAAAGAACGTAACGTTTGAAATTCATACGCAGGTGCTCTATTTGAAATGTAATAGAGAGAAAGAGAAAGAGAAAGAGAGAGAGAGAGAGAGAGAGAGAGAGAGAGAGAGAGAGAGAGAGAGTGAGAAGTCTGAAAGATAAAAGATTATGCTCGATTCTCAATCTCGCTCTTAATAAAACTTGTCCAATTTCCATTTGAATGCGGATTCTCTACCCAAAGGATTGTATCATACAACAATTTTCTCTATTTATAAAACGCGCGACATATTATTTTTTAATAAATATTTAGAAAATAATAACGAATTTATTTCCAATATGCATGTGCACTGTCGGTAACGCTTCTTTTGCTAGCTTGACCGTTTCAACACGGATGGCGCGGAGCTTCTACTTCGACTTAAGAGGGCACTGATTGTTGGGTTTAATATGGTTTTAAGTAGAGACCTTCTATGTAATAGGGTCTCTAGTTTTATCCACAGACGAGAAAAGAAACATTTTTGAATGTATAATATTCAAAGAAATGAAATTGTGTATTGTGAAGTACATATCGTTTTCTGTCATATCATATTTTGAATATTGCCGCGCTAGCCAACGCTTCAAATAATGCGCACAAGACGTTTTCAAAAAATTTCCGTACATGTAAATATCGTTCGTTAGAAATACATGTTATTGTATATGTACGTAGTATGAGAGGAAGGATCGAGCGATGAAAACGCGGACTGATCTGTACACACATAAGTGCTTACATACACACGTACGTACATATTATAGACTAAATAATCTGTCAATGTAACTTTCGCATCAGACAGAAAGAGTATCTTCGATAAAAATTAATTGGAAGTTGAAATACTTGGTGATATCGACGCGTTGCAAGCAGGAAACTGACATGAACGTTTGTTTTGGTTGATGGAGATCTTGCTTCACAATGCAAGCCATTTTCGTGAATCACCGTAACGAAAAGTAATCGTGTTTAAATCGAATTCGCGTCAGATTAGTTACAGAGTGTCATTTATCCCGTAAGCTGTTTGCGTACGTAATAAAAGTATTTCGAAGAGCTGCATACCCCGCGAGATTGGAATCAACGACATTTTCGCGTCTCGACGGGGAAATGCTCTCTGTATCGAGTAATGTTCTTATTCTGGTTTGTGTGTAAACGATTGTCTATGGATTTTGTATGAGGTATCGAAACGGCCATCGGTATCGTCCATCGCGGAGAAATTTTCCAACCCAAGGTAAGACGATGTCGCAGATGTAACTCTTGTCACTCTTTCCCCGATACTTTCTATTGAAGAAAAATCGCGTAAAAATGCCCAACGTATTGTCTCGTCGTGGCGCGTTACTTGGATTTTCGATTGCTTTGCAATCGCTTCTACTAATTGTGTCGCTAACGGAACAACTGTGCCTGTGATCAGGATCGCGATTGCAATTGCAGTTGCGATTGTGATTGCGTATGCATGAACGTAAATTTGAAAAAGTTTCCGAGTTCTGAGAAAGCGCTTACCGTATTATACGATGATATACCTCCGTTCTCATTTCAAATATGTGTGTCAGTTGTCTGAACGTCGTTTCTCGTATCGAAAAACTTGACCTTTACCATGTTATTTTTCTATGTGTAGTTCGTTTTTGTGGCGATATAACGCGAATCGATAAACGGTAATAAATTATCGTGACGTTTACCTGTTGTCTCTTTGACAATGTGTTGCTGACAATGCCTGCAGTTGTATTGTCATATGTTTAGGACAGCTGCAGCCCAAGAATATTTGTTTTGTTATTTATTATTATATTACTCTCCCGTTTGTAAATAGTACATTGTTTACTGACAAGAATACATTATATTATGATTTTTTATTCAAGAGATACTAAAATTACATGTGTTTGTTTTATAGAACAAAGATGGAGAGTTCTGAAGAGCCAACAAGTTTACAATCCATTTGTCATTTACATGCTTCAGAATTATTTCCAAAGTATGCACATGTGGAATGTGATGATGAAACCCTAACGATTCCATTTACTCCTTTAAGCGGGGAATCAATTGTGGCACTCGGACGTACAACAGATGGGGTATTGGCTCTCTCTAACTACAGATTGTATTTACAATCGAGTCAAGCCTGTTACAACATCCCATTAGGTTTAATAGAACAGCTGGAAGTCAGAGAAATTTTCTTTTTACATATTGGATGCAAAGATGCTCGTTCCCTGAGGTATGCCTTTATCATTCTTGCAGTGAATTTAATGTATCCCAAAGGTATATCTTTCCAACAAATGTTTTAGTTGTGCTTTTTCCACGAATGAACATTGTTTCGAATGGTTCAAACGTTTACACAAAGTGACCTATCCGAAGAAGAGTATAGAGGACATGTTCGCCTTTGCGTATTACGCATGGTCCGTCGAGGAGGGGAAAGATTTTGGTAAAATTGGAAAAGATAATACATCTTACACGACTACTTTCAACTCTGAGGTATGTAACGAATAACATAAATTCAAGCTGAGCGGATGTGACCGCTTGATTCAATTGATTTCCTATTGTTGCAGGTGGAACGATTGAAGTTCAATTTGCATGGTACCTGGCGAATCAGTCAGATCAATAAGGATTACCGAATGTGTCCGTCATATCCACCGTTGTTTCTGGTCCCTTCCTGCATCACCGACGACACTCTGGAACATGTGGCTATGTATCGTAGTTCTAGTCGAATTCCTGTTGTTGTTTGGAGGTAGTGTTACATCGTATGGCGTCTTGCCTCCTTCAGTTGTTAATGACAATTTGCTTTGCAGACACGTGAACAATGGTGCGGTGATCGCGCGAAGTAGTCAACCAGAACTTGGTTGGTTCGGTCGGCGCAATGAATTCGACGAGAAATTACTGAAAGCTCTATCTAATGCGTGTTCCTACGACAAAGGTAAATCGACATTGGTGGATCCTTCCACCGATACCCGTGACAAAGCTGCAGCCACAGTGAGCAATACCAAAGTGGGTAACCAACTATAACGACTATAAATTAGGGTGCTACTCGAACTTGAGTAAGAGCTCTAATAAACACTGATAAAATAAACGAGTAATCAAAATTTCGTGCTCGCAGAAAGTTCTAATTGTGGACGCCAGATCATACACGACCGCTGTGGCTAACAGAGCGCGCGGAGGCGGCTGCGAATGTCGAGAGTATTATCCTAACTGTGACATACAGTTCATGAATTTACCAAACATTCACTCCATACGTAAAAGTTTTCACGCGGTGAGACAGCTCTGCGCAACGGATACAGAACAACCGACGTACACAGTTTTCCTATTGCTTTTGTTATTTCTATTGTTGATTGGCGTCTTATGGATGCATTATTGCAGTTGGCTTAGCCTTTTGGAAGGAACGCGGTGGTTGCAACACATGTCTGGACTATTGCATGCAGCAGTGACCGTGGCATCTGCGATCGAAAGAGACGCTCGACCGGTATTAGTACATTGCAGCGACGGCTGGGACAGGACGCCCCAGATAGTTGCTTTGGCACAGATTCTTCTCGATCCTTATTATCGAACTATGGAGGTACGATGAAGGTACTCTTTTTTGCTGCGTGCGTTTGCTACCGGACTGTTGTTTCATTACCCTGCTTTGTCATTCACAGGGATTCCAAATCTTATGCGAGAGAGAATGGTTAGACTTTGGACATAAATTCGCGGATCGATGTGGACAGACAGTCGGCTGCGAAGATCTAAATGAACGATGTCCCGTATTTCTGCAGTGGCTGGACTGTGTACACCAGTTGACTGCACAATTTAAATGTAGTTTTCAAATGTCTCCAGCATATCTGGTAAGCACAACGAGTCCAATGTTGAAACTAGTTCTACAGATGTTTCTCTTCCTTTATTACCTATTTCTTATCGAGATGTGTATGTATGTACATGTAGTCGTGTTTGCGAAACAATGTTAGACACCGATGTATCAATTGGATCACTTTCAGGTGAAGTTGGCGCAGCATACGTATTCACAACTTTTCGGAACATTTCTCTGCAACACGATACAGGAGAGATTACAATTGCGAATACGGGAACGAACGTTTTCAGTTTGGCGGTTCCTTAATTCCAGTTCGTTTGTAAATCACTTGTACTCGCCTTTAGAGAAACAAGTAGGATATTTTTCCTCTGGTATATCTACGTGTTTAGTGTATATGAATATTTGTGGTAGTATCGACCAACGATCGCGTGATTTCAAATGTTATCGGGGATTAATTCTCTGTTGTATCAGGTGCTGTGGCCAAACTATAACGTCCGGAAGCTTGACTTATGGTCCGAAGTCTATTCCGGCTCTATGGAGTCCTCTGTCGGCACGAGGGACAACAAACAGAACGTGACGATGATAGACATCGAGCCCGGGGAAAACGAAGAACCTCAACGGCAAATAACCAAGACTCGTTCATGCGATGACCTGATACATGCTCCCGATCACACGGCCTATCCTCTTCGTAGACTCAGTGCTCCAAGTATCTCGGTAGAAAAGTAATTACAGTTCCACTATTATCTATCAGAGCTCTTACTAGACGAGTATCCGAGTATTTGAGTCTTTGCAAAATCGCTACAGAAAAATGGATTCTTTGACACTCGAAGCGGACACGATGGACAAAAGTGTGGACGAGTGCAACATTGCCGCGTGTACGCAGAGTAGCTGGTCAGAGGACGACAAGAGCTTTGACGCGGGCAGGGAAGAAAGACCGGACAAGTTGAAGCGACAGAACATGGCAACCACTCAACTTTTCAACGACTCGCCGGCGAATCCTTCGGTAGACAGTTCAACGGACACGTTGATACCTAGCAACGAATCGTTACTCGACACGACTGACAACGACAAAGAAACGTAAGTTTCTTTACCGAAGCACGCGATTGTAGACCGAAATTCAAAGTAGGATTTGATATACGAATTATTTCGTTTAATCATATTATCGATCCTATTGTGAATTTTTATTTAAATCGTGCAACCGGTTAAAAACGATTCTGTGTACGAGTATGCACGAGAGCTATAGAACAGTAGATATGAATACAAACTAGAGTCATCGAGTCGCGGTTTCAAATTCGGTTTGATTCGAACAAAAAAGGTTTCTGTCTCGAGCAGCAGACCACAGGAGAGTTCACCGCAGGACATCGTTTCCTCATGGGTAGAAACGAACTCGGTCGGCGAAACTGTCTGCTCCTGCACCCGCAACTGCAATTCAAACCATGGTCAGAATCAGAATCATAACGAGGGCAGCGATTTTAGCGACATCAGTGCACCGTTGATGTCGAGAACACCGAGCAGCGGCGTTTGTCCGGCTTCTCCGATTCATCGTGACATGGTCCCAAGTAATCCTGACAGATTGGACGACGTAGACGGTCTTCCTATTATACACATCGATGTACAAATGCGCGTGCAACAAATTATAGTGGAAAACAAGGTATTTCGAGTGAAATAATCAGTGGAAAAATAGGAGGATAAAGACAATAAGAGACAACAGTTGCGTTTTTTTATTTGGTGGTTTTTGTGGTTTCCAGCTGAAAGAGGAGGCATTGAGGAAGGAGTTACACACAACGAGACTGGCGTTAATCAAACAGGTTTGCAATCATAACGCGGAAACCGAGCGCATTGACGATATTGTGAGTAATGTAAGAGCTTGTACATGAAAGGATCTTAACTGAACAGAAAATGAAGGAATACTCGTTTCAGGGATCGTTACCGGACTCTGTGGGCAGCGCCGGTGATCACGGAGAGTCGTTGCCATCGGACATGTCCTGGGAAGCTGTTGAAGAATTGGGTCCAGCTCCTACCTTGTGGGTACCTGATCATGCCGTGACCCGTTGTATGGGTTGTGATACAGAATTCTGGCTGGGAAGACGCAAACACCATTGCAGGTAAGACCTCAATTTGCGGGTACTCCCAATTATTCACAGTTGTAGAAGTAACAGAAGCAAACGTTTAACTGCCTCTACCTCGTAGATGCTGTGGCAAAATCTTCTGTGCGGACTGTTCAGAGAACTCGACTCCGTTGCCCAGCGAGCAACTCTACAATCCCGTGAGAGTGTGCAGCGACTGTTTCTCGCGGATCCATCGACACACGAGTCCTTGTCAGTGCAACACCCGTCTCCCAAACAAAGGGGAGAACGACGCAGAGTTAATTTCGATTAATTCGGAAAACGTGCTCGCCTGTCCGCGACCAAAGTGTTTGAACATCGCGAAGGACAGTTGCTGTGAAAACCTTTTGCAAGCCACGCATCCGAAAGCGCAACCACCGGTCGCGGCGGCCACGGTCAACTGAGTAAACTCCCGACGAGGATGATCCGATACAATGATGCTTTCGGATTACGGTTTGGCTAGAGACAGAGCGTGGCGGAGTTTTCGCGTCTCGTTTGGTTCTGTGAAAACACATTCACACCTACACATAGCTACACACACGTACACATACCGGCCATTCAATTGAATTTGAACAAGACAGCGAACATGTTGTATATTGACGCATGGGTACAGAAAGAACACGAGAGGGCGCTGTATGATACCATGCATCGCGAAATCGTGAGCTAGATTCTTTTCGGACGATCCAATATTTATTGCTAGAGTAATAATAATTTGTACCAACAAGTGTATAGTGTCGCAGAGAAAAACGAGTCAGTATACGAGAGGTTGTATATACCTTAGTAGTAATTCGATCTAACGAGACACACGCCTGGCTTCTTCGAACGACGAGACTATGTTCGATACGTTATCCGTACAGGGAGACAGCGAGACGAGAAGAGAGGAACACTTTGGATAGGCTGTGACTGACGTATAGTTTCGGGCATCGTACGAAGCACGCTCTTGGTCAATTGTCCGATCAAACGACTCGTTGACGACAAATAGTTGGACTGCGAAACGAGTAAAAACTGTATTTGTATATTGCCGCTGTTTATGAGAATTGGAACAATTAAATACGACATTATCATACACGACTGTGTGTGTGTGTGTGTGTCTCTCTCTCTCTCTCTGTATCCGCTTTCGCTGTGTTTTTGTTCTCAAGTTTCAGAGAACCGTGTTCATTCCGGCCAGGTTCTGCAGCGTCGACGCGTTTTTCAGAATCTGTGTCGCGTTCTTTAGTCTGTCAACCTGACCTTGCGTGTCATCCGCATTTTGGAACTGTATCAGTATGACAAGGTACGTGGTCACCGCCCCAGTGATCTAAAATCACAAAAGTTGAGACATGGATGTATTTATAATTGTTCACATTATTTCTCTCTTACTGATGTTATCAATGTTCTGTCCAAGGAGAAGAGCCCGCAAACCGAGAACTCCAGCGGTCGATGCAGTAATTGCAGAGAGAATATCTCCAACTGATGGCGTGTACTCGCATCGAAGCTGGAGGACAGTAACTGACTGACGAGCACCGCTGTCTTCTTCGCCTGAAAACAAACGATTATCCAAAGTGTTACTAACAATTGTGTCTGCTTTTTGCTGATCACTCACCTCGGCGACGGTCGAGTAGCTCGGTTGAACAATTATCAGCATTCTAGTCACATGGAAAATACACCACATGCCTTGCACCGCTAAAAATATCCACTCGTGTTCCTCACCTGCTTGTAGAATCAAAAAGTAAGGTGTGATCACAAGATGCAGCAGGCAAGTCGTGGTCACTGCCAGTATCACCACGCCGAACGCGCTGTTTATTAGAGACACCGTATCGCACAGCAACGAATGTATCAGTATCAATTCGGGTATACCGTTCTCTGTAATCAACATCGAGATAAAGTATACGCTAACTCAGATTGGTCTCTTTCTCTGACCTGAGTTACCAAGGATTCGATGATTGCCAAACTCTGATTGTCTACCCGACACGATGTTTAATCCTCTGTCGTGAACGTCTGCCGTTGCTACTTTAAAACAGAGACTTATAAACTTATAAACGGCGAAGATTATGGGTTTTTTATTACCTGTCTCAACGGGATTCGTCGACGAGTAGACCACGGATGAAAGAACACCGCTGTCCAGTAGATTTCTGAGACTGTTGTTCAATCTGACGAATCTCTGGCTCAAGTTATATGTGGACACGCTGTACTGAAGCTCCGTTGAGATAATTACCGTGTACATGAAATATAGAGGCGCGTAATTGATGGGACCTTTGTCGGTCAACGGTCTACTAGTCTTCGTGTGCCGAGTCCACGTGGAAAAATCAAGGATCGAATTAAACCACAGGTATGCGAGGCTGCACCCCGTTAAACAAATTGTAAACAGCCGAGTTTTTCTACCCGTGGGCACACCCAATCGCTCGTCCACCTGTACAATATTAACTTAGGGTGACGATAATGATACCAGTAACTCACAGCATTCTGACCTCTATTAATTTGTTGATTGCGACTTCCAGATACTTCCAACGGAAGGGCGAGCCAACGATGCAGACCACCGTGAGACTCATCACACCAAGAACGTCGCTGCATGTTGCAATTACTGCAGTTCGAGACTTCAGTCTGGTACTGTGCTCCCATCCGTCTTTCATGTCTCGCCACAGACCCCAAATCTCAGCACTCAGAAGCAACGTTGACACGCACAAGCTAGGAAGAAGCCTCAAGAAATAATATCAATCCGAGAAACGAAAATCTAAAATCATAAGTGCCGTTACCTGTAAATCAAATCTACTATGCTGAGGTGCGCGTGATATCTCCCGGATGCGCGTGCAATGAATCTAACAGGAATCAATCCACAAGCTTTACCGAGATAATAAATCGGGGAAATTGCTCGACAGAGTTCGCTTTGGGCTGCATCTTCATCTCTTCCTCTGTCCGGTTTTCCTTCTATGCTCTTGACCACTCGCTTTTCTAAAATCATTCAAAATGTTTTGTTTGTTCTGATAAGACAAGAAACACCAAAAAATGTTACTCGATCTGTTCGTCGCGTTTCGTCTATCGATCTCGCTCCATCGAACGTTCATTCTGACCGGTTCTTCTTTTCTAGGATCTTCCTGGTATTCCGGCTTGATCACGCGAGCAAAGGAAGGGAAATACTATGTTGCGCTCGATCATACTCGTCTTCATATACCTATAGTTTTCTTCAGCATAGCTGACACCACTCTCGACCAACGAGATACATACATTCGTCCTTGTCAGACCGTCGATAGATAATTATCATCGATTGTCGTGCTTCCAACGCATTGTTTATCTTCTTGAAAAACAATATGAGCAGAAGCCGGATACGTACGTGAAACGCGTCGCTCTCAATGACAGCTTTTAACGATCGTTAACTGGATATCGAACGCACAACTATGCTTGTGGAATTTCAAGAAGAGACGAGATTGCGTGGTAAAGTACGGTCAGGAAAGGGCACATTAATTTTGCGTTACAGAAAAGATTGATCGTGGTGAGAAGTAATGGGAAAGGCTGAAATGTCGCGATAATCCACTCATAGTGCATTTATCATGGGTATTGGCCACGATTAGATTTGACATGGTCGTAAGGGAAAAAACGGTAATTGTCTCTTCGAAAGAGTACGTGTACACGTTGTTACTGATCGATTGTTTTATTCGTCTGCGTTATCTTTTACTGTTCTATCCTAAGAACAAAAGGGTGTAGAATTGAAAAATTGAAAATCCGATAATTGGATTATCCTAGTCTTATCCCATTTATTATATGCATTATATTATGTACATGACAAATTATATACATTAAATAGAGCATTATTTGTTGTCGTTTGGAAGACATCTGCATATTATTGAAATACGTCTAGATTTTGGTACATGCTGTCCTTCAAAATAAGATTCTTCATTTTTTAGAATTTCATGGTTGTAGTTGTATCTGGCTATTCCACTATAAGACAATGGTTCTAAGTGTAAAAGCAGCTAAATATTTACAAACAAACAAATTGTTGTACCTCATTATATACAGAGATCTTCGGGGTAACAGAAATTCATCCTTGTGTGATGTTTCGTGTCCAACCATTGTTAATCTCATTACACTATCGCTTAACAAACTTAAGCCAGCAATAATTTCTCCACAGAACTATAAAACAAGAAACATGCTGAGCTTTGTCCATGCACAAAACCAATAAGTGAATGATATACCCTAATACTGTCAACGTGTGGCTTTATCCATCCTTCGGTTGCTAAATCCAAAACATGTATCAAAGGAAGCTGAAGCATTTCTTTGGGAAAAGCTGTTTCACGAACCCTGTTTAATATTTCTTCGTTCTTCTTATTCCAATTCTTCCTCTCTGTTTCTCTGTAAGCATGTATTGCCTACGAAGAAAAGCACACAAATGAAATACAATTACCAAAGCTGAACAATAATGTTACATACTGACATCATCCCAGTGTGCCTCCTCATATCGAAGTCTTTTCATATAGGGATCAACTTCTTCGATTAAAGACTGTTCTTCGCTCTTGGAGATGAAATTTGGAATAATTTGCATTGTATTATGAAGCTGTTCTTTCCAATTTTCTAAATCTTGATCAGCCTTGTTATTTAGGGTTGCTGTTCGTGAATAATACTTTAAATTATAAAAATTAAGGGTCCTAATGAAGGAACCAGTTAACAGATACATTTTGAATCTCATGTTGACTCCTCAATTCTTTCTCCAGAGGAGATTACGAACACTGCAAGTACAATCAACCTAAAATGAATTACAACGTAGCAGATGATTAACGTTTCTAACCCATTTCAAATAAATATATTTATAATAAATAAATATATAAATCAGTAATGTCTATAGAAGACAAACGAGTCCATGCTAATTAGCGCTGTATTAACGAAGCTTCGAAATTTTGCCACCATGTGCTCTGCTGTTTGGTTAACAATTTCGGCGTTTTGCCATTTGTTAATTGGCGCTGTACGAACCCTGGCCAGAGCTTACAGATATCACCACAAGAGGCGCCACTGTTTGGCTAGCAGTTTCAGCGTTTTGCCATTTACTAATTGGCGCTATATGGATCCTGACCGGAGCTTCTAGATTTCACCACAAGAGGTGCCGTTATTGTCCAACCAGCACTTTACCGCGTGTGGTTTAAACCATACTATTTCTGATTGGTACAATTTTTATAATTAATACAGATCCCTTCTATTGTAATATTTGGAACAATTAGATCCCGTGCCAAATTTTACTTTATCTTGTTCCTGTGTCTGGATCTTTTCCCTTTTTCAGATCTCTATTTATAGATTTCTTCCTTGCAATACTAATCTTAGAATGTTCTACAAATACTAATAGAATTCTTAAATTCTTATTTTGCTATTGTCTATATACTATATTTTTATCTGATCGGAAAAATTGAGGTTTGGAAGAGAAGGCGGGGTAAGGTGGCCTCTCATCTTGTCTCTCGTGGATGTGAACATTACTGATATTGTACACTAATATAAATTATCTCAAGGAAACTTAACCAAAAATAAATACACTAGAACCATTTACAACGGAGGCCTGACATTGATGCATACGCTCTTGATGGAGCTATTGTTTGAAACCTAATAACATACAGTTAAAAATCATGTTTTTTATTATAAAAATCATGAAAATCATCAAAATTGGCATGGAATCGACTGTCGATCAAATAACATGGTTACATTCTGTCACGCGTTCGCTTTCTATTTTCGTAAGAACATGTTATCGACCATGGATTTCATATTTCATTATAAAACTAGATTTGGGCGCGTAGGCTCGATACCAAGCTTGTGAATCTGGATCATATTATGGATGTTGATACGTGATAACGATATGTGCGATTTGGATCATGATTTCGACGGGAATTAAAGACGCATTGGCTACAACAGCCTCAATCTGCACTGTTTTACAATTTTTAGCCGGCGTGTAAGTCGATAAACAGTTTGTTCCCATACTTGGTCTGACTGATAATCGTTTCAGTTATCGTTACACACTTTGTTTTCATTAAACGCATTATCATTTAATTTATTCTTGGGTACATAATACATAGTTAAACATTTTATGTATACGTTCTAGACTTGTGTGTAAGAAGATTATTAAAAACGGTTCAACTGGAAATAGTTCGCCTTTAGCGTTTATAACATGTTACACATCGTAAGTTTATACTTTTACCAATATATTTACCTACTCCATAAAAAAATGCATAAATATGTTTCAGATGTCTTTTATGGATGAGATATGGTATGCTCATCGAAGACAACTTCATAATGTTAATAAATATTTTTGGAACTATACTTCAAGCATCGTATGTTTACGTGTACATTTCATATAGTGTAAAGAAGTTGAAAATTATCAGAGAAATGATAATAGCAACTTGTTTTCTTGGAGCTGTATACTTTTATAGCTTCTATGAACAAGATAAGTTACTAGCTGCTAGATACGTTGGCTTTTTGAGCTGTACAGTGGGAGTATTATATTTTGCATCTCCTTTAATGACGATGGTAAGTTTATTCGAATTTTCATTCTATTGATATAAAAAATGATGATGAAAATGGGTAATCGAATAAAATATTTTTTAGGCACATGTAATAAGAATGAAGAACACTGAAAGTTTACCATTTCCCATTATCATGGCTTCATTAGTAGTTTCTTCTCAGTGGTTCGCATATGGTTGCCTTCTCAATGACCGTTTTATACAGATACCAAATTTTCTAGGTTGTCTATTATCTGCATTTCAACTTTGTTTTTTTGTAGTTTATAGGAACAAGCAAATTCTAGGAGATGATTTAATATGATGACGGATCTATTCTTGATCCACACATTCGATGTAAATGTAACACGACTTGTATTTTAACGACAAAATATATTTTTGTGAAAAATATTTGATTTTTTTATTCAAATCGGTTCTTTTTAGCGCTAGAAGTAGTTCGAAATTTTATTGTAACGCTGCGCTCCGATCGGTGCTAGGGACTTTTATATGGATTTAAAAAATCCCTTAATTCTGGAACGAAATATTGATTTACACTTCGAAATATATTAACGATAACCGATAAATTATTAATAAAGGTATAATAATAATTTGATTGTATAAATGTTCTTACTTGTAAAAAATATAACACTTCATGTATTCCCATAATTTATCGAACGTCCCCATGCTTACCGATTAATTTCAACAAATCTGAATTAAAAATTCCATACAAAAGTATTTTTAATTTCTTGAAACAACTTCGCAGAAGTTTTTTCTATTTAAACAATGTAAGACGTCGTTATATCCTAGGAACGAGTGATTCGTTTGAGCACAGTATTAGTGGCTCGTCTCCGACAAATAATAATGAAACAAAGAGTTTCAATTTCTGTGAGTCGCTGAATTTATTTCTAAAAAAAATCTCGAATTTAATCGGGATCTATTCGAATTGAAAATAAATCGAATTTCTATCGGTTTTGGTTAAATTCATTCCCCGGCGGAAGTCAAGTCATAATTTTCGTGAGAGATAGACGTATTGGAAGAGGTTGAAAAGTGGTTCGGGAACGCGTTGCGATTGGCAGCACTGCTCGCTGGCCGAAGAGAAAGAGGTGCGGTGTTGCGTGACTGGCTGCGAGAAGATCGAGAGAGCGTGTGTGTTTGTTGTGTTGTAGAAATTTTTAATTCTTCTTTCATCGGGAATTAAACCAGACCGTACGCTTCGAAGAGAAAATGTCGTCGTACATCCAGGTTGCCGAAGATGAAGGCGACGAGCCGATAGAGCTACCGACCGAGGATGATAGCACACTCTTATTGACCACCGTGACCGCCCAGTTTCCCGGAACGTGCGGACTGAAATACCGCAATCCCGAATCACGGACGATGCGCGGCATCCGTCTCGTTGACGGACGTCTTCATCCGCCTGAAAATGGATGGGGCAAAGGGGTTTACTTTTGTGTTTTTCCAAAAGGTGCTTATTTCATGACAAATCCATACTATCCTCATTCTCTCTCTCACTCGCTCTCTCTCTCTCTCTCTCTCTCTCTCTCTTTCTCTCCCCCCTCTCTCTCTCTCTCTCGCTCTCTCTCTTCTCTCTGTACGCCCCCCTCACTCTTTCTCTCTCTCTTTTGCTCTCATTCTCGACTCCCAAATACTAACGTTACGATAAGACCAACTACCATGTTTTTTTTTGTTACACCTGGTAAAAAACGTTCGAGCATAATTGTAATGCTGAAAAAATTTGCATTTTCTTTAAACACTGTTCAAGGAATATCATTTTTTTTCTTGCCAATCATTCTCTGTTCTTGAGAAATTTAAAATCGAATTTACGGCCTTAAAATTTATCTGTGTGATGCCTTAAAAATTTTATTTTGCACAACGGTCTGCAAGTACTGCATGAAAATAGTTTGTTGCAAAAAAAGCTTACTTGCCAGTAGTTGTGCTCACATTTCATATTTTATGTTCTCATAGATATGTTATTCACACTGGTAATTGGTCTTAAATGATTTAGAAGTCCAGTACATGTGTTTGTGTTTATGAGAAATAATCCTTGCGTATATTGTCCTATAATTATTAAATGTTTTTTGTTTGTTTTATTTGAAATGCAAAATTCTGTTTCCATTGGAACAAGATTTTGGCGCTGTTCATGAATATTTTCTTTTTTTTTAACTAAATGAAATTAACATAAGCACATGTTAATATTACATCAAATATATTAACACCAATAGTGAATAGACACAGGTTTACGAATAAGTTTGTATAATAATGCTTTCGGTTCAGCTAAAATAATATCTGTGTATATGTATCTACATAAGTGTCTATTAATACTGAATGGAGCTTATCTGCATCTATGCAAACTTACATACATATAAATAGCTGTGAACTTGAATGATTAATACGACTAAATCGATCTATATGTGTATACGTATATGAATATGCTGCAAACATACACGCACACCCACACATACAAATACACACTGATACATAAGTTATATATCTTTTTTTAATTATACTTTTTGAGTAATTATTTGTACTGGATTTCCATATTCCTCTCTTTTTTTATTATTTTTATTTTTATATCGCAATTACGTTTCTTTTCTGTATATTGAATATACATAGAAAATTTCATGTAAAACTCAAATTTTGGAAGAGGTTCTAGTAAATGCAAAAAAAAAGTTAGTAGACATGAACACTTATATCTTTTCAGAGAACAAACGTAAATCTGATGACAATTTGGAAAATTCCACAGCTAAGACTAAAAGAATGGAAACAAAGTTGCGTTGCACAGACTTGATCGTACTTGGTTTACCATGGAAAACTACCGAGCAGAACTTGCGTGATTATTTCGAAACATTTGGAGAAGTACTAATGGCTCAGGTAGGTCTTTCATAAGAAAATTATAAACACATTATTTTTTGTATGTATGTATATGTATATACATACATATATATATATACATATATTTATGTATGTATGTATACTATTATGTATTTTTTACTAATTGTCTTGGAACATTAATTAGGTAAAAAAAGATGCAAAATCAGGACAAAGCAAAGGATTTGGATTTATTAGATTTGGAAGTTATGAGTCTCAATTGAGATGTCTTGCCCAACGACATATGATAGATGGTAGATGGTGTGACGTCAAGGTTCCCAACAGTAAGGTAAGAGCATCGATATGTTCAATAACAAACGTTCGTTGTTCCTTCATATATCTAGAAGTAGTTTCAAAGTGCTTAAGTACTTAACAGTTGTTTAATAATATTGAGGTACATACACACAAATATATATATATATATATATATATATATATATATATATATACGTGTGTCTGTATATATGCAAATTATAGACTTGTACATAACTTTTTCTGCAAAGATGAATTGATTACACCATTGTTAAACACCTGTAGCAAACAATATTTTATTTCATGCTCTTTATAATAAATTCAATGTGATAAAGTTAATATACATTATGAAAAAATGTGTTCTGCATATTCCAATTCCTGCAAACACAATCTACCTTTTTTATCGTTTTTACTGAAGTAATCAAGTACACAGTATGGTGTACAGTTTTTTTTATCAAGTAATTAATAGTCTGTTTAAGGTTGTTGCTTTCATAAATTTATGATACAGTTGTGTACAGGTCTACAACGCATGTGATAGGATTCTAGTCAAAATACAAAGTATAGCGCGAATTATAAGGAAGAGAAAAGAACAGTTGAGAAGTCTGACTATGGCACAAACGTGAATAATACTTTGCTTTAGAAGTTCTTTCTCTATTTTGAATCATTGCACAAGACGAAACGACAATAAATTTCCGCTTATAATCTCTGAATATCATTTAAAGATTTCTTGAGAACGTATATTGTGGTATAAATAGATGAATGGATAGTCACTCTTAAGTGATAAATTTATAATGGTCAAGTGATAAATGTGTATGAATGTTTTATATGAGTGTTGTATGATGCAGAAAGAAGGTATTCCAAAAGAAAGTGTGTCTGCGTGATCTTGTAAATAACATGGTATGTTTGTGTCATTAAATAGTGTGGAATTTTGAAGTATGCTATGAGAGTACCACTGTCAGATTTTAAAATAGACACGAATGATTTATGACTACATACCCAGTTCACGTGAGAGAGTTTCAATGGCAACTTGAGAAACAAGTAATGAGATGTTGATAGTTTCGGATCTCGGTCACGGTGCGAATATCCATGGAAATTTAATGTACTACAAATATACATATACGTATGTATATTCAAACCTTAGTTTGCTAGAGATGTTCAGCCAAACGTATAGTCGCGCCACTAACTCTGAAACAGATTTAGGGAAATCAACAACTTCTTGTTATCCAAAACAGCATGTAACTAATAATGGGAGTGAGTTTCGAGACCAACAAGCATTCGAGTATACTGCTAAAAATGTGTATCCTTCACTTTGGGACAACGAACATTGTAATGGGTATGGTTTGCGTGACAGTGTGTGTAATTTCGAAGGAAGAAAGAACAGAGACAACACCGGTGTGGAACGCGCAGATTACGAATTGTCATTAGTTGAAGTGAGCTCTGAATTTTGCGAAAACCGGAAAGGGTTAAACGAATCGTGATTAGAATTTCGTGCATGATATTTAGAGGACCGGTCGAAGGAAAGATGAGTAACATTTACAACATAAAATCTCACGTGAGCAATGAATCAGTTCCATGAATGCTTACCTCCTGTAACGTAGCGTCCAGTATGAAACGAAATAGTGTACGGGTCCGTGGATGAACAAAAATGTGCCGTGTCTTTCAATCAGGTAATTCGAACGAGATTAGGTTCACACGCTGTCGGTTAGAGTGCTACGCCAATGGAAGGAAGGAAACTTATAGTACTATAAAAATACATGAGCTGTACAATCACACACGGTAAATAACTTAAAGAGATGACTCTACAACGTCAAATAAAATTGTTTTCAAATTGTTAGCGATTAAATGTTTCACTTTAACCAAAGTGGCGGCTATCTGGCGCGCCACCGGGGGTGTGATTTAAACGTTCAAAATTTGAAAACAATACCGAAATGGTAATTGTTTTACTTTGTCTTGTAAAAATCATCCTATAAAGTATTTTCAATGTGTAATTGAACAATTCGTATATAGATATAGGCTGGGATAACGATATAGATCGCTTTAATCGCCACCATTATTTGTTAGAGATACGAGGAAAAACATTGTTCACAAAAGTTATACGACATCGACGGTTGATGATGTGGCAGTAATCCGAAGAACATCTAAAAAAAAACGAAAGTGATCTTAGAAATGATAACTGTTATGTTATAAACTTGTTCAAAGCGTATAACTTTTGCGTATAAACTTTTCTTCGTATCTGAGAGTAACGGAAACGATAAGGTGATTTCATTGTCCTGCCATGCGTACATGTTTGGTATGTGGAATGACACGATGAAAGAAAAAGAAAAGGAAAATACAGAAATTACCCTGGAGAGAAGTATGCCTACGATGTGCGAGAGTGCGTATATGTGTGTATAAAAACAAAACCAAATGATATAGCTATAAAAATTGTATGTGATTGTCGAGGGCTGGTGTATCTGGTTGCAGAATATTGATGGCTTAATGATGGCTCGTCAGTATGATACGAGCAAACACAATGAATGCTACCGGCCTATACCGGTTCATACGCCGAATAGTCGACGGGTACCTGTGGCGAAACCGTATATCAACATAAATACATCCGAGCCTGCTAACCCGCCTAGGTACGACTCGGAATACGATTATAAAACGACTCACTACCCGTCGTACCCAGCCAACTATCCGTACGACGATAACAATAAGTACAAGTACGAGGGGCAGAATTACAACGCGTATGAGAAACCGACTTACCCGTCGTACGAGGATCCCGGGTACGACACTCGGAATTACATGGTGCAGCAGCAACAGCAGCAGCAGCAGCAGCAACAGCCGCATGCGGCGGGTGGTGCGCCGGCAAACCCGCCGCCGAGTTATCCATCAGACGCTGAATACCCAAGATACCCGAACTACGAAGGACGTGCAGCCGTTTACCCGGTCATGGAGAATCCTGATTACACGGAGAAAGCTAGATACAATTATGGTTATGATCGTAACTATTATGAGGGGGACAGTCGTTACGTGTCTGCAGACTGTCGGTACCCGTTGGACGTCCGATATCCAGACACCAGGCACGCTGACAATCGAATACCGTCAGATGGTAGAGAGCCCGATTGTAGATATCCTGTGGATAATCGCGAAATCGATAGAAGATACGCGGTCGATGGTAGGGAACCGGATGCTAGGTACGCGGTCGATAACAGAGATGTGGAAACGAGATACCCGCCGGACGGTAAGGAAGTGGAGGCCAGGTTCGCGGACACTACAAGATACCCGGCTAAAGAGAACTATTATGATCGTTATTACAAGCACCGTCCGTCGAGGGATCACCACGTCTCGGACACGTCAAGATACTGATGAGTCTTGTTACCTATCCGTAAATAAATAAGTCACGCTTCGATGGGAATAGACTACGAAGTTGCTTATCCGATATCTGAACGTTTTAGCTACAGCAGTATGCGTCACAATTTGTATATATTCGCCGTAATTCTGGGTGGGAATTTTGACACTTGCTAGATGATTATCAATGAAATTAATTGGTATGTTTTTAGACCAAAATGACACTGGACGATTAATGTATTGTATTATATTGCTACCTCCACTATGGACCATCTCTTGGTCCATTTCTGGGTACTTCTCAATCGATTTTTACATTGATTAATTTATACTTTGATTGATTTCAGACTAAAGAGATAAAAGACGTGTATTCCCATTGACCCGTGACATATCTCTGTCAAAAAATATAGCATGTATGCATATAAAAAGAAAACCAAGTAATGTCTGATATTATAGATAGCCTCGAATAACTGTCTACATTTTATCAACTATTGTGCTTAATCAATTTAAGATAATGTAATATATAGCATGAGATTACATCGAATATAAAAAGAAAGGATATTGTACAGATTTTGTGCATGGATTTAAAGAGGCCATAGTGCTTAAGTGTTGTTTCATATACATACATACACATATATATGTATATATATGTATATATATATATATATATATATATATATATATATATATATATATATACATACATACATACATGTAAATATATGTATATATATGCATTCACTGAGTTCAAGTGTAAATTGACTAGCCGAGAAATCTTTTTCCGTGATCGAATAACTAGATCAATGCGTATTTAAGAATTTTCTATAAAACTTGACGTTAGTGCAGATTGCAGTCCTTCTCTATATCCCAGGACAGAATCTTTTTTGAGCCATTGACTGAACAATAAACATTCTAACAATAGTTATGAATACAACTAGCATTTAGCTTGTTAACCGGGCCATTCTTCTCACAAGAAACGAATAAAAGACGTACGTAAACAACTTGTGATTGAGATTGTTACAGAGTCTTTCTATAATAGATTTCGAAAACAAAATTACACGATCTTCCAATGGTTAACAGGTTGAACAAGAAAGACTGGTTTTCTTTCTTTTTTAAAGAAGTAGCCTTGCAAAACGATCGTACATATGACAACAATAATGTGCACTGTACGCAAGTTTTACTGAACGAACGAAAAAGAAAAAAAAACAAAACAAAAAAAACATCAATGTGAAACTCTGTTGTACATGATTGATTGATTGTGCGTTTGTGCGTAGGAGGGAATGATTCAGCAAGTACCCTGCAAGGTATTCGTGGGACGCTGTACAGAAGACCTAACCGCTGACGATCTGCGCGAGTATTTCTCCAAATACGGCGAAGTGACGGACGTGTTCATCCCGAAACCATTCCGTGCATTTTCGTTTGTTACTTTCTTAGATCCGGAGGTAGCGCAGTCCCTGTGCGGTGAGGATCACATAATAAAGGGGGTGTCGGTGCACGTGTCAAACGCCGCTCCCAAGTCCGAGGGGAACAATAAGAATTTCAATAATCAAGTGAACTCGAACATGCGCCGAGGCGCGCCGGGCCCCGCCGAGAATAACGTGCAGGGCAACTATCAGGTGGCGAGATATGTGGGCCACTCAGGTAACAATATGGGCCCAAACGGATGGAACAATCCAGGGAACCGCGGGAACTTGGACATGCCGAACCTCCAGGCATTGGGCATCACTGGGCAGAACAATGGAGGCGGCGGAGGCGGCAGTATGTCCAATTCGTTGGCGATGGCCGGGCTGAATCTGTCCGCGCTACCGGTGAATCCGGCCCTGGTCGCCGCGCTGAACCAAGCATCTTGGGGCTTGATCGGTAATCTGCAGACGCCCGGGAACGATCAGGGATATTCGAACCAGCCTGGCCCACCTGGTCAACAGCCGTCCGGCAACAACAGCATTGGTAACAGTGGCAACTCTGGCTTTCTCAGTTGGATGAATCAGGGTGGCGGTGATGGTAATACAGGCAATCCCGGAACAGGTGGACCAGGCCCGAATAACCCGAACGCGTCCCAAGGTGCTTGGCAGAACCATCCTGGGCAGCGCGAGCAGAAGTCGAATAACTTTCTCAAGTACGACTAAGAAGGCTGCGCGACACGACGATGACACGATGCTGGTGTGTGTCAATCATGATGCCGTCGGGCCCCCCTAAGGCCAGCAGGAAGAAACCGGCGAATCCGTTCCTTTGATCCTGACGCGTTCACTACCCGCCTTTAGCCGCCTCGGGAGAGTAGAGGATCCGTCTGTCGCACGCCTCTTTTCTTTCTAGTAGGTACAAATTACATGATTTGTAAACGGACAACGACACCACGCAACTTATGCGACTATGACGGCGACGACTACCACATTGCTATAACGTGAACCGAATCCTCTGTCAATGGAGGTCAAGGTTCAGCTATATCTACAGTCTCTCCGAGTCGTAGCAAACGGAACACCTAACTATCATTGCTAGAATCGGAACCTCGGAAAAATATATTCTGACATTAGCTACAAGAAATACTGATATGAGAGATATTGAACGAACTGATCGATAACCTATGAATGATTTTGAGCGAATTCATTTACTTCGTAGCTTTTGCCTTGGGTATACTCTTCTAGATTCCGGATTCCGATAGAAACATTTTGGTGTTCTGTTTTTGGAGACTGGCACTGTACATATATGCGTGTATGCATCTACAAAAAAAAAAAACAAATCAATTGCAACACTTTTCCTTTTGTTTACCGATATATAATATTTCATATGAGATCACGTTTACGATTAATTAGATAGAACCGAGTACCTTTTCCTTTTTATCTTTTGCACATCACACCCTGTGTATGTATCCTTCTGATATAACTGTTTTTCTTCACCTGTCTCGAGATACTGGGTTTCACCTGTGCGGAAAGAAAAACCAGATGTTAGTATTACACCCACACACGATACCTTCTTTTCTCGCAATGAGGAATATTTAAATGCGGTTGCGCGTGTTTAGGGAACGGATAGCTTCGATCATCTGAGCTCTGTGCATACTAGAACTGTATGATCTCATTTTCAAGCGTGCGGTCTAGCCAACTCAAAAAATAATAAATAATGTACTGAGATGATTATGATGATGAGTATGAGGGTGATACTGAATGATTATATGATTATGTAATTTATATATTTATATATATGTCCTATATATACATATATACATATATACATATATATAGATAAATAGATTATGTTGATGATGAATGTGTATGTATCAGTGAAGAATAAGAACGAGATTTGTGTAGTAACGAGTACATACGTGTGCTTATGTTTTATTTAAAGTTACGTTCCGTGTGTTTAATGTGTAATTGAGGAGATCACCGAATTCAGTTCGCTCGTTTCTTCGGGTCGTCGTGCATGAGATTATTGGATATACGATTTTAATCGTTTCTTCTTTTTCCTCTTCTTCGTCTTCTTCTTCTTTCCTTTGTTTTACGAGCAACGCGCAGTCTGCAAATTTAAAAATAACAGAATAATTACTTTTTATCGTTCGTGTTCGTCCTTCTTCTTATTTAAATATACTCTAATTACTCTTGTCAGTTTCATTCAAATTTGAAATTTGAAATTCGTAATTCGAAACAGTCGTTTTACGTTGATGGGAGCAGGGCAGTGTCAGTCGCATTTCTCGAATGCATGCGGCGAGGTCACAAGTGTGTGGAGAACGCAGGTGTATACAGAATGATCGCAGCTACCCGCTATTTAAGAAATCATTGAGACTAGAGAAATCTCGCCTTCGAATGATAACGACAAAAGCATACGTGTTCTTTTCTATAAAAGTATATATATGTATATTCTACATATATAAATATATGTATGTATATATGAGTATACGTAGATGCGTTTTGCAATTGAGTATGATAATGCAGTTGGGATAATGCGTTCAGGGATCTTCTGTTGATCGATTGAATGTGATTCGTGACAGTCTTCTTTTCCATTTTCCACGACTTTGATAAACATTAACGAGAAGTTCTTGCACGATGAAGAGTGGTGATCCCATTGTTCATTCTTCATAAATTCGAGTCATGGAGGTTGCCTTTTGTCATTGACGTTGCACGACGGTAATTAATCTCATATACATATAGTTGCAGCTAAGAGAATAAAGTGCAGCGCATGAGAACGTATTAAGATTATGCTGTAGATGAAAAGTATTTGGAACTATAACTCTGTGTTACGTGTTGCTTAAAAAACCCGAGAAAGGAACGGGAAACAAAATCTTATCGGAGGAGACGCATCCAGTCACACATTCTGCGCATTTTCCATTATTGTAGAAGTCTCATTGGTAAATTCAACTTGAAGATACCTATCATTTCATAGCTTCTAATCCGCGTAATTACCTTGCTACCAGTTGACAAATTATGCACAACTGAGCTGTCTCTTGAATATTCAACCGTAGTCTGCGTCATAAGTGGATTGTTACTGGAAAAAGAAAAAAAGATCAGCCTTTGAATATTGAAGAACTATCCTAAGTACCTCCATTCGTCTATCCACCATTTTTAGAAGAGTTCAATTTTCTTGAGCTATACATATAACGAGCAAAGGCATCATATTATAGTCTTTATAGATTGGATTGTTTTACCTTACAAGTCTCTCTCTCTCCCTCTCTCTTGTGTGTGTATGTATGCGTGTATGACGGTTGAATGTATTTGTTAATGGTCGTCTCAGAACTACAGGCATGAAAGTTCTAATTAAGAAGTGATTTGTCGTTTAAATGGTAGGTAACATTATTAATAAAAAGAAAATATGTATAGATAGATATATATACATTCATGGGTGTATGTGTGTGTGTGTATGTATGTATCTGATTATAGAAGGTGAAGCAGCAGAGAACCAACGTGTTGATAATACAAGGCATATATATACATATACATATACATACATATATATATATATATTTATATATATATATATACATATATATATACAATGTATATATATTTAAAAATATGAGGAGTGAATATAATAATTGTGAATCGAGCGATAATTAATTGTGAAAAAAAATATTTTATGGATGGGACACAGTCGTTTAGTGAATGCTTGAGATATATGTATGTGTATATGTATATATATATATATATATATATATATATATATATATATATATATATATGTGTCTGTATTAATTCAGAATGTTTATACATACTGTAAAGAGAACATTGATGGGAAGTGCGTCGAGTTTATTTATTGACGTCCTGCTGTAAATGATAACCGATATACAAAGACTGTAGTTTAAGACAACTTTTAACAGACATTAGAACCGTTTCTAGCTCATTATTATAGCCTGGTTGATCCATTTCAAATCGTTTGCCGAAGTCAACTAATCTTGTAATCACTTTTAACCAATACTTATACCAATACTATATGTATCGGTTAAAACAATGATGATAACGATATATATTTCTATATATTATTTGTTTTTATGCAATTGCATTTTTCTTGTCAAAATGGAAACAATATGAAAGCAAATTGTATATGCATATGTATCTAGAGTTTACAATATGATAAACATCTGCACGGAGCAATTGATTTAGCGCACGTGCAATTCAAGAGATGATTGTTGCTCAAAAAATGCCTTGCGAAACGATTTGAATACGGTCCGCGAAGTGTGTACATAGATACGTAAGGTGCATTAATGTCGTTCGTGAACGTTCAAATGGAAAAATGAGATTTTTGTTGTGTAGAACTGTTCGTATTTGTAAATTGAAATCGGGATTGCGTCTTAAATGAGATATTACCGAGTGATCACGTCCGATAAAAACATACATGATTCTTTTGTCATTGTGAGAATGTTAATTTTGATAGGTGGCAGAGATTGATTCTTATTACCGTAAGTTCATTACAACAATGATTAAAAACTGATACATTGGAAATTTATTTACACTTTTTGAACTCCTCCATCGGATCGCTTTACTAAAACTACCCGTAAAATATTGATAGGCTCGACCAATATCAATATAAAACTCGTTCGCGTTTTATAGAGCAAAAAGTCCTTCGACTATTTACAATTAACGTCTCGTGTCTCACCTTCGGTGTAGTTACACGCGCTGCAAACAAGCATGATAATGGTCGAGTCGTGAAAAAAACAGATTATTTATTACTGTTTTCTTCTAGCTAGTGTTTTCATCTATGTCGGATGAATGCGTTACAAACAAATCTTTCACTCGATATTAACAACATTCACGATCAACAACTTTCTTTCACTTGTTGTAACAACCACTCGCATACCTCTTACACAATCTCAAATGTATTGACTTGTTGCAGGGTGGTCCATTTAAACTGGAACCACTCGCATCACATTAATTGATCCAGTGAGAGTTTGTACTGTTCATTGCAGTTTCCAAGATCTGACACATCTTATACTACGTGTGTCTGAATTCTATTTAGTTGAAGTTTTCTTTCACTGTTATCACGGCCTTGACACCTGTGTATTTTCAGTCTTATATGGTTAATCACAATCATTCGCCAGACCGTGGAAGAACGTTTCAATTAATGATTTTTATTTTTATCTTAATAACTGCAGCAGAAACGTATAGTTGTATGCTCTGCCTGTAGTTGAGCCTTACTTGCTCCCAGAACTCAACATTGACAGTTTGAGAAACAGCTTTTTGCACATATCGTGTTAGTTAATACTTTTCCGATTTGCTACTACTATTTTGTCTGATGACAATCAGGAGGAGGGAGAATGTGTGAGTGGTTCTACATTTGGAATCGCACAGAGTGGAAGGAAGAATTTGTGAGTTATATACTACAGGTTGCCATTCATTCGATGAATGAAGATGATGATGAAATGATGATGGTGATGCTTTATGATATATGGTAGTGGTGGCAGTGTATAGTGACGATTATATGATGATGAAATGATGATGATGCTGCTGCTGCTGATGGTGATTATGATGATGATGATGATGATGATGATGATGATGATGATGTTGATGGTGATGATGATGAAATGATGATGATGATGAAATGATGATGATGATGAGATGAGATGAGATGAGGATGTTGATGGTGATGGTGAATAATGGTGATGAGTTTGATGATGAGGATGAGGATGCGGATGCGGATGATGGTGATGATGCGGATGCGGATGATGGTGATGATTATGATTATGATGATTATGATGATTATGATGATGACTGGAAGTAGAGGAGAGGCATGGAAGCGTCTACTGAAACTTCGAAACAGGTGATTACGAACTGAAATTACTTAAAATAGTATGGGTTTTGTGTCATTGAAATCCAACACACTCACGCAAGGTCATACACGATATTCGCAGCTTCTCATAATCTAATGGTCCTGCTATTATTCAAACACATCCGAATATTGCCTAAGTTCCTTTAGATCCTTATCAATGCTGGAGCACCGAGAAAGAAAGAGAAACGAAAAGTAAGGAGTTACATCGGCGGTTGATCATCGATTGATAGAAATTTGATTCACTTGATCCTGTTTATTGTATAAAACAGTTCTAACTTATTAATCGTTCATTCATCTGCTATTAATCGAAATTTTAATATCGCTTCTAATAATTTCTTGTCGAAGCATTATACAATCGTTCTAAAACAAAAATACTTTGTGCTATAGTTTTTCTTGAATCGAGTCTTCCAAACGATTGCATAATTCTTCGATCAAGTATACTTTCGAACTCTCACGTTGCACGTATTTAATTAGCAAGTTAGCGCAAAATCTGATGAAGTAGACCATCATACACGTGGTTCAACCGGAAAACGAATTATCCGCAAGAAAAAGAAAAGCATTCGCTACTGTTATATCCGTTTCCTTTCCGCATTAGAATTACATTTCTGGATCGTGCGTTCTTCGATATACATTAATTTTGTATTCGATTTTGTCCAACAGCTCATTGTCAGTTGACTGAAATACACTTTGCGAACTTTCTATGCAACTAGTTCCGCTTAACAGCAAGATGATCCGCTAAAAAATGAACTGCAGTCAAAGAGAAGAAATATAAAGGACGGACAATAAAGATAGATGAATTTTGGGAATTTCTTGGAAAGTATGAACAGGTGGTTTGAGAATTCGTCTTGTAAACTTACTCTTTTTATGTTTTATAATCATCAATGGTTCCTTTTTCATCAATGAATTTAATTCTTCGATATTTTTTATTTTTAGGTAACTATCGCTGCAACAATAAATAATCTGACCACAGGGAATTGTGAACCACGTCGCATTTCAAACATATTGCTCACCTAATGATAACGCTGGGAAATCGTAATCTTCAACTGATACTGGGTGTGTGTCAAAGGTGTATTAGATTATTCCTTGATATTACATTGACGTTGGCTTCTTCTGTGCGAAATCTACGGATAGAATAAACACGATTACGAAGGAGATATTATTGTAGAGCTGCACAAGCATGGAAAATGTTATGAGATGTATAAAATTTCTGGAATAATGTACTGCAGATTCGAACTACTGTAGGAAACAATTATAGCTCCCACCAAATAAGATTATTACTTGTGTAAGGTATCTTTTTCGTGATGCAGTGATAAAAACCGTGATTCCCATCTGTCTGGCGTCCTTAACTTTCAAATACATCATCTATAAATAAATGCCAGTGAAAATAAATTATCTTAAAGACAGCCGACAATAATAATGTGATCATACATTTGCATATATTGTATTGAAATGCTATGAAACTATTAGCATATTGATTATACTGTAAGTTCTGCCTCAATGAGTGTTAATTTTGTCTAATAAAATGCTGTGTAATCGGTATATAAGAAACTGTTGTCAAAATACAAGAAAAATCGTTAATATTCCGTTTGCGTAAACAAAGGCTTAATAATCTATACAGATAATATTCATGGCAAGAAACAACATATTTCTTGATCTAGCATAATTTTCTTACTTTACAGATAACTATACAAAGTGGGTAATGGTACTATGGACAAAAAATTTGTTTGCTTTTGAACATTTTTCTGTGATTTGTACCCGATCGATTATTATTTAATAAAAAGGCTACCACTTTTTGGAAACGCTTAATTATTTTATTTACCATGTGTGTTTGTAACTTAACATGACTTAGCAATTTAATCAGTACTCTGCAATCTCGTTTGATTAGAGATAAACGAATTATACTTCAATTCGTGGAGAATTTGTAGAAATTTATTAAAAAACAGATAAAGTAAAAGATAACGCAGCTCAGACGATTAAAGGCTAAGAAATATATTAGTTCGATGTTGGTTATCTTCCGAATGAAATAATGAATGGAAGAAAATAAGTATTGCGTAGCGCCTGGAATTTATCGTAGTCATTAGGACGCAAGCTTACGTCACGACAATATCAACCCAAACATTGAAATAATAGAAGATCGACAAGCTATTGGTAAGTTAAATCAAATGTATTATTGCAAGAATACATTCTCGTTAACGAAATAAGAGCGGAAGAATCGAATATGTGCATATGTATGAGATTAACAGCTGTAGCTTTCCAATTCGGGTTTCATTTTATAACGGGTATACCCTTGAGTTAAGCATGATCGTATATATACATATTTATTGATTTGGGCATCACCGTATCAAAGTTCATTGGCGTAAGATTACATAAACAAAACTGGTTTGGTAATTTTGTACTTTGATCGGTTATTGGTGGGACACTGATGATTGTGCACATAGAGTGCAGACGATATAAGACAATTCGATGATCAGGTTAGAGTAGGTGAAAGCACGGGAACCAGGGACTGGCTCGTAGGTGCTCGTAGCGAAATGCTTGCGGAACGTCGTTTCGCTGCTGAGTGTTGCCCCTCCACCTGTTCACCTTAACGAGCTCTGAAACTGGACGCAGAAGACTCGAGACCGTCGTAGAAGACGGTGTAAATTTTGTAGTCGTACTTAGAGGCTGATCGGTTGGGAATGGCGCCGACGCTTAGTAAATTCGCGACCAAACGTACAGTGGCTGGTGCTTGTGCGCTCACCGCATTAATATGGATCCTAAAAAGAAGAGGCAGGAAACAAACCACAAGAAACAAGTAAGCAGACAAGACAGCCGTGTGTGTACAAGAACCGATTTAGTCAGTCTCGTCAAAATACTCAAGACGATTGTTTGTTTTTACAGGAACGCGTGGCCTTCTCATGACATACAGTATGTTATCAAAGAGGTAAGTGCCAAATGAATCTATAATCGTTAAATTTGTATCAATCCACTAGTTTTACTAATGCAATCCAATTCTCAGGAGAAGCCAAAGAGTCCAAAAGCTTATGTCAATGCTAAATTTTTCAAACAACTACGCCAATTGCTTAGAATTGGTATACCATCCATTGTGTCCCCAGAGTTTGGATTTGTTCTTCTTGTTGCTGGCTCTTTAGTGGCAAGATCCCTGTGCGACCTATGGATGATAAACATAGGAACATTAATTGAATCGTGAGTACAAGTAGTTGCTGAGAAAAACCAAGTCTTTGAATTTATAAGTTACAAGTATGTTGTTTCAGGTCAATCGTTAGTATGGATGCACCTCTATTTAAGAAGCGATTATTTAAATTTTTGTCTGTATTGCCTGTGGTAAGTGAACCTATATATTGTGAATAAAATATGCAGTTCATTGCTTTTGTAGGCTGCTAATGAAATTCTTTCATTCAGGCTGCCAAGCAGCTAATTTTCTAATCATTTGGAAGATATTATTGATATGATCTTCCATGACTATATTTATTTAGATCTCTGTTGTGAACAACGTACTGAAATATGGAATATATGAAATGAAGTTGAGACTACGCACAAATATCACAAGAAATCTACTGGACCAGTACCTGAAGTGAGTGGAACCAGCCAAGAACAATTATGAATTATGCATTTGTTTTCTCAAGCGTTTCATATTCGAATATACTACTGGTTATTACAGGGGCTTTACGTACTACAAGATGAGTAACTTGGACAGTCGAATAGCAAACCCAGATCAGCTTTTATCTACTGACGTTGACAAATTCTGTGAAAGTTGCACGGATCTCTATAGTAACGTCGCAAAACCGTTATTGGACATATTTATTTATGTCTACAGATTGACGAGCAATCTCGGTGGTCAGGTATGTTAATTTAGCGACTCTTGTGCGCGCCTGTTCCGCTTTCTAAAATATCTGTTCCATTATAGACACCGATATTAATGCTGTTCTACCTTGTCTTTGCTGGTACTATGATTACGCATCTTCGTAAACCGATCGGCTCAATGACAGTGGAAGAACAACGTCTGGAGGGCGAGTACCGTCACATTAATTCTCGACTAATTACGAACTCCGAAGAAATTGCGTTCTACAAAGGAAACATTAGAGAAAAACTAACGATACTAGCTAGCTTCTATAAACTAGTAAGTAAATAATAGAATTCTCGGACTATCAAGCTCGTATTATATTTACCTTTCATTTTACAGGTGACTCACCTTCGAAAATGTTTGGAATTCAAAACGTTCATAGGAGTAATTGACAACTTTGTCGGCAAATGTAAAGAACGGCTTGCTTAGTTACCTTTTCGCTTAGAGGCGTAATACCTGAAAATAATGAAAATATTTTTCTTTTAGACATGGCAACGATCGTAGGCTTCTATGCGGTGAGCATTCCATTCTTTCAGAAGAACCATCGCGTCCTGTCGGGATCGTCTGACCATCGATTCAAGAGTTACTACACGTATGGTCGGATGTTAGTGAAATTAGCGGAAGCTATAGGCAGATTAGTCCTGGCCGGAAGAGAACTGACACGGCTGGCAGGGTTCACAGCCAGGGTCACAGAGATCAAAGTTGTCCTCGACGATCTGAACGCGGGTAAATACTCTAGGACTATGATCACCGACTTCAAAGAGGAGCCGATTGGAAGTCCGGGCGCAGGGAAAATTCTGACTAAAAATAACATTATACGTTTCGATCGTGTGCCACTGATAACACCGAACGGCGACGTTCTTATCAGAGAGTTAACGTTCGAGGTAAGCTCGGGAATGAACGTGCTGGTATGCGGGCCTAATGGCTGTGGGAAGAGCTCTCTCTTCAGAATTCTTGGAGAGGTACGTTATCGACATTTATTATCACGCCCTCTAAACGTGTCCAAATTCTCCGACGGTAATGTCTGATCGTTTGAAATCGATTGCCTGGGCAGTTATGGCCAGTTTGGAGCGGAACGGTGACCAAACCACCGAGTGGAAAATTATTCTACATACCGCAACGTCCTTACATGACTCTGGGCACGCTCAGAGATCAAATTATCTATCCTCACACAAAGGAGGAGATGATAAGGCGCTGCACAATGTCGGACGACGATCTTGTTAAACTATTAGATCTGGTTCAACTGGGCCATCTGTTGGAAAGAGAAAATTTGACAAACACTAAAGGTCAAGGGTGGGACGTTGTCGCCGATTGGATGGATGTCCTTTCTGGTGGTGAAAAACAACGTATAGCGGTAATACCTGGTCTCCCCTTTATCTATATAAAGCTGTTCTGTGATCGGTAAATGACCTGGCGTCGTTGATTCTGCAGATGGCGCGACTCTTTTATCACAAACCACAGTTTGCAATTTTGGACGAATGCACAAGTGCAGTCAGTGTGGATGTCGAGGATTCGATGTACTCTTATTGTAAACAGGAGAATATCACTTTGTTCACAGTCTCGCATCGACGGTCCCTATGGAAACATCACGAGGTATCAATCATTGAGTCAGGAGTCTTTTCTTGAGTCAAGTCCAAGACTAATTACTGAATTATAATTGTTCCAGTATTACCTGCAGATGGATGGAAGAGGAGGCTACGAGTTCAAACCTATCGAGCCAGACACCGAGGAGTTCGGGTCGTGAATCTTCGTGTCCCTTGCATCGGATAACACTCGCTAACGTGCAGGGGACGCCACATTTGCAATCGAATAGCTGAACAAACAGAAATTCAAATAAATAATGGATACAGTTCACACGCGCGCATTGTCAACCTGCACAGACTTACGAGTATCGTTTATATCACTATTTAAACTGTAGCGCATAGTATCTGTATATTTTTTATATCAATGTTTTTTAGAGAATAACGTGTAAACGATACCGCGAGACAGGCCTTAACACGCTGATTGCTTGTTGACCAGATTACAATTATCAATTTAATATCAAATTTGGTGCAAGAGGATTCAGAAAGTAATCGCTTTGAATTAATGACTTTTAAATCTATTACTTTGAAGATGTTGCAAAGTTGTGTCTAGTTCTTGGCTCGGCGGTCAACATGTTAATCCGTTAGTAAATCTTAAATGTTAACTGTATAAAAATATATCTTCTTCCAATGCTGTCAACAAGGGAAATATAGGAATATAATTCTTTTGGGTGGAAGTTTAAGCTACCATTCAATTTGACCAACATATTTTTGATACTTGAAAGATTTTTCACTTGCGCGACTAGTGAAATGTTAAATGCACATCACGTACACGCAACAATTTAATACTAAAATGTATCTGTATATGTATATACATGTATACGAGAGAAATAGAGTTTGTAGCTGAGAACGACGTTCTATTATAAGGGTGCAATTGTGATTTGTTATGTGTAGAACACATTGAGCATACGCGGTCAGAACATTATTGGATTGCTGGACAATAAGAAAATATGTAATGAAAATAAACGAAAGACAAGACATTTAATTTATCTTTCGGTTTTCACTCTGAACGTACCAAACAAGATGTATAATATTCAGTATTTACCATTGTGTGTGGTTGTCGGAACCTTCAGCAGTGAGAAGCATAATTCAGTTCACGTTGATGATATGGACTGAAACAAATATATTCGCATATTACTTCTTGTGTTCTACGTGGCTACAATATATTTGGAGCATCAATTCTGGAATCTACCAAATTACCTGCGCGTTAATTCAAAGCGAAACAAATTTTTGGAACAACCTATAACCTTACACGTGAAACGTCTTCATAGTCGTCATAAATGTCCAGCCTAAATGCATCAGTTCACACTTGTGACACAGGAGTAGGCTGTTGTTATGACTGCGAAGATATTTCAAGTTTTTTCAAAAAACGGAACATAATCGCAATTAGAGGCAACCTGTCCCCTTGGTTTCCTTTTTAAATATCTTCCTGGTACCGCGAATCTGCGCGCGCGTCGCTTGGCCACGAATAGCGCTTGGTTGACTTCGATCCGCCATGTTCGTTGACCGTTGATCGATCGGAGGAAGCTCGGCCGGGTCTGGGAAGTGGGAACCTATAGCAGAGAAGTCCGGGTCCGGGCATCCGGGGCTATCGGGTGTTCAGTTGCCGGTCGCAGGTCGCCAGGGTTCGAACGGTCGAGGGGTGGACCCTGTCTACGGTGTGTGCGGGTGTGTGTAAAGCGAGATAACAATAAAAGAAGACAGACAGACGACTCGGCAGAAGGAAAAAGAAAGAAAAAGGGGAGAGTCACATCGCAGTGTGCGCTGCGCGTGTGCCTGTAGAGAGTGACTAAGAAAACGGGTGGCAGTGCGACACGACCACGTCGGAGCCATAAGTGCTACAGCTTGGATATTTCTTGCGGGATCGATCGAATAAAAAAAGTGGTTCAATACTCGAGTTGTTCACGTCAAGACGCATTAAATCTTACGATATACGTTCTTCGCATCTGAATAATAATTCTCGAGTTTATCATTGTCTTTCTCTCACTCCTTCCTTTCTCCCTTTCTCCACCTATCTTTTCACCGTATCCGTTTCTCTTTCTCTCTTTTTCACCCTGGTTCCCCTCTCTTTGTCGTTTTACATATCTCTCTGTGTGTCGTTCCTCGTCGTGTGCGCGTTCCTGAAGGCACCGTGATTGGACCTTCTCCGACACTGCGCTCGTGCATCGCAAACGAGCGCGTCTCGAACAGCCTAGGACGCCGGGAAGCAAGCACAGGTACAGGTGCAGGTGCGGGTGCGTGTTGTACAGTTGGTAGTGGGCGAACCGGAGACGCGCAGAACCTGTAACACGGAAAGGAATCTGAAGAAGTACGGGTTGTGTGCGAGAAATCGACGGTGAAGGTGTCGGTAACAGTTGTGGCAGAATGGATGGTAGCTCAGGTCCGCCGTCGGACGTGACGACGGCGATGGGAACTGAGAACGACGAAGGATCGAAGGTACGGGTAGACAGCAACGACTCGAGCATCTCTGCCTCCGGTACACCGTCAGGCACGTCCGCCGCAACCACGACGTCCTATTCTACAAAGCAGCCAGAGTATTGCGACCAGGGCTTGATAAGGGCCTCCTCTGCATCACCTACGCTTCCTACGACCTCCGCCTCCTCCTCCTCCTCCTCCTCCTTGCCGTCGTCACCGCCGCTGCCGGGGTGTGGCTGCGTTGCCGCCACCGTCCTCGAGCCCGACGAAATTACCATCAGCATCACGCCGACCACCGGTGGCCAGTTTGATCTCACCGTGTACCGTACTGACACTATCGAAAATCTTAAGAAACTTATCTCGAAGAGACTGAAGGTCGCGAAAGAACGCATGTGTTTACTACATCGTGAAAGGTTGGTACATCTACATACATATATACAGACACGTACGCATGTATATCAATAATCCTACTTCAAATACATACCTATCTCATGTGTGCGTCCCTTACGTTTTCCCTTTAATCATAATTGCTTGTTTTTCTTGTAATTCAACGAGATTCCAAACGGAATTACAAAATCTTGCTAGGACCAATAAGACGCTTCGCTTGACCACGCGGATCTTTTCGTTCGGATTTTTCTCACGAACCGGTCATGTAGGGGAGAATTAGGCGCAGACCTCGCCCCACGCGCTTACTTCTGGAAAGAAAAGAAAAGAAAAGAAAAAAGGAAAAAGCAGGATTGGGTAGGTGAATGTGTGCATGATCGTTGCTGGTGTGTGCTCCGAGAGTTGGAAAGATGCGAGAGAAAGAACCAAACACACAGCATCGAACACAGACACACGATGAAAAGTACGAGCAAGAAAGAAAGAGAAAGAGAGAGTGGGCATAATATTCGTAGGCGTCGTGGGGGCCACCGCACGGACTGTGATCCTCCTCCTTCGTGCGAGCACGCGAGAGAAACATGGTGGAGAGGAAGGTTGGCATACCATACTCTTGGGAGTAGGATGTGGTGGAGGTGGTGTAGTAGGTAGAATATCTCGGGAATCGCGTTCCCGTGAAGTGGAACGGTGACAGCCCTCCGCGGTGAGAGGTAGAAGAAGAAACAGAAACAGTTGGATGGAAAAGACGACTTCGTCGTCGCGTCAGGGCCGGCTATTCCCGTACGCAATACATCCCTGGAATTTTCTCTTTTTCTCTTCGTGTCTCCTCCTCACCGCCTCTTCCCCTCTGTTCTTGGTCCCTGGGTCACGTATCTCGAGTAACGATGGCTGCAAAGTGCATTCCCTGATTTTCAGATTATCCTATGCTATCTCAAGAATGTTTCTCTTTGATTCTGTGTAGAGCAAATTGTACGAACGGTAGACGCAATTACCTGTTGATGATGGTTTATGGAATTGTATATTTCAACGCTATCCAATTATATACCTCGAGTCTGATAATCGGTTCGCTTGAGAACCGCTGCGTCGTTGTACGATTGGCATTGCTTCTAAAATTTGCAATGAAGAGCGAATGGTCTCTTCCTATCACCGCTTGCTCCTTCTTGTGTGCCGGGCCAGTTTCAGGCGCAGGTAGCACACACGCCGGTTCTTTACCTTGCATTTTGTACGTGTATGCATATGTGTCCATGCGTGCGCTCGTCTCTCAGCCTACCGGTAAGCGGCACGTGCGTGTGACGGATTGTTCGTCGGTGTGCGTTTTGTCTTTCTTCTCTTCTCCTCTCCTCTTCTGTCTGCCTGTTTTGTTCCATGGTTTCTTCGGACACGCATGCGTATCGAATGAAACGTAACCTACAGGGCGAGACTGTGTTAGTGTCACTTTACCATGGAAAAATTGCCACATTTTATCAGCACCGGCGTGCTACGCCTACCTCCAAATTGTTCTTCAGATTTTGCAGTCGGCGAGGGACTCGCGCTAGGCTTCTTATCGTTTTACTCGCTGAGTGAGCGAAATTCGATCAACTATGGATATTTCTGTGTGCGTTATACTTTTTCTTGCTATTCTGCAAAACCATCAATAAATTATACCTTTTTAGCAGAAATATTTGTTGTGCGCTAGAGTGTATTATAATAGCTCTATTAGTATAAATTGCACTCCAATTGTGCTTATAATGTGAATTATATGAGCTGCTTGTTTCCTTTAAAAAGAAAAAGAAGCCTATCTTTGGTCGCATTACAACCTCACCTTAAAAGTTTCATGCCGCTATTTAACGTGTGTCATCACAGGTCGTATACAACTTAGTCATCCTCATTGCACGTACAAGGAATAAAGTTCTTTTTCTACTTGCGCATTTTTGTTGTCGACGGTCATCCGTCATAGATTCGTTCGCATCCTTTGGGCAGTTCAAGTACGTTTTAACAAAATAAACATTGGCTTGATTCCATTTGCTTGTAAATTACTTTGCTAAAGCACGAATCTGTTGATTGTCGTTCGGTTTTGTTAATTGGATACGTTTTTTCTTAGCATATAAGTGTATTAAAATCCTAGTGATGTAAGTTACATTTTCCTTATTGTGAGAAACTAGAAGTGTTATTGTTTACTAACATGTGTATTGCTTATTGAGTAAATTTGTCTTTTACCATTGTCACGTGTCTTTTTACCATTTTGGCATGTATAGATTACATTTCAAGACATAAGCCAAAATTTTCGGAAATTTGACTTATACAATTACGATTTTAATCCATTCATATGTAAACATCAGCGTCAGCTGACTGGCGGCCATGTTGCGTGTTTACGTTTTATGTCTTTTGAATTTGGAGTCTTTGACCCACTGCCGAGTCCTCGTTCCTGAATTGATTCAGACAAGTTCAGAATGAATGACAAAAAACGCGTCTTGAACGATCAGGGAATTTGTTTTGACCAACAAAATGGAACGGTGTGACTGAATTTGAAGTAAACAAGCAGTCAGGATGGCAATTTGACCTCGGGAACGATAGCAAGCTGAAACTAATATTTATAGTATGGTTAGCCATCAATGTCCTTGTCCTTTCTTCATTTATGTATTTAGATCTACCGTTTTTCAGACATTGTTTATTCTTAGAACATTCTTGCGACTGTGTCCTTCTCATCCTTCTTCTTTTTCTCCCTCTCCTCGTTCTGTTCTCATTCATGTCTGCCCCGCGCCTAAAATATACATACACGCATACATATATAGTATATACAACGCTCGTTTGATTTTTCCACGTTCATATGCCATTGGTCTTACAATGTAAAGAATTAAACAAGTCGGCATACATAAAAGCCGTGCATCCCGTGGACCAGAACCTTCACGAAAACCGTTACACTCGTTCGAGTCCGTTCAAGTGACGCCGGTTCGAGATATCGAAAGTCTCGAAGATCCGCCACCCTCGAACTTGAATTTCGTAATGCTGCAAACAAATGTTAGATGTCTCTTGTTTCGCAATTTTATCTTTTATTGACTTGAAGCAATCGATCTTGAATCAATAATCTATGTATACATTGATCGATAAACGTGCCGAATTCAGGGTTATGTTCGTCCTATGTTCTTCATTTATTTTCGTTTAAGGTCAGACGCATGAATATAATACATGTCGATTCGTGGAATCAAAGCTCGATTCATATAAACATTAATGACGGAATGTCGAGATTTTCGCAATCGTTTCAGCGACTAGCTCCCGATACTTTCGAACGTGTGCCAATACTTTGACGGGATTATTCATGTAATGATTAGAGGAAAGGTGTGGTGGGCAGGTAATTGGTGCTATTTTTACCGGTAACTAAGCATCGTAAATAAATTTGAATCGGCCGTTACCCTGCGGTTGTATAATCCGGACTGTATCTCTCTGTTGCACGCTATACGATAGCGTGACGTTGATCGGATCTGCTCGTCGAATAGGTGTCGACAAATGTTTCTTATCTCGTCTCTTTGTCACCGGCATTGTGTACGTCGTTCATTTTTTGTTCTGTATAAGAGACAACGGAGAAAAAGCAAACTTTTGTATTTCTAATTCCATGTTGGTCCATGGCGCTTTACTCGCGAGAAAAACAGCTTCCCTACTTTATCTCCGTTGTCACGGCAACCAAGATGCTGAGAGCACGACGATGCCATCTACTGCCATCTGTGTCGAACGTCGAACAAACGAGAAAATCCGTCTTCGCTGTCCTTTACGTATGTACCGTAGTCTTCGTTGGAAATTCGAACGAAATAATTCGTCGCATGGAATTTCTAATAGGGTATTACGCTGAAAACAGCGTTGACAATCGAAAGTAAAAGTTAACGGAGCGCGGACACCCTTTCCTCTTGCTGTACACGTTGTACGAACAAAGTGACCGCGCGAAGGGAAGGGGGCGTGATCATTTAATTACAAATATTTTGCGAGCTTACCAAATGGAAGGTGAAATTTCTGAGAAGGAAATTGCACAACAACTTCCGGGTCATGCTAAGTCAATATTAATTTCTCGTGCACTGTGTATGGCTTCGTGCCCCTTCGTACGTACCGTTGGCTATAGGCGATAGTACCGCTTTATCGGGCCGGTCTAATCTCGATGATCGTGCCGTCTCCGTTATCATCGTTCCTCCTTTTGTTTTCCGCAAGATTACGACAAATGACAAGCTGCAATGTCATCGAGCTGCATCCTCCTCGCTTCAATGACCATAACGGGTTAACGCTTTCAAGTTTTCAAAAAGTTTATACACTAATCTTCCGAATATTTTGGCGGGCGTCAATTAGCCATGATTCACGCCCCCCTCGAAGAGGGGTCACTGCAAGAAAAATTCTTGCAGCGTTACGAACGATAAGAGGCAACGCCTCATGCGAACCGGTCTTATCTACCCATTGTCACGAACGCGATGGGAAGTTGTTGCTATTTAACATCGTCAATCTTATCGCTATAAATATACAACGAAACCCGTTCAATATCTGTTCCAGGCTACTACAAGAAGGAACTCTCAAGGAAAATCGTTTACAAGATGGCAGTCGACTCACGTTATTGCCGAACGTGGAAACTGGCCTGTTGGTAAGTTGTATCTTCTGCTTCTTACCGTACACAACCGGCAAAAGGTATTCGATCAACGAAATCCTTTATAAGTTTTGTATAAATGATAGGTAATATATCGTTAAATCTTTCATCGTATTCGTTCATACATTATCAAACAAACGCTTCAATCATTCTAATAACAATTTTAGATTTCGATCGAATATTTTCTGCGAGATTCATTTGTATTATTTTTTTATCGTTAAGATTGGTTTCAAAAATACAAGATCAGTAGAGGGTGGGTGAGGTTGAGTGTCCCTTCGTGAAATTCGATATTGTAGATCGATAATCGCGTCGGAAAAACACGAGCAGCAAGCGTCAACTGTTCCAGATTGCGTTTCTCTCGTGTGTCTCGTGTCCGTGATCGAAACCCGGTTGCGGCTGTCAAAGAAAACCGTTCGCCGTCGTGGAGGACGCCTCGAAACAGGAATTCTTACAAGAATGGTGATCCGGGCGAACGCCGTTAACTCTGGCTGGCTGTTCGTGTATCATCGGGTCACTTGGTTTCTCGGCCACCGTATCGTCTCGGCTGCTTTAGTTTCCGGTACTGTGTTACGTCAGATATTTTTCTTTATCCATCACGCAACGAACAGCGGATTTACAATCCTACGCGCGTGCCCGATCATTATATCAGCGATCACGATTTTCAGTCTAACCCGAACAATCCATTCGGAGCGAGAAATTGGCGGGAAAACGATATGGAAAAAGAGAACGCGTTACTGCGCTTCACGACTACTTTCGATTACTTCGATCGGTTAGCATATCGATATCCTGTGGATAGATTATGAAATATTTTATTTAGAAAACAAGGCATTTTCCATGGAAAAATTCACATTTGCACTCGGTTCTCAAATGTGTGTATACGTGCGCCATCTGTAGGCATTGAAACAGAACCTGGACGTTACCGCCCACTAGTGGTCAAAGTGGTGACTTTAATACAAACACATATGGTAAGGTCAAACGTTTTAGAGCTCATCAGTGCACGACCTTTTTGCTATAGAGTTTCATGTTGGCAGGTTATATGCGTCGCAGCCATCTTGAACTGTTTGATTTGAATCGGTAAGAACGATGTGCAATTGTTGTAGGTAATATTCGTTCTTCTGGTGCTTTCAAAGAATTCCATAGCGTTGTGGTATAGCTCTATTTTTCTAGTTGAAGGGTTCAGGAGAAAATCGATAGCTATGCAGATGGAAGACGAAGGAGAGGCGTAGCAGAGGCGCCGCGGCATTAGGTCGCTAAATAGGTTGAAAGTTTGATATGGAGACCGAAACGACGACAACTCGAAAACGTTGCTCTCGGCGAGAAGTTTTATCGATCGTCCTATGGAAATTCTGCAGGCGGAACAACCATCGCACGTCGGGCTTTCGTATTATCTGTGAGGGAAGACGTGGGAAGCGTATCCGAAAGCTGCATTAAATGATTATTCGATTCATCGTCATATCGTTGCGATATTCTCGTACAGAGGGTGTTCGCATTGAACCGTTAAACAACAGCAGGCTTGATTAATTGTCGCAACCATGTCGTTTTTGCATATAAGGAGGTACAATTGTACACAACAGATTCTATTCCACGTTTATTCGTACTGAAATTTGAATAGGTGGGGAGCTGAAGTGAACATTCATTAATATATAATTGTTTTCAGTCAAGTCGAATCAGATTATCCGGATCCTTCTGTAGAAATACTTTTGTGGGCCAGTGTGCGCCCGTCGTACCTGAGCGTCGATTCTGCGAGGGCGTCTACTGTTCAGATTCGAGAGGGTTAAGGAAGCATTACATGGCCGAAACGGGTCAGCCGTTGTCGCAGGTCCATTCACCGAAGCCCAGATTTCCCAACGTGAGGCAAGGCAAAAGCGATGCTTGGAATGAACGCGTGTGCGAGCAAATCGAATTACCGAATATACTGATGACCGTCAGCGAAAGGAAGTCCGTTAGGTGTACCGAGGGATAGGCTAGCCGCGGCTAGGCGCGGCATAGCGAGGGTCTGAGCCGTGGTTCCGCGAGGTTTCCTCTCTTCTGCAGGTCTTCTCGCGTTTCCATCTCTCGTCGTAGGCTGATCGATTCCCCGAGCTCATCTTGCCCGTTCCCCGAGCTCATCTTGCCTGTTCCCTGAGCTCATCTTGCCCGGCGGATGAATAGACCACGGGCCAGAGACGAGCCTCTTTCAACCCCGGTTACGTTTCATCAATAGTTTCCTTCCAATATGCTTCTAGTAGCGCGCTACGAAAGAATTTTTTTAAAAGGATCATCTAATCAATGTCCAATCTACAGCCCAAATATTGTATTACTACGGTTTCTTCTGTTAGAGATTATCATGATGTTAAAAAACATTGATTCAATCATCGAGCACATGCGTATTATTATATACAAGAGGAAATGCTTTTAGGTGCAGCGTCCGGAGCAGAGCGTGATGCAAGCGTTGGAGAGTTTAAACGACTCCCAGGTGAACGACTTCCTCTCCGGAAAAGCACCTCTGAATCTGACGATGCGGCTTGGAAATAACATGATGCTGATACAGCTGCAACTGTCGACGCAGGTCTCGTCTACCGCTAATCAAACCGCTGGAAACAGTACCGGTTTGACCATCGGCAGCTCGAATGGATGGAATCTACCCTCTAGCCACGTCTCGACATCGTTGCAAAGCAGAAGGTCGACGCTTCCGACGAGTCGATCGACGAGCAATGCCTCGACGAAGCTACAGAACGGAACCTCGGCTACGAGGACGTCGTCTCTGATCAGCAGCCTGGTGTCGGCGATGAACGCGGCTGTTAGCTGGGCGACAGCCGCCACAACCACCAGTCCTGTTTGCTCTAGTAGAGCAACCACTGCCTCTTCGGTGTCCTCGTCCTCGTCCTCGTCCTCGTCTTCGTCCTCGTCCTCATACTCGGCTCAGTCAGTCAATCCCACGCACTCGTCCTTCTGCGGCGGGCAGTCGCAAACAGGCAGCCGCACTGGTAGCAATCACGGTTCTGCACCAGCCAACGGCAACACCGTCGCCTGTCAGTCCTGCCTTCTCTATCATCATCATAATCACCATCACCACAGTCACCATCACCTTTATCACCATCATCACCATCATCATCACAATAGGAACAAACCTGCCGCAACTAACCTGAACACCTCCCAATCGTCCACCACCGTGGACCACACGCAACAATCTACCTCCGCTGGTCATGGATGCTTGGAGACGATGCCCTATGACATCATGCCGCCGAGGAAAAAGCTCTGTACCGCTCACCACCATAGCCAACAGTCCACCAACATCACCGACGACTCCTCGTCGAGGAGTAACATGGACAATGGGGACTCGAATCCGCAAAGTCCTACCTCCTCCTCCTTACCCAAGCAGAGCACGAAGGCCGCGGTCCTCGACACCAGGGCACTCGCAGAAGCATCCCGCAACCTAACGCAGAAGCTGAAGCAGCTCTCCTCTGAGGTACTCACCTCGCGGGTCGACCTCGCAGAGGTATACATTGTTACCGATGCCAGTTCCCCCTGTGTACCATTATTTCGTATTTATTTAGAGCAACGGTCTACAATGAGGTCCTAAGAGTCTCTACTGTTGTCTAGAAACTGTAAGGTCCTAATAGATTTTACTGTTCGCTATAACTTTAAGTACGGTGTAGAGCTGGTAAAGGGACGATTCAATGAATATTCTCTTAGGTTCTCATACGTAAAACATATCTTGTTCATTTCATATGAATTATCAATTAGATCAATTAGATTGCAGATTGCATAATGATGCGATTGGACTGTTTGTAATGATTAGTTGCTTTAAATCGTTTGTTGCCAGATAACTAATAAGCACGTTGTTGTTCGAGCACAGGAGAATGCGAGACGCAGGCAGGGTATAATAATAGAGAGTATGCACCACCACGGAACGAGCGTTTACTCGGGCACGTTCAGCGGAACCTTGAGCCCAGCGCTTCAGGATAGGCACGGACGCCCGAAACGAGACATAAGTACCATCATTCATCTACTGAATGACTTGCTGTGCGAGAAACCAGGCACCACCGCGGGCTATTACAGGCATCACCATAGGCATTCCAGCGGCCGTCAACAGTCCTCGTCATCTCCGACCTCCACTGGAACGGCAACCACTGTGAACGATACTTCGACACCTATCGGGTGTCACGACTCATCCTCATCCGGATACTCCACCGGTATTGTATCTCGTACGATATCACCCTTGAGAATACCGAACCAAAATTGTTACAGTCACACTTTCTACAACAGAGGTTCAATTTGTCCGATTAATGTTGGAACTTTCAGAAAGAACAATGCATTTTTGTAATTTGTATTAAGTACCTTTCACCGGGGGTGATATCAGAGAGAATCACAACCATAATCGTTTCTGTTTTGGTCAGAGATTATTTGGAATGTGACTCTCGTCGGGATATTGTGTTCTTCGCTTGTATTAACCTGGTCGATTTTTTCAGCAGAGGAGTTATCGAAAGAAAACGAAGCAATGAAAGGAAAGATGGGACGCCTGCGTCTGGTGATGGAGGAACTACGTGCCAGGAAGAAAGCGAGACGTCAAGCAAAAGCAGCGCCTTACACGACCAAATGGTCAGCGGTGACGCCCGATCCAGATCCAAATCACGATCCAAACACCTCAAGTACTGCAACCACACCTTCGTCGTAAATGCAATGAGTTTGTTTCTTTGTTTGTTTCTCGTTCGTTCGTACGTTTTTTGTTATATAATTGCACCAATTTGTTTAATCGACGGCAGACTCGACCACTTTTGCGGCTGTTTCGTTTTCGCATTGGATACCGAGTACCTCGAGAGTCGAGCTGTTTTTCATATCTTGTTTATACCAGTGCGGCATGCGTGAAACCAGCAATTATATTCGATGTGACGTCGATTCCGGAAGTTTGTACAAATTTATATTTTTGTAGAAATCGAGACTCAGCAATGTAGCAGTTGTTTGGAAGCAATTGTAGCAGTGGTTCGCGCGTTTGTTAGCATCTTGATTTCCCTTGCTGATGAATTGTATTTGAACTTTCCGGCGAATGGTTTCACGCTTATCGTTCGGTAGTTTGTTACGGTCGTTTTATATATTTGGATTATATGCGATGAAAATAGGAAAGGTGGCTGGTCGGAGTGGAGTATAAATTTTAAGAAAAACGCTGAGAGGTTGACATACATTTTGCGACGATGAAACACATATACCTTCGGTTGTTCAAGCGGACGCATACGCTTGAATACGTTAGATTATATAGTTCGCTAAACGGCACCTCGAGACTCACGAAACCGACAAAATTTAGCAATATTAAACGCGACGGGATACGTGCATGCCTAGGCACGATTATAATTATAGAAATTTTAATATTAGCGGAAGCGAGACCGCACCGTTCGCGGTCCACTATATAGCGGAGAGTGCGAGGTCGTTATGTAAAAGTGATTGAACCCTATTCGCGAGAACAGTGTTCGACTATACTCAGGACTCGATCGTAGCTGACAATAATTGCACTCGACGAACGGACACCGGTGCGACCACTATTGTCCACTGTATTCGATTGTAGAACAAATGGCGAAACGCCAGTTATTCTGAATTGAAAGAAAAATCACACACACGTGATCGTAGAAGAATCGTTTGTCGACAGATGCCTCGATAAATACGAGGGATGACAAAATGGTAAAAGAATGAAACTGAGGATCGTTGGTTCAGTCGGTGAACCACGATCCCATCGGCAACTCGTCGGCGTGTATAATCAGATTTTAGAAGACGCGAGTAGAATTTAAAACGATCACAGACCACTTTACGAATCACAGGAAAGACTGTTAATGAAACGGATAAGAAAAGCAATGTTAACACACAAACATGTACTCCGTCGATCAATAGGATTTGATTCTTGCGGGAGAAGAATGGTTTCCTTTTGTCGAGTATAAAACGCGTTCGCTTTCGTCGTTCCCGCGGCTGTTGCCGGGAATCGATCGATCCTCATCACGTTTATTGTACATACAATGAAGTGCACTTCGCGATTTGAACAAAGAAACAAAAAAAGGGTGAGAAAAAAATTGTGCTTTTGCGTATCAATACAGTGGAGCCCGTGAGACGGATCGGTCGGTTCCAGAGTCAACAATGTCATATCAGTTATTGGTATATGTAAAAAAAACAAAAATGAAAGATTTTAGAACAGACTGGATTTTTCATACGAACTAATTGAGTCGTAAAAAATTATAAAAAGCCTTGGTCTTCTTTTGTATCCCGAGGATGGCCAAACGCCACGTCTCGTCCTTCGACAAGGAAAGAGGAATCAACACAAAGCACGCGGATAAAATGGTCCTATAGTTAGAATTAGATAATCTCCTATCGCATGGCTTCAACGCCGGACATTCATTTAAGTTTCACTAGGGTACTAAATAATATAATATCAACTAATGAATAGTATATTGCGTTAGGTTATTTAGGAGAGAAAAAAAAATTTATTATTATTACTATTATTATTATTATTATTATTATTACTACCGCTACAGTTTTGCAAACTGGCTCAATATTGTAATGTATAATTAATGAATTTTATCGAGTACCAAAATAAATAAGATTGCTTGCTAAGCTAAGGAACGGAAAACAAGAATAACAATGTTTAATAACGTCTGAAGCGTGATGAAGTCCGTTTAGTTTAGCTTAGTCTTTGTTACATTATTATTTGCTGTTTCCGACTTTGTCTTTTCAGTGAAGATGAGGTAGGTTTTTCTAAATAAGGCGACAAGATAAGAGAATTATGGTTCCGGTTGAGCACAGTCAGTCACGAAAGTGTGCGTGAAGATGATAAGTTTTAAATGTTTCAAAAGAAGAAAACGAATGAACTGAGATTTTGTACATTATATGAACTGTATACATTTTGTTTTTCGTCGTAATTTGTAAGGAGGTGTTATGATTTAAGGCGGTAGAAGGTTGTACGAAGTTCCGGTTGTTCTTTTTTTCTTTAACGTTGTTTATTTTAAATTACGTCTCGAATCACGTGAAACTATAGAAATCGATTGACGCTTAAAAGTTATGCTGCTATAGTTTATATAAATATTAACGAAATGTTGTAGTTACACGCAAACACAGACTTCGCGACAATACAACCATTATATTACGAAAGAAATCATCATTGTCTTTTCAACGAGCCGGTTGCTATCGCAAACATTTCTGACTATCCCAACAGATTGAAACAGGCAAAAATAATTGTGCAATTCACATAAAAAATCATAACGCGCAGGGATAAAATCCTGTTTTCATCTTCTAAGTTATGTGCTTCGATTGTAAATATTTTTCAATGGAACAAAATTTTTTCTTTCATTACAAATTTGTACTGAAAACTATCCGTTACATCGTGGCACATACAATAAAAAAAGAGTATCCTTAATGATACTCAACAACCCTTTTTTATTTTCTTTATTTGATCACAAAGAGACTATAGATTACTTCGGTAAATGTATCGGTTCCTTTTCATATCTATTTACTTTTGGCTATGGGGCGATATCCGTTAATATCTGTTACGACTGACGTACGTCTCTTATCATTGTTAGAATTACAGTATCGCTAATGTCACATTGATACTACATATAAAACAATAGAAATCGGTCACGTATTCTACAATCTTTAACAATATACATAATGTCTCGTGAAAAGGTATGTACGAAAGCCTGTGATAGTCGACGCGCGAACCCTGCCATTAGCACGATCGCCCATTCAGAAGAACAGTTTACGGTATACTATTTACTGTCCAATAAAGTGGCGCGTTTCAGTACACGATTGAAAATCCTTATAAGATACTTGTATTTTCAAAATTATGATAAAAAATGGACGGGATTGCAACAGGCGAAGCGTCGTTCATTAGAAAGAAAAACGCGTTTACCATGTGTCATTCAAATGCAACCGTGTGCCACCGTCTATGAATCTGAACATTTGACAAAGTTTGAAGGTGAAACCGAACACGTGAAAATAAAGCTCGGCGTGTGTCTGTGTTTACATTGGCCTCGTGATATGTTCGTGGATATCGTTCGTTTATGATGTATGGCACGACGCTGGTGCAGTGAGAAGACTCTTTCGTAAATATTTTTACACTACAAAAAAAAAAAGAAAAAAAGTCGAGGAAACCTGTATATTTTGGCAGTTGAAGTTTTGGGTGTTTAATCTTTTTACACTTCTAACAAATGTACTTTTGCCATCGGGGGAAAAGAATAGCTTTCTCCCCTTTCCTGGACACGTTCATTGATTGTCTAGTACAAATTGATTTTCTTTGTGATTACTTTGCGACACATGTGGCAAGTTTTCAACGGGTTCGCGCAGTGCTCGCAGGCTCCATGACCGCAAAGGAATGCGACGTTGCGACGGCGCTCCATGCAGATGCTGCACATGTTGGCTTCCTCTAAGTCGGCTACCCTGGTCTCCAAGTAACGTAAACGCTCTAAATCCTTATCTTTTTCTCTCTCCTTCTCCTGATTCTCCTCCTTCTTCTTGTCTTCCAGTGCAGCGTCTTTCAACTTGTCATCCGGCTTTGCCAAGGGGATCTCTGCAGCCGCCGACTGACCGTCCGCATCTAAGCAATACACGGAATGATTATTTTACATTCGACCAACACCGTTGACAACACACCACCGTATTACCTGGAATCGCCTGCGTGTCGGCAATTCCATGACCGCAATGGGCACAGTTAATGATCGCGACGCTACTACTAGGATTTAATCTGTCCCCATCATCGATTGCGTTCGTTACTATACCTAAACAACCGTGACACTCGGAAATGTCACCAGAACCGGAAATGCCGCCCTTCCTGGGCCCACGCACCATCTCCGCTTGCGACGCAGGATCTGTCTGGTACATTGAAGTCTGCGAGGTTGGGGGATTCTCTATTCTGCAATGCAGAAAGTATTGTTTAAAACCTGTTCTACTTTGACTTGCTCTATGATGGTTAGCTCACGTACTCTAACGGGGCTCTGTGGCTATATTGGTAGCAGCGCAATAGATCTGTGTATGGTGCGAGCTGAGGATCCGCTTCCAATAGGTCTAAAGGTGTTTTGCTCTTCGAGTTCCTCGCGTGTTCTAGTAGAGTGCAGCTCCTGTCGACGCTCACTAGATAACAAGCCAACGCCAGTTCCGTCTTGATGCCTTGTCTAGCCAAGTTCTGCCATGTCTGAAACGAAGCAGCGTGTTAAAAAAGATGATTCATTGGTGTGAAGAGCACGGTCGCAGAACTCACAGCATAAATCAAAGGCGAGTCTCGACAACTCTCCGGCGTGGGAACAACGTTCGTTTGATTCGGACTTTTCACCACTGCGATATGCAGGACTGTGTCACCGCTGGTGTCCGTACTGGCGATGTCAGCATTGTGATGCACCAGCAGCTCCACTAGGGCCCAGTGACCCTGAGACGTGGCCAAGTGCAGCGGTGTCTGGCGACGATTGTTACGCAAATCGACTTTCGCGTGACCACCATTTTGGGAAAGAAGTATTGCCGCAACGTCCCTGTGGCCGTTCAAGGCTGCTAGGTGGAGCGCCGCGAAGCCATCTTCTTTCTTTACGTCTACCAGATGCCTAGCTCGTGTCACCAATTTCTCAGTCGCGCTGCACAAACAAGAGAAAAAAGGAAGAGTATTCCACATGTGCTTCAGAGACGGGCACGCACTGCATACAGCAATGCATACGTACTGTGCATTGCCCTTCAAAGCAGCGTGATGCAATACGTTGAAGCCACGCTTGTTCTTCAAAGTGAAGTCCACTGTTTCGCACGAGCAGAGTGCATCGATGATATCCAGAGCGTCTTTTCCTATGGCATCCTTGCCTATGGCGTCGTGCAACGCGGTGTCTCCATATGAATCTTGCAGATTAACGTCACAGTGGTGGCGTAACAGGACTTTTACGCACTGTGCGTGTTTCTTGTTGACAGCGACGTGCAGCGCACTACATTTGCCGTTGTTCACAGCGTTGATGGGTGCGCCGCGTGACAACAGCAGCTCCATTATTTCTGGCTGGTTGCTGTAAAATAGAAACAATTTTTCAGTTCAAATTCGTGAGCGTCGATGATTTAATTGTTGCATTTTGGACGAACCCGAATGCAGCGTAATGAAGAGGTGTGTCTCCATCCTCGTCCACCGCCCGCAACGAAGCACCCGCATCCAGAAGGAGGATACAGAGATCTCGTTGTCCTTGATGAGCTGCGACCTGCAGGCAGGTCTTTTTTCCACCACCGGGACCACCGGCTCTTGCGTCTACTCTGCCTGGGTATTTCTTCAGGAATTCCTGAACTGCGGATACCCCTGCTTCTCCTCTAACTGCATCTCTCAGTAGTTTCTCAACCTCTGTGTCCACACCCTCGCCTGTAGAAATTATGGAATATAGCAATCATAGAAATCCAATCGATTGAAAGATAGGTCTAACATACTTGACCAATTTCTGCCTGCTTCATCCGGGACAGATGCAATCTCCGCTCCAGGAGGAACCAGAGTGACGCTCATCTGATTGAACGTCCACGTGTGACCATCCAAGGCTACTCGCAAGTCGCCGTCAGAATATATCTTGATCACTTTTCCTGTCTTTCCAAGAGCGTTCTTCATGACGTCTATCCATTCGCCGTGTCCTCGTTGGTAAAGTTTCACGGCTGACAAATTGGTTTTCACCCGAACTATATCGCCTAGGGAAAATGTGTCTTTACACGTGACCTTTGTGAGCGCTGCTGGATGGAAAGTCCACCTATTATTGCATTCCTCGAATTGCACGCGAACGTCTCCTTTGTCTGTGATCCGGTGTACCTTGCCAACCTGGACGTGATTATAAAAATTAGGTAATGGAATGACCAAACGCGCGACATAGACTTGTCGGCTGTATACCTTCCCTATGTATTCGGCCATACGTGGATTCCAACCACCATGGCCTTCCTGCATCTCTTTCAAGGTATCTACATCCACCAATACTTTGATTTTATCTCCAACGTTGAACGTTAAGTTAAGACACGGACTAGACATAACGTAAGGAATACTACTCCTGGTTGGGGTCGAGCTGCTTCCGTTTTCGGGTACAGTTAATACAGGCTGACCAAGCAAAGGAAGATGATCTTTATAGTACGTGCCGCTCGTGGCTTCCTCTACATAACTTAGATCCACGCAACCCTTGTATCCGAGTCTGTACACGTTTGTGTTACCCGAGGACCAAGTTACCGTTGCCACGGAACGACTACTTTCATTGTCCCAGCCACGTATATCCATGACTCTACCAGTTTTTCCTGAAATACGGAGTAAATCAGATGTATAATGGAACTTTATGATTGCATAGAAAGCTCTTAATACCTGTCCCTCCGTCCTGATTTCCCCATTCCCAGTCTGGACCACGAACAACCTTAGCCCCAATAAATATGCCCTTCAAAGGTATTTTAGGACAGCCTTTTCTCTGAGTTAGTTGGACCCTATAAAATCCAGTATGGATTAATCCTGTTAACTATAATTAAACTGTTTGGATAATATCTTAAAGACCAACCCCACGGAGTTAGCCGTTTGAAATCTTTGGAATGTGTGACTCAGGTCGTGCACATCGGCCATGTAGCACTGAGTGCACAGGTCGTAATCTGGGCAATGAGCACACTTCCATCTTATACCGATTATCCCGTGTCTTTTACATCCATCACAGATAATGTTGGCGTGTTTAACGCCAGTGGCTGCATTGTCAAACACCAAGAGATCATAAGCTCCTTGGTATCCGATTCTGTAATTACTTCTGGAGCCATGGTCCCACTCGACAATGACTGTTTTGTCCGGAGTTCTTTCCAAGGGATTGGGACTGGAAGCTGAATTTCCTATAGAGGGTGGCTTGCCAATTTCTACAACTGTTCCGGCATGTCCCTCTCCACCATCTTGGTCATCCCATTTCCAATCTCGTCCACGAACAACCCTTAGACCAACTTCTAACATCTCAGAGTTCCCTGAATTCCGTATGTGACCCTTCAACAATTGAATTGAAATAGAAACGTTTATCGTTTGTTGAGACAGTTTATTGTTCACGCAATTAGTAGAATAGGTTGTTAAAGATTGGATAGACTGTGAAACAACAACAATTTAGGTCGTTATGTTGTATTTTCTTCCTGTTTGTATCTTGTGTTTGATTAACGAGGATGACGTACCTGAAACGGTCGACTTTGGCACGGGATTTCTTATGAATCATATGCACCCGTGCAACGTTTCACGTAGCTCGACGAACATTCTCTCGGATCGACGACGTAACAAATCGAACGTGCATCAATACGAACGCTGGAGGACATGCCTGGTAATTGAACGACATCGTTACTAAAGATTACGGTGGTTCATCCTGATAGGATTCTGTGCCCGTGTCAACGATCGTAACCTCGCAACGAGCTCGGCGAAGGCGCCTCTTTCGAGCGATGGCCGAGCTAATGGAAACTAGACACGAGACCGCGAGATGCGTACCTTTTCCTCTCGGTGATCGTGAGAACGTTTTCGCAAATTCACATTCTTCGATATGGAACACGCCTCGGATTAATTATTTCGTCGACTCCCACACAGACGACGCATTTCTGGTAATTCATGCACACTGTTCTTTTCTCTATACAAATGTACAAACATAAACTATTCACCACGACCACGAGATTCACGTTAGTAGGAGTAGAAGGTTCACGACCTTAGCCGAGCCCGACCAAACGAAAACACTTTTTCCCCAGACTCGATTTTCCTAATCACATTTTCTACGTTTTTGCCGTGTGATACTCTTTTTCGATGAATCGGAATCATTATCCGCGCTATAGAAAAGAGGGTGCGAGGGTGATGCAATTGGATGATTCCGGCAATTTCCGGCACGAATAATCCGCTCCCGAGGAGGGAGCTTTCGTAAAAGTCTGAATTTTCTGTCGTCAAAAGCATAATATGGCTGAGTTTTCTATTAAAAATCTAGAAGAGATTCCCAGAAATGTGCTCACAATCGTTTCTCGCATATTAGAGCTCGAATTAATAGGTACGACCAATTTTGAGTTTTATGTTGCAATATTGAATTTTCGAACAAATGATTGGTGCTAATTCTCCCGTAAGGAACGATGTAAATTTCGGCACGAAATTTTTGCTGCTTGAAAACGTCCTAATAGCGCCAATCTAGGTAGTGGCGAAACTCCCAAAATGTGCGTTAAATTACCGACAAATAAAAGTCGTCGGTAATTTCCGCGTCCTTTACCACATTGATTATAGTTTCAACATTCTCCGTTAGATGGTACCTGGAATAAGGTGTATACTCCATCTGCCGGAGAATTGTGAAATTAATTTTGCGAACAGTTTGGGCGTTTAGCCGCTGCACGGAATGGCGCTATTCGGACGTTTGAACTTGGAAAAATAAAAAACAGTTTTTTTATGTTTTCCTGTTGAAAATTTGTAGCGTGTCGGGGCTTAAATTAGAGCTAGAAGAATGCACTTTGCGGTAAGTTCATCTTAATTAGGAAAGAGTTACGATAACTTACCATAAATTGAAGAATAATAACCGAGTGCATCGACGTTTGATGATCAAGTTTCGAAAACATTCTAAGATTTTTAAGATTGTTAAGATTTTTTATCGTTCGAGCGCTCCAATTATAGCTGGAAGATTATACTGTGTACTGGGTGTATTGTAATTTGCAAGGAACTACGATAACACGTTAGAAATTGAAAAAAAAACAACGATTGATCGCATCCGAGACTGCACATCCAGTGCAGATAATTAACTGGCGATTAACGCGCGATTAACTCGCGATTAAGTGGAATAAATTAGTAGAAACTGTTGTAAAAATACTATTGCTATTATTCTAAGACAATACTATCATCTACGTTGTGTCTAAATTGTTGTAAGAGTAGACCCATGCAAGGACCTGTTACCGATTGATAATCGCGCATTCCGTATGTTTCCAGGCGCGACCCTCGATTCTCGTGCACCAGGCGCATCCGTGGATTCGACGATTTCCACAATTTCCATAATTCGCAGACGCGCCGGCGTACGAGGTTGTTCTGACGTAACGACGTTACGTCAGAATGTGGCTCCGGCACGCAAGCGAGATAGTACGCGTGGGCGTGCTGGCAAAGGACAGCGAAGAGGGGTGCAGGGTGAGCCGAAGAGAGGGTAGAACGTCAATAGGAGAATCTTTTACGCGCAAGGTGGGAGGATCGGTCGAAAAGAGGGGCGAACGTAGGGGGTTGCGACGGAGGGTGGGCTGGAATCAGGGCTGTAACAAGGGGTTCGTCTTAAACCCGCTCAAGGACATCCAGCGACTCCGATGTCTCCAGCAACTGTTGAATACTAACTGTCTCTGTAATAAATATCTTTCCTCGCGTTCCTCGCGTCCCGCGCGGAGGAGAAAGGAAACCGACAACTGCTTTTCGCAATTCGATCGGATTCGCTTCTTTTGGCTCGGTTTCCCATCGATGTTACAGTCTGCGTCCCGTAACGACCGGACGACCCTTGCCTCGTTTTTACGAGGCCGTGCCCTCTCATCGGCCAAGGTTCCCGCTTCGGTTTTCCATCCCTTTGGCCTCTTTACGGCTACAGTACCGCCTACCGCCAGCAATAACAGGGATGACGACGTCGAGGATGGCCAACGGGGGTGAAAGTAGTCGGCGCAGGAACTCCTTGCATAGTTCTCGTTCGAGTTCGCCGTTTCGAATAATTCAATGCGTACGCTATAATTATCACGGTGAAATCTATCGATCGACGATTCCTGGACGCCGGACGGCACGCTTTCTGGCTCGCGAATCAACAAGCCGCCCGCTTCCCCTTGGGAACTCCCTCCACGAGCCAAGAAACTCGAGGAATCGTTCGCGCGAGAGCCTGAAAAGCGGCGAAGACCTTCGTAGAGAACTTTGGCTAATAGCTTTAACGGATAGACCGAATCTCCGGAAGACTTAGAAGAGGACACTCGAGCGACGTAACGGGGCAACCGAAAATCTGCCGTTGAAATCGTCTCGGTGTCGGGTCGACGCGTCGTTTCGGCTCGTTCGAGCATCGACTCCCCTGGAAACGGCAAGTTCGAGTTCGCTTCTGATCTCTGAAGCGACGCTCCAACCGTCTCGGTTGCCATTGTTCGAACTCAGTGGTCTCCAGATGGCATAAGAGCCGCGGGTTCGCTGCTTCCTAGCTTACGGGTCGGATCAAAACAAGTCCTGTCCATTCAACCAACCCAGAAAGCCCGACGCGTACAGCCTGGATAGACACGTATCTAGATGACACGTCTGCGTACACCATTGAACCGCGGACAGGGGGCAGAGGGGTGCTCTTCGAATTGTTCGAAGCCACTATGCGGCAGGAGTGGCTCTCCAAAGGGGATAAGCTGTTACCGTTACGAGGGCGACTTCCAGGCCCGTAGTCACTTCGGGTTGCCCTCGATTCGGAACAACGAACATCGAATTTTTCATGGAGAAGCTTAGACGAGACGATGGGAATTTCAACGCCGATGGATGAGATCCGGGCGAGAGGATAGATAGAAGCGATCGCTGGGAACCGCAACTGGTGCCCTTCGACGAGCCCTCTTCCGAGCCTAACGCCCAAGGCCAACGGCTTTTGCGTCTGAAATTTAGAATTTTATTACAGCAGAATCTCTACTATCTGAACATTTATTTTTACGATATTCATATCGTGGCACGGCAGCCAAAGCGTTAAACAATAGATTCGAGTAATAGTAGCCATCTGATATTGTTAGACAAGCAAGCACGTTCGCATCGTAAGATAATAATTTACGCCAGCAGGATTACTGAAAATTTTACTCGAGACTTGATTCTACAATGATATTGTACGTACGAGTAGAATAAAAGATACATAGAACGCGGACGTGCTTGCTTAACAGTAGGGGCAGCGTTCGAACGCGATCAAGGGAATTTGGAAGCGAACTAATGCGAACGAGTACCGTGTCGAGAAAATGTCTTGGGAGCCAGGCGCTCGTTCGGATGGTACGTCACCGAGTTTTATCAGCGTAGGAGGGGGTAGCGTGGACACGGGATCAGCGGCGTATCATCCGGAGGGTTTCTAGCAGGGTGCTAGCGATGGGATCGATCCACGAATTCGCAGAATTCGTAGGTTTCAAGCGGACCTTTGCCTCTCTGCACAGAAGTCTCTTCCTTGGTTTAGAATTTTGCTTGAAACCAGTCCGCGAAGAGTTGCTCGACCCGAGATCCGCCGACGTTTCAAGGTGATCCGAGGTCGTTCGACGCTCCTCGGGTCGGTTACTTCGGAAATTCTCGTGGAATTTGGACGATTCGGGTGTCCGTTCGATCCCATCGTGCCTCCGACGAAAGGGAGGGAGATGAAGGGTGGGAGATCCTGGAAGGGGTGATGGAGGTTGATTCGTGGGTGGGAGTCGAGGGCACAGGTGGGGCTGGCGCCGAGGGTGGGATAAGGCAGGCGGCTGGAGAAGGAGAGAGAGGCGAGAGAGCGTAACCCCACGGCACCCGTGTGTGTCGCACTAAAATGTGACTCTGGCCAGCAGCACCGAGAGCCGTGTGTGTCGAGAGAGCGAGCGAGAGAGCGAGAGAGCGAGTGCGCGCGAGACGAGAGAAAGAGAGAGCGAGAGAGAGAGAGAGAGAGAGAGCGCGCGCGCGAGAGAGAGAGAGAGTCGTGTGTGCCGGAATTTTCGTTAGTTTCGAACGCGGCTACGAGCTGGTCCGGGCGCGTAGAACGACGGTGAACCGAAAGGCCGTGGAACAAAAGGCGACACAGCCGGCCTGGAGTGTCTGAAGAACCGGAACAAGAAGAAGAAGAAACAGAAGAAGCGGAAGAAGAGAAAGAGGAAGAGGCGGAGGCAGAGGCAGTGGTGGAAGAGGTTCTAGCTTCGCCCTGGCCGGGAGCTAGAGGGGCGCGGACCACCGGATACCCTAACTCTAGTCGAGCCCGCCAGGACCCGGAAGAGGACCCGGAAGAGGACCCAGAAGAAGCTTTCGGCGAACGGGGCAGGATTTTGCTGGGCTGGCAGCCTGATTTCTGACAGAGACGGACACGGCGAAGACGGAACGCGGACGGCGATGTCATGCGAATCTAATTGAGACACTGCTGGATGACACCTCGGCGGGTATAGGCGGGCAGGTGCACTGTCACGGCCTGGGAGGACGAGGACGAGCCTGGTCGGCTCGATGACCGGCCGGGAGTAGTTTAGTATCGTTACCAACCGTGACCTGTGATTCTTTGTGAGAGCCGGGATACGGGAATTCGCGCGACGCCACCGGCCGCTAAACAGGTAAGTCCCAAATTTCTACCTCCTCTTTCCACTTTGAAATTCTCCCCGATTATTGTGTACGCGCCTTCCGAACCCCTTCGCGAAGGCTTACACTCGGGATCCTCGTCGGTAATTGTATCGGTGAGATCCGAAATCTCCGTTCAAATTTTCTGTCGTCGTCGATCCCCTAACTGCCAGCGTATCGATGTTGCTTCCCCTAAATAGTCCAATTTACTCAAGTCTAGTATAATCTGGCTTGGTCCAATCTATCTAGTCCAGAGATCACCTGCACCGGTCGATAACGATAGATCCTAGACACCAGTTGATCCTGGATCGCACTCGCACAGCTGACTTTGCAGCTGACTCGAGGACGATTAGGCCAACGACGATCGACTCGCGGTTTAATCGACAGAGGGGCCGGGTAGAAAGTGCAGAAGTCTGTGAAACGAGGCTACAACAGCCGTGAGAAGGGTCGAAGGTTGCTGGGAGATTGGCGTTGCTTAGTGGATTGTTAAAAATCGAAGAAATTGTCCTTCTCGCCGCCCTTTTCCGAGCTCTTTTCCTCGAAATTGATTCGGCGAGATGAAAGCCGGGCTTCGCCGCCGTCGCTACGAATCCGTTCCTCCCGGCTCGTTCGATGGCCATTTTAACCAGCTTTCCACCGCGAAACGGAACATTGCCACTGCTTTTCTTCTTCTTTCGCGCCCGATCTTCCGCGATCTTCACTCTGCGTTCGTTAACGAGATTCTCGACAGTGGAAATCGAAACCTTTAGGCGAATTCGTGCAGCAGGAGGATCGAAACTCGGGCTGGAAAGGGCACGATTTCTTAACGGCGTTCGATCCTGGTATTCTTAGCCTTGTATTCTTAGCCTATGATCCCAGAGTTGGAATAAGTTCCGATTATAACCGTCTCGAACTGTTATACAGTAATTCTTCGATGATCTCGCGTTTTGTTATCATGGAACGGGGGGATATTTGGACAGAGGTGAATTAATGAAAGAGAACCAGGGAGATTGAGGGTGAAAAGGAATCGATCTCCTAATGGGCTCCGTTAGCGGGGGGAATGGGAAACGTTCGATCCGCCGATCCCCGAGGCTCTCCTCATCCTCTTTTCCCGGGGGGACTTTCATCCCCCGTTGCAATATGTCCGTTATCTCCGTTCACTCGCAGCGTTTCATAGCTGTTGTAGGGGCTGATTTATGTTAGCCGGCAGCACAGTGGCGTGAAACCGCTGTTCGAGCATGGTCGACCGGTTTCTGATCTCGGTGTTCGCTCGCCGAGCGATCCTTCTCCGAGGCTCCGCAAATTGCTCCGCCTCGCGCGGCTCTCTGCTCCCTGCTCTCTACTCTCTACTCTCTACTCTCTGCTCCTCCCCCTCTCGGCTCGCGGCTCGAGTTGGTCCGCAGGAAAATTTTCAATTGTTCCACCAACGAATGTGAATCGCATTGTTTCGCGACATAGTTGTCTCCGCTTTGACCGTCTTCGGGAGCATTTACATTGGCTGCAGGATTATTCTCTGCAGTATTCACGAGTCGAGGAACGGCTCTTCACCGGCTAGAGGTCTACAAAATGCATTATTTCCCGATTCGGTGAACAGTCGAGAGAGATTTCTGTCCGACCAGCGTCGTCTCGTTCCACTTGGAAGTCTAACCGTGTTGTCGCTAGACCGCGGATTTAATTAATTTTTACGCAATTTGTAACGGTGGGAGAATCGAAAGGATTGCAGGACACGCCAGTGCCAATTTGTCGCGAAGCAGTACAAGATAGAAACGTTGCAAGGAGTGCGGACAATTTCTATTTCGCGTAAAGATCCGCGGTCTAATTAGATCGGAGTCTCGAGCGTGGTGCGACTAGCGACAGAACCGCGCGGGTATTTCTGGGATCCGGTTGGTAAACAGAGCATCTCTGACGTAAGATTGCTCGACGGGCTCTAAACGAAGTCGGATCCTCCTCCGGCGGATGGGCTGATTCGATTAGGCCATGGATCCGAGCGACTCCTGACAGTGACATTAAATGGCCTACGAGCATCGAGGCCGCGCGCATCCTATCGCATCGTATTTCCGTGACTGATCGACCAAACAGTTAAGCTGTTCATCGTGAATGCGAGCTTCTCCTCGAGAGAGCGAGAGCGAGAGAGAGAGAGAGAGATAGAGAAAGAGAGACGACGATCGCGAACAAACACGATAAAACCTGTCCGACGCACGCGACAATCGCAATATTTTCCTGGAAGCCAGGCGATCCAACGCGATTCAACGCGTTGCTACGACTTCTGGCAGCGTAGCTTTGCTTCAACGACACTTCCGGCGTTCTCCTGCCGTCTCGAAAAGTTTTGACGTTCCGGGAGAACGGCGCTTTTATTTCATCCTTCGAAGAATGCTAAAGAAACTTCCTGTTTCCGTAATTTTCAGACTTTATTGGAGACGCTGCGTTCAAGTTTTAATGCTTCGACGGAAGTTGACGCGCTTCCTTCAAGGTTATACTTCTTTCATGACAAACTAATCATTTAATCCTTCGCGCTTAATGTTAAATCAAAAAATTCCATGTTATACGACCTATTCCATTTTACGCGACGTGAAATCGAGTCTCGCGACTCGTACGATACTTTCGATCGTTCATTTTAGATACGAAGAAATTTGTTGAGGCAGAAATGATTTTGGAATGCGACAGAGTTCTTAGTTTTGTCCCAGAGTCATCGTCCGAGCGGGACAAAATTCGCCGAGTCTCTAAACGCGATGTTGCGCGTCAGAGTTTTCAATAACCGTATCCCGAAAATGAATCGGATCGAAGGCCTTCGGGTCCCGGTCGACTAATGAGCGGCGATTAATCGGATCCAGTCGATTCAGTTTGAAAGCGCGAGGGTCGACAGGCCGGCTCTCGCAGTTGGCCGCGTATTTATGGAAAAAAGACGATCGAGAGTCCCGTCGATAGCCGATACAAGCGCCATGGATCCCAGAGCGTTTTCTCGTTAAACATCCTGCCCCTGTACACTGCCGGCCAAAAGTATGTCGCCGGATTATCGCCGGATTATCGTCGTATCGTCGTCGTTTCATGAACCCCGGGATGAAATATCGTTTGGCGACAAGCATGAAACTATAATAAATAAATCGCTTTTGATATCGACGAGTCCGGATTTGCGATCCTCCACGATTTTTTCACGATCGTCGAGCTTCAAATCTCTTTGAATCATTGCAATCTTCGACAGGTTGTTGGAGAAAATACTGTTGGAAAAATGCGCTCCAAATAAGTTCGAGTTCGAGGATAAAGAGATTCCGAGGCTGTTCTATTTAATTGCCAAGATAATTAGGCTCTAACTAGATCCTGAGTCGAGAACCAACGTTCGGCGTCTATTCCATTTCGTTGTCAAGATTGCCAAGCTTAGAGGAACATCGTCGAACACGTATAATCTTCGACCGAGAGAAGATTTCGCAGGAGGAATCACAGTCCGACAAGCTTCGAGTCCGAACCATGCCGCCCATTTTGTCTCCAACCACGACCGTCGATCGGCAAACGTCGTCAAACATACGTGATCCTTGCCTGGGACGAAATCGTGCAAGAATTATGATATCCTGCAAGCGCCGAGTCCAGGACAGGGCCGCCGCTGTCTCGTTACCGTGATCGTGGAGGCTGGAACACCTGGAACCCGCTGATAAAATCTGGCACGACCTGCGAGCGAGATATTGCGAGTCTTATGAAGGCTCCAGGTGTACCATGTGCCATTATCGAGATGATGAAGCGTCCTGCCGGTGAAAGGACCGTGCCTTCCAGGAGCCTTCACAAAGACAGCTCGTCCTTTTGTGGCCCAGTTCGTTTCCCTTGATCCCGCGGTACTTTTGGCTGGCAGTGTATGCGGCACGCGATTGTGCTCCCCGTGCCGCGCCATTGATATTCATGCCGAGCGGAGCGTGCCAGGGCGCAGCGGAGCCGTTTCCCCATTTCCCCGGCGTTTTTTCCTCCTCCGACCCTATCAAACGCCGTGCCGGCCCGATTATATTTACGGGGGAGACGTCGCTTGTTCTCGTTCGAGCCGACGGAAACTGTTGTCCCGGAGGAGAGCGCTCCGAGCGGCTCGAAAATGGCTACGGCCCGATGGCCGGCTCGAAAATTCGACGGAGCAGTCGCGACAAACTGGACCGAAACGCGCGAGGCGGCATTTTTCGATGACCGACGCCCGGCCGCCGTTAATTAATTCGCTTAACGAGCAAGTTTCCGCGCCGCGAGGCTCGTTAGAACGTGGAAATCTCGCGAAAACTCGTGGCCGAGGAACGAGACCATCGCATTCAACCGTGTTCTTTCCCCTCGCGACCCAATGGAAGCGACCTTTCTCTTTTTTATATTTTTTCTTATTTCTTCATAGTTGCTACAGGTTTTTCTGCTTTTATAACCATGTCTATAAAACGAGAGAAAATAGTTTCTACAGAAATTCGATAGGAACTGGTTAATTATTGCGCTAATAAGTACTTGATAAGTCTAGAGAAGTATTCTATATAGAGATTCAGGTAGCTACGTTCTCCTCGGAATACGGAGAAGCAAATGGAAGATCTTTTTCGGTAGGTCCATCGGTCGCACGTGCAGAGGGGATTTTTCTAAAGTGGAATCGTCGGCTAATTGTCACTGGGAAGCCGGCGAAGCTGGTTGCTCGGATATTTAATTCAGCCTCGCGGTAGAAGAGGCGCGCGGGGGCGGTCAGACGCATGAATTCGTACTTGACCCGGTTTCCCAGGCTGGTTTTTCAAGAAGCCGAGCCAAGGAACGTTGTTAGCCCCCGCGGTCTGGTTGGGTCTGGCTAGGAATTCACAGAAGACCGCGTTCAGTTGATCCTAATTGAACCGTTGACTTTTTCCACGTCGACCCTTGCACGTGGCAGCGACGGGACGCTCGGCGACGCTCCGCGACGCCCAGGTGTTGACGCACCTGCCTCCGCTCTCCAATCGGCCGACTCCGATATATCGATTCGATTCCCAGACCGTTCCACCGTCCTGCAACCGGCTCGAGGTTTCGCGTCCGACCAAAGGTGTGCCTTATCTCCTGGCGGCTCCGTGTCCGACCGGATATCGCCGACGTGCCTTATCTCCTAGCCTAATTTTCGAAAACCGCTGCCCTGGAACCTTTCAATTAACTGGAATCTCGTGCCTGGTTCGCGGTCCTTCGCTCGCCCACTCGCCGCGCGATTCGCGAGATTCCACTGTTAGCGGAAACCGAAAGAGCTGGACAAGATATCGGACGATCCGAGGATCGTTAAAGGAATCCTGCGCTCGGCAGTTTCTTCTAATCGATTCAGAAAATTTCTAATACCGTTTACTTTATTCCGCCACATTTCCAGTGTCTGACCAGTGGCAAACCCGATCCCCTAGCGTTTCTACGAATCTTTTTCGTGCCGAGGCTAGGCGCGACGAGATGTCACAGGAGCAAAATGACAGTTCGCAGGTCGATTATCAGGGGCGTTATCGCGGACCGTTTATCACCGTGGCGATGTTAATTGGCCGGGTTGACAGGCTCGCGCAATTATCCGCGTCCGCGACCGACGCGAAACATTTGCCAGCCGCGCCAGCCGCGGGACAACAGGGTTACCCTCCTTTCTGGCTTCTCGGATCCGACGCGATCGCTGTTAATTAATTCCTGCTCTCACTCCCACATTTTGCCGCATTTCATTTCGGATCGCACGCTCTGTCGAATATCGGTCGGCGACTAATTTTTCGAAAGATACTCTTTTCGTTTCCGGACGCGAGCAATCTCCGATCAAAGTTTGCCGAGAATTATGCAATTTTTTATTGAAATTATCGAACATGTATTTATACGGGGCGTCCAACAAAAATCTAACAATCCGGAAATGGAAAGTACTCGGTGCTAATCGGTTCATCGCCGAGCGAAGAAATTGAAAATATTGATCAGAAGTTGGCGGGAAGTTTTAAAGTAATCACCGCGGCCATTAGGCGGCGAGGGTGTTCGGTAGACCGTAAAGTGATTTCGAGGTTGATTTTGTTGGGGAAAAAGCAGCGGCAGAAATTGCAAGACCGAGTAGAATTTTCTGGGACGCCGAAGCGGTCGGCGTAGAATATCGATGAGCCGTTGTTTTCCCAGGCTTACCGAGACGCCACGGAACAGCAAACTTGCAACGTTCTCGATATCGAGAGCGGGGCAAAAAGAAAGATCTGCCGTCGATTAAAAAGCCAACGGTGTTCGACGGCCTTTACCTCGCGGCCGGAACTCGTTCGAAGTTCAAACTGCAGCGAACTTGTTACCGCGTTGTAATGCCGCCATCCTTTCGAATGCCTCCGAAAGTTCGATTCAATTTTCGTGGGGACTTCCCGGTTGGGAGACGACGCGCCCCTTCGGTACCGGCCGTTTAATTTGCTTGTATCTTTGCTGTACTTGTTATTCCATTTTTACATATACGAAGCAAGCGTGTACAGCTTGTACATTGTATATACAGGGTGCATGTCTATTAGAATAATTAGAAAATGTAAGGAACGTCAAACGAGTGATTCCGGCCTTCTTGGCAGTTGTTGGTAGTTAATGAAAAATCGAAACGGGAGCCTCGATCCCCCGGCCGTGTTCCCGATCCGTTGGCGATAGCAGGAAACAGGCCATTAGCATCCGCAAGGCAACGTATTCATCTTGCCGCGAGTGGCTCGATAGAAGGCTCGATAGGGGAAGAGATCTACGCGATTGTCAGGGGAAACGCGAGACTCGGCTCGACTCCCCCGGGTAATCTCTCCCGTTTGCCCCGGGATCGTAAAATTAACGCGCCTCCTAGATATTCTAATTGAAGCGTCTTTTCAAAGAACAACAGAGATCGAAAAAGAATACCTCGGGAAGTGCGGGAGTTACAATAGAGTTCCGCAGGGGATCGACGTCTAATCGCAGGGGCGAATTACGTACATCGACAAGAGGGTTCCTCGTAATACAGGGTGAACTACGGAGCGTGATCAGCTTAATTCATTCTGTAAATAATTTATTCTAAAACAATATGGCTCGAGGAGAGACGATTGTACCAAATTTTTGGTCAACCCTTTTCTACCAGAGTTACCAAGGCTGCCTTCTGTTTTTCATAGGTAAACCTTTTCTGTACCCATCTCTTAGGGGTATATCGAATTCGTCTCAGCGTCCCCTAACACAATGATACACAAAACTCGTAGGTCAAAAGGGTTGACCAAAAATTTGGTGCAATCGTCTTAGATTTCTCCTCGAGTCGTGTTATTTTAGCTGTAAAAGTGTCCAATCGAACCGCTATGGGAGTAACGCTACGTGGTCTACCCTGTATAGCAAGTGACGCTGGGTTCCGTGCGATCCGGCGTTAGGCAGGCGAGCGAAGTGGGCGCGTCGCTAATCGGCCAAACGGATCGCCGACGATTGCAGACGGAGCGCAGACGACCGGTGAAAATAGGCGGAAGGCAAACGTTTCGAGCGAGAGCGTCGGTCAGGAAACGGCCGCGACGGGTTATCTCTGGAGCGTCGAGGGCGTAATCGCCGATTGCGTAACCGGTAATCGCGGTAAGGAGCTCACGGGCTTGCTCGTCGGCGTCGAGCCTCGGTTATTGCGGGGAATTACACCGGCCCGCGGATTTTCCAGGCTGGCCAGCTGTGTCCGGGAGATAATCTATTTGGAACACGTCCAAAGTTCGAGCCCGGAATTGGATCGCGGACAGAGGTACGGTGCCGGGCACGACTTTCGACTCGACTCCGAGTCGCAAGGCGAAACTCGGCTCCGCGCGGAGAAATAGCGCACAACGTTCGCGTCGAACAATTCCCTGTTTATTTATTCGCGGTCGGACGGGGATCGGCGTCGGTCAACTTTTAATGGCGGATCCGACTCGGGCCAGCGTTAGGTCGAAAGTTTGCCGCAGAGGCCAGCAGGTGTCCGAGACGAATGGTTATCGGGCTCCGCTGGAAACTTGCCGACCGTAAACGCCATATTAACGGCGCACGGCGCGCCGAACACCCTTTTTCGGGGGCCGAAATGCTTTTAATAAGTCAGGAACGGATACGAAGGAAGTGATCTCGTACAGTCGTCGCACGAATAGTACGATAAAAGAATATATATCATACAAAGTAGGAGAAAAGGTATAGTAGGTATAGTAAAAGTAATATAGTTAAAGGAAAATATTAATTATATTAAAGCCAGAAATGTATGTATATAGATATGCAGAAGAAACGGCGAATACTTTGCCCGTTCGCGCGGAGTCGATACAGCGATGGAAATAATATATAATTAGCAAGCGTCGAGTCTCGAACGGGAATGTTCCATCTCGTTTGGTCTGGCTTGTTCTGGTTTGTTCGCCTGTTGCTTTGCGGACAGCGTCGCGCAGTTTCGGTCGACTAGGCGAAACATTTTATCAGATATCGAGAATCGCTTAGGTGCCTCGGATACCGTCTCCGGCACTCCACGACCTATATCCTCTCTCCATTCTCGAGACCGACGCCGCAATGATGTCTCGCTTCGTTCATCGCTATCGTTCGCTAATTACCCGGCGACGACACCGTTTCCCGCGAGCTACGAGCTAGCGTTCCGCAAGATGCGACGCGACGCTATGCGACGAGGTGCGACGCCTCGCCGAGCACGCTAATCGACGATTTTATTCGGTACGATTCCTCAAACCGTTTTCCCTTCCAGTGACCTCTGCGACGTATTAATTATTGTCAGAATTTCTGCCGAGTCCAATTAATTAACAAATTGAATCTAGGTGGTGCTACGCGATTGCTCCACCCGTGCCACAGATATATATTTGTCTGACTTCTCTTATCTCTTTGAAATAATTACTGAAAATATTAGGGCGCAAAAGGTACAAAAGGTGCGATGCGATAATTTTTCTTCGATTAGGTTAGACGATTGTACAGTGTTGCACAGAAGCAGAGTCATCGTTGCGCAGCAGCAAGAGCGTAGTCTGATCATTGGCAGATCCACGCTACTAGTTCGACTGTCGGTCGTTAGGGCAACCGCAGAAATATTACGCCGGCGTGGTCCAGAGGGCCGAAACGATCGGGAAAAACGAGAGCTCGCGTTCTCTTCAATTACACCCGGGGAACGTAATGTTTTTGACGGTGTCGCCGGTGAAACACGACCCTGTGTAATTGCGTTTCGCGAAGACACTAAGCCGCGTTCCACATTCGTGTCGCGCGCAACCGTTTCCCTTCCTTCAGAGCGCGTTGAAACATAGGAACGTTTGCTCTTCGGTGAAACCGGCTTGGGATTCGCGAGACCAATTATCAACGGACGTATTCCGCCTTCCTATTGTTTTGGTTGTTGTTGTTGTTGTTGTTGTTGCAGTTATTCTGGTTGTTGGTGGTAGTGGTGGCGGTGTTCGAAGCTCGTCAAACTTTTTAACGACGCGACACGCGGCACACGGTAATCGTTTTTAATCGTTCGATCCTCGACTCTGATCGCTGGGGATTCCTTCGAGATCCTCTAGGTCGTATAGTTTATGCTCGACGCTGAACGTTTATTCGTTTCGTACCGGGAACATTGGTTCGGCGATTAACGCCGCTCAGAAAAATTGGCCAAATTAGACCGACGATAAATCCGCGAATAATTATCGTAAGATGATGACTCTATTCTTATATTAAAGCTCGAAGCATCTACTTTAAAATAATGTTTCTAGATTTTAAATTCGTTGCATCCTCGTCACTGTAACTCTTTAAATGCAAGACCGTGTTTGTCACAGCGAAAATTGCCAAGTTTGACGAAGTGCACGGACAGCGTAAAATTTTTTTCCGAGACGCCGCCTGCGGTAAAACGAAGTTCGATCCTTTCCCTTTAAGTTAAAAAAAAAGAAACGTGGCTGCGATTTTTTTTCGTAAAGTTACAGCACTTTAAAGTGACCCTTGCATGTTTGGCACACAGGGGTTGAAAGGGTTGGAAAAGGGTTGCTTTAAAGTGCTGTAACTCTGCGAAAAAAAATCGTAGCCGAGTTTCTTTTTTTTTAAATTGAAGAGAAAGGATCGAGCTTTATTCCACCGTGAATGGCATGTGCGAAAAAAATTTTACCGAGTCTATGCGTTTCGTTAAACTTGGCAATATTCGATGCCACAAACACGGCCGCGTATCTAAAGGGTGAAAGCGACGAGCGTGCATCAAACTTTAAATCTAGAAACACTATTTTAAAATAGACGTTTCGAGTTTCAATTTAAAAACAGAGTCATCGGCGTGCTATGATTTTTCGCGGTGTTATCATCAATTAAAGTTCGCCAATTTATAGCCAATATATTTTTTATATTGTAATTCTCTGTGAGCAGCATATTACGATAGAATTTTGAAATTTATTGTCGCTTTCGTGTTCCTTTAAGGATACAGAGTATCGTTAACCGTGCGTTAGGATGCGAGGAATTTATTTCCGCGGCATAATTAGGATCGCCTGACCTTTCCCGGGCATCCGGTCCGGTGTCAACGTTCAACGATGCTTATTCCCGTGAATGAAGACCGCCTGTGAAACTAGGCTGAGATCATGGGCTATCGGAATGCAGAGAGTTGGATGCCAGGAAATTCTTCCGTGCTCGAGATCTGCATAGTTCGGTGCAAAGAACGGGACGATTAGCGTGATTTCCATAGTGGGTAGTGGCCGCGGGCAGCGTCGCAGAGTCGAGCAGACTCAATATGGTAATTCGGGCCTGGCTCGACGAAGCGAGAGTATCGAATCCTTTGGGTGGCGAGAAGGCGGGGCATGTTCTCGACAGACTCGGTGAAATCAGGTGCGCCGAAACCGTTCGCGTTCGAAACCAGGTCAAAAGAGGGCCGATGGAATTAGACTGGCTCGAGCTCCTCCACGGACAAGACGTTCGGTCGCAGGTGCCGACATTTCGTCTCCCCGATTGTCTCGTATCTCCTCGCTTCGACTCGCCCCGCCGTCGTCGCTCCCGATCGTTTCCGCACGGTTAGCTCAATATACGGAATACCGTTCACGGGACAACCGAATCGCGAATCTTCTACGTTCGGTACATCAGCCAGCAAATCAACAATGCCGAACCTATCCGTTGAAATATAAAATCGTCCTCTGACCCGTCTGACAAACGATGCTTCTTCCCGAAGCGAATTTTATCTCGTGGTACGATTACAGTTCACAGCATTACAGATTTTTAGAAGCGATGCTGGGTATAATCCTCGCTGATCTCGATGATAAATCGCGTAGCACGCCGTTCGCCTTAAATCGATTTGCATGCGAAACGCGTTTCGGTGATGGACTAATCAGCTGACGAGCACCGACGAGTTGGAATATCCTGTGGAGAGGATACGCTTCTGTTATAAATTCCGTTTGAAATCATGGCCGAGAGAAAAGTTCCGTTTGAACTCGGTATGGAAATGTTTGAATAAACAAAGAAGCCGCTGGTCAGCCGCGAAAGGAGTCGTAGGTCCGGTGTTTACGTTGACGGAGCAGTCTCGACCTCAGCTGGCAGTCGCCGTGAAACATTGTCGGGACAAGAAGCTAAAGATAGCGATCGATTCGAGGGAAACGCGACGAGTCCGTGTGGGAGGAGGGCTCATTCGATGCGCGAGGCGATCGAAAGCGTCCGCTTATTAATTTCATTGAATTTCCCTGATTTACGTATACTGGTAATGACGGCCCTTTGCGTTACCAGAACAGAAACATGTTCTATCTGGAGCGACAGAGAATCCGCCATTCGATGTATCAGGTAAACAGTTTATGACACAGTTTATTAATACGATACACGAACAGTATATCAACCCCTCGCCGTGCTTTAACGAGACAGTTTCGTAGTGGAGATTTCTGGTGACAAGCTGTTAGGTATGAATGCGTGAGAATTGCGAATGCGACGGGGTACCGTGCGCGTCGAGAATTAAATTTAGCGGATCGGGGGAGCACAGAGAACTCGGAAATCGAGGATGTCGGACGTGAGAAGCGGGGACCGCGAGTTTTTGCAGCAAAGGAACCCGGTTTAAAGTTTAAGGCGGAACCGCCGACCGATTCTCGCCTCGATTTGGGTCGCGGCCAGCTCGAGGAAGTTACATGGCAAATAATTGCACGCTTAACGAGTCCAAACAGAGCGCGCGCAATTAATGCGGCTCGATTGTATACGGTCATCGAGCCCATTATGCATTCTGCCTTGTTATTAACGATCCTGGTTGCTCGCGACATTCTGTACACGAATTGCGGAGCATTATTAAAAAGCAATCGATTAACCGATCGTTGATGTAAGAATCGGTGCTTCGAAATCGGTGTTCCGAAATCGGTATTCCAAAGCGATCGAACGCGCGCCGGTTTCTCGGGGTTGTTCGCGAGTTCGACCCTGAGTTAGGGTCGTTCTCCATGCCGTAAAACGAAGGTCGGGTCGAAAGGGGGCTGGCCGGTTGGCCCGGCGCCAGCCGACCGGCATGCAACCCTCCTCGGCGCGCCGTTCGCCAACCCATCCTCGAATAAATTCACGGACACGTTGGTGCCCGCGTTCACCCGTTCCTGACACGAACACCAACACGAACAGGAGCACCGACGCGTGTACCATCGCGGCCGCGACCGCGGCCGGGCTTCCTCGGCCCGGTTTAATTGAATTCCAGCGACATCGATCATTTTTCTTCTCGCTCCGGCGTTTAACAAACCTACTTTCCAACGACCCGACTTTGATAGAACAACGTTCCGACCGAGCTGCGTCACCGGCAGATGATCCCGCACGGTGACAGAGGATCAAAGACGAGGAGGAGATGCCTGGAAATCTCCTCCGGATTTGATTTTTCGTGCGAGAAACTCGGAAAGCGATTGTCGTAGTAAGTCTGTCGTCGACGAGTGCGTCAGCCAGGATGTTTCGGATGCGACGGAGTTGAAATACCGTCCGCTACGATACGTTTAAACTTTCTAGTTTCCGATTGGAAACTGGATGATGGAAGGAGGCGACTTTTTCAATCATCTAGCAGGATCCCAGGCTCGAGTCACTGGGGAGTGTGCGATATTTGGTAGCCTCGCGGCTCGCTGGGCCTCGTCGCGAATCGCCTGACGGAATCGTAGATTCTCCAGCGGAATGCAAAGCGTGGAATGGCGCGGGCCATGGAATGGTTCCACGGGGGGTGGGGCAAAACTGGGGAAAAAAGTTGGACGGATGCCGGCGCGGCGCTCGGACGTGCTGTAAATAAATCCATAGCAGTGCAATATCGTTTCTTGCAGCGGCGACCTCGTTAAACGCGTAATGGATAACCGATACCGGTCGCTGGATTAGAGGCATCGTGGCTCTGCAATCGGAATTGCGATCGTCGATCAGGCTAACGAGCCGCGACATGCGAAATCTCTCGAATCCAACGGCTCTCTACCCTGGAATTACAAAACACGAGCTCGCCTTTGCGACGCTGTTTACAGGCTGTCGTTTCGTTTCGTTTCGTTCCGCGATCAATCCTCTCCCGCTTGGAGATCCGTTCCGTCGAGATGGAGATTTAGCTCGCCTCGACGCGGACGGCCGGATCAGAAAACAGGGTTAATCACGGCTAGACATTGATCCACGAGCCCTGCTCGGACACCTGTCTCGATATCCGGCTGTTCCATCGCACCGGCAGATCTACGCCGCTTCTCCGACCAGCGACGCACTCGTCCTACTTGCATGATAACAGTTGATCTATCCATCTGCACGATCAGAGACGGATTCGCGCTGTCTTCGCACTGTACTCTGCTCTGCCTGACCAGAGCTCGACTTCCACCACTGATCTGCACCGTTCATATTCTCGTGCCACCTGTCTGGACACGGGTAAATTCATCCGTCTGTACAGTGGTCGACTCGTACTACTTGTCCAAACATTTTCAGTCTCTTACCATTTGCCAGACTTGCGGTAATCGTCTGGTTATAGCGAATTCATTGGCGGCAGTCAGCTCGACGAGAGACTAAGAGTTAGGAAAGGAATCGAATGGAGGCAGTAAGTAAACAGCGGTTTATGGTATCGACGAATCCATAACGCGTTCTATGCGATTCCGTTCTACACCTTCCGCGCGGTGTTATCGCGGCGGCGATGGTTAATCCGATAATACTGCCGGCGCGAATCGCGAAACCCGCCGGAGCCTCGTAAACCGGATAACGATGTTTCGGTTCGGTCGCCGGCGTAACCAATGGCTCGATCTCGAGGCGAGATGCCCGGCTGGTTCCCTGCTCGGCGCCGACCGCGTCTTTCGATCGACGGAATGGTCCTGTCTCGTCGATTACCAGAGGGTGCGGCCCTGGGAACACCGCGCCGGCGGAAATGCCGATCTGCCGGCGTGAAAACGACGGCCGAGGAAAAAAGAATGACGGGAGTCGGAAATGGCGAAACCGGGAATCCGCATTGTTCCCGGTTATGGGCGCCGCGAGGAAGATCAAATGCCGCCCGGGAAACGGTAGTGTCCTTTGTGCCTCGAGGTGAAGAGGGAGAACGAGACCGAGGAAGAGAGAGGAAGAGAAGGAGAGAGAGATTGAGAGAGAGGGAGAGAGCCGCATTGAAACGCCGCGGTCGCGATTGGTCGGCCGGCCAAGTGCCTCTCGAGAAAAAAATCAAACCTCCGCCCCCGCATGCTGCGAACAAACGACTCGACATATATCCAAAATCAATTTCTGCGAATTTAGTAGGCGTTGCTTCAGGAACAATCGGTTAACTTCGGTTTCTTGTGACCGACGATCAAAGGCAGCTGTTAGATGATTCACGGAATCAACTTCTCAAAAGTACCTGGATTAACCCCTCGCTCTGCTTTGCCGGAGATTTCCTTCCCTTAAGCCGGAATCAAATTCGCTTCCCTTGTCGTCAACTCTTTGTCTTTCGCTCTTTGATCTCGATCCTACGACCGTGCATCTGCGACCGCTTATACAGTGGCGTCCATATAATTAACGACGCTCGAAAACGGCACGATTTCTTTTGAAGTGAATAGACTTTTCTAGACAATAGACTAGACAATGACTATTATTACTTGGAATGGCAGAAAAGAATGGAAAATACTCGCGCTATATTGTATGCGCATACTGTATGCGATCGGCCCGAGAACGGAACAAGAGCGTATTTCTGCCCTCGATCCTTGAGCATCATGGCAGCACCTATGGCAGCACGTAGTCCCCCGCCTGCCTTCTTTCCGAGAACTACGAAGATGACAGGCTCCTTCTCGGACACCTGTTCCTGCAAACTGCTCCTGAAAAATTCACCGCGGCTCATACCCGGCGTCGGTTCTATTTTTAAAATCGAGCCGCTGAATTATTTCGACGCATGTTCGCCCCCGAAACTCTCGGGGATCCCGGCGATCGTTCTCCGGCACCCGTGATCCCGGTAATTACCGCGGGACTGGGAATCGGCGGCGTATTTTCGTCGGTTGACATTTATTCCGCCTGCGGGCGGCCGATCGAGCGCCGTAACACGTCTGGCCTGATGCCATTCGGGGATATATCGATCTCGCAGAAATCTACGCGGCCGTGCGGCCTCGGCTCCGCGTATTTTTAGCGCGGCGACTCTGCTGGACGATGCTGGACGAGGCGAGAGGCAGACTCCTATCCTGGATCTTCGGCCTCCAATTTTACCCTGAAACGACCACCAACAGGAACCGGCTGCTCCGCCGAGTAGATCGAGACGACCACAGGTTGGACAAGAAGATCGAGGCGACGATATCTCTGGCAAGTGGCGAGCACCTAGGGTAGAGCGGCCAATTACTGTTCCTTTGCTTTGCTTCGGGGCACGGTCAACGTCGCACTTAACGAATAAGAAATATTACAGTTTCTTCATCAAGAAATAAACTAAATAAAGGAAGGAAAAAATCGAACGAACCTGATTCGACACAAGCATTGATCAGTAACCGGCTCCACTACTCCTAGAGATCGATCGAAGCTGTTTTCGATGGATATCGTTCGCAGGCGCTCGAGATATTGAGATGCACTCGTCGCAGACGATTTCGCCGAGCGAGTCTCGTATTTTGCGAGCACAATAAGGTCGAGCATGCGACGACGAGTCGGACATGCACAGAGGGACGCCGCACCGCGCCGCGTCGCGAGGCGAGGCGAGGCGAGGCGAGGCGAGTGGAAGTAGAACGAGGTCGAGCAAGCGGAATGGAGGGTCGGCGTCGCGTCTAGGATCAAGCGAAACAGGAACAGGAGCGAGGACTTCAAAGAATCCCGCCTATTAACCCCGCCAGCCGGAACAGTCGTTTATTAGGGCGGACAGGTAGAACGGGTAGCGACAGCTTTCAGCGCGCTGCTCCGGATTTCCAACGATTTATCGCGATCGACATCGGACAGCTTGATTTATGGGTCGCGGAGTTAATAAACGATTCCGGAGGAAGAACGCGCGAGCCGAGGTCCTGAGCATCGAGGAACCTCGAGCGCGGAGCGAATCGCTGACACGGGAAAATCCTGGAGGCAATTAGCCACTTGCCGTGCCGGTATCAGCACAACTGCAACGACCGGGACTTTTTCGATTCTCTTAATTGTCGCGAAAGGCACAGTCCCGGTCTCGCTCCGGCAAAATGTTCTTTGTTCGGTGTAAACTCTGTGTCGCGAAACAATGGAAGAATATTTGACCGGACCGGGAACGACGCGATAGCTTGTTCCAGCCCTAATTGGGAGGCGGAAGTAGCGGCCGCTTGCCGAGGACGTTGCTTGTTCCAGTTCCCGATTAATTATGGCATCGTTCCTGCCCGCGATATCCCATTTTCCAGCCGTCCATTCCCCTCTGTCCTTTTCCGCCCCCTCCTCTGGGCCACCCTCTGCCATCCTTTCGACCCTCTCGACCCCTGCATCCCCGTTTTCCGCGAGGAGGAATTATTGCGCGCTCGGAACCGAAGGGCTCGTCGCGTCGACGCGCGGTAGTTCGCGGGCTCTAGTTACTCGGAATGCTCGTTAGCCATGGAAACCGGCTCGCAGCGCGGACATAAACTATACGCGACGGGCTTTGTCACCACCCCAGCTGGCCCTAAATCACGCCGGATCTCGTCAGCCATTTCGCGGACGCGCGCGGTAACCTCTGACTCTCTGGAATCGACTCGAGCCGGGTCGAATCGTGTCGAATCGGAACGAATCGGTCGCGACCGATACCTAGCCCCTCTGGCCAGCTTTGATAAGCGACAAGGCGTCGCAGATTTATGGCGCGGCACACACGTGTTTATTTATAGCGCCACCGTGTTGTTCCAAGCCCGATAAACGGCAGAGGAAAGAGGCCGCTAAATTCTCTACTGAATAGAATCCCACAAAATTTCACAAAAATCCGCGAGATTTGTGCACAGGTCTCGGAGAATATCGCAGATGTTCCACTTTTTTTGATCGCTAGTCGTTGGCTTTCGCTACCTGGCAGATTCGTCGTTGATATCTATACGTGGCCGACTAATGATCGACTCGCATCACTCGTAAAAGTCGTTCGGATTATTTGGTGCCGCCACCGGCTCTCCGGTCGTTGTTTTTTCAGGCTGAATTTTTATGAGCGGGGCGCGCAATCAAAATGAGAATTATAATTAAACAGAGCCAGGGAATATTCAGAGAGGGGAGTGGGGGTTGGGAGAAGGCGGTATGCGAGCGCGAACGCCCCGCAATTTTACAGCTGACTGGACACCGTTGGTTATGCATGCGCAGGAGCCGCGAGCCAAGACGTAATCACGATACCGGGATTTTCGCAAGCCCCACGCACCTCGTACGGGCTCGTACGGGGCCGAACGTGATTTTTTGGTTAAGCGGTAACGAGCCACGAAAATGTCTCGTCGGTATGCGCCGCCGCGGTTTTCCCTCGGCGATCCGCCCCAGAAACACCCTCGGATCCGCGGCTCTGCCAAACGATGTTTCCAAATATTTCGGAAACGAAAAAATCCCCTGGACAGCCTCGTCTTCTGAATTTTTCATGGAACTGTCTCCCCGTCGCCTCTGGGCTCGATACGCTCGAGGCCGGCATATCCCAGTATGAAATCTCCGCATTCGTTTTCTTTTTGTGATTTTATAACCAATGCGTAACTTCTCGTACGTATGCAAACAAATAAATAAGGAAATAAATACTGTATTCTGCTGCAGGCGAAAAACTTTACTTGGCACGCGAAAAGAAATAGCACAGGACACATTCCTCTGCTAGGTCCTCTAAGTACTTCTCCCCAGCTTTTACAAATGCGCCAATTTCCTCGTGGATTCTTTAAAGAGAGAGAGAGAGAGAGAGAGAGAGAGAAATTTGCAGGGCAGACGATTCCCAGGAATACGAGGTGCGCGAATAATTCGTCCAGGTGGCCGGTTTCGTGGAAGCCCATTAGCTTTGAGGACACGGGGATTCTTCGTGCTCTGCGTCGGCTCTTTCGCGAGATAAGATTACAAAGGTCAAAGAGAGAAAGCTCGGAAGCTTTCGGAGATTTTTCAAAAGACACGCCCGTGACGGCGCGCGAGAGAGGACAACACCGCTGACAGTGCCATTACTGACATTACCACCGCCAGCAGCTGGCAGAATGCTATGCGAATCGCCGACGCACAGAAGCGATTGTTCACTAGCTGCTCCCGGTTGGCATTGTTCCGGCGAGAGCCGGCAATTGCAAAGCGAGCTGCGCTTTTCCGCCGTTAATTACGTCACCCTTACCCCGTCTGGCTAATTACCTAATTAGAAAGGAAATATTTTCGCGTCCACGGAAACCGACGGCGTCGCACAGGGTTCGATATTACGGAGATCTTGAGATCGATGACTCTTGGACCAATTCATTTTCGATCTGGGACCAATAATTCTTCTTTACAGCGACAGTAACTTTGCACCACTTTTCTAAATTCTTTTTTTACTTTAATATATTCGAGCACTTTGAATCTCATTAGAATCTCTAGAACGCGAGAGAGTTCAAATAGCGTCTCCAGTTTTAGCTTCATCGATTAGAATCGCTTTAATATTTATGAATATTTTTGAGACTGTAAAATGTCAAGACTCCTTGGAGTCGATAAACGTTTGATCAGATAATTATCAATTAGTTTCAAAGGTTTTATAGACTAGAAATATTCTGTCAGTGGCACACGATCGAGGAACTGCACAGGTCTCACGCATTGATCTTCAAGTTCCGCCAACAAATTGGACTTGATTAACATTTCACAGGACCTTTTGTATCTTCGACTTCGAATTTTTGACTCTTGCCCTGTGAATCGAATATCGCGGGCCGTGCCCCGCGACAATCGCGTCTCCCTCGCTGGATTAATTTGGTCGGGGCTGGCTTTTAGCCGACGGCTTTTTCCCGTTTTAGAAAGGTTCCCTCATGAATTCAAAGGAGCCGCTCTGTTTTTCTGGGGCCGTTTCGAACTGCCGACGGAACGTCCGCGAGAGCGATCGGACAATATTCCAGAATTCCATTAGCCGGGAATGGGCAGGACGTAAGCGCGATCGCCGAGTCTGCCTGCATTATTCATCGGCGTCGCGTCGCGATCCCCGTGACTACGCTTGCTTTCAGCTGATTATCCCCATATTATGCATTTTTCGTCTTTGCATAATCCGTTATCCCCGTGTCCCATTTCCCGCCTGGGTATTGCCTCGCGTCCTTCGCTCGCTCGATTCGCGAGCAGCGAGCTCTCGTTCGCCCTTCGGGCAACTCGGATCTCTCCGAGGAGAAACTGGATCGACGACTGAACGGTCGCGCCTTTCTTCCTCTTTCGGCTGGCAGCGGGGTCTCCTGCAACTGCCGGTACAAGCGGACGATAAAAATAAGTCGAAGACAAAGAGTAACACTTTTCGAAAAACCCGAGTTGGAAGATCGGCCGACTACGTCGATGATATTTCACTTATTGCCTGACTACGTCAATGATGGTAATTGTCCAACTACGACGATGTCATATCGCTTCCTGTCTGCCTACGTCGATATTACTCCCCTAATTGTTTGACTACGACGATGTTATTTCACTTGCTGTCTGGTCACAGGAATATTACTCGACTTACCGTTTGGCCGCGGCGGTATTATTTAATCTACCGTCTGGAAACAAGAATACTAATCCCCTTAGGCGACGCAGATGTTATTTCGCCTACCGCCTGACCATGGCAGCACAATTTCCCCGGCTCCCTTAGCGGAACAGTGCCGTACCACTCGAAACGAAGTAACCGTGGCCAGGAGTAACACTTTCGCGTTCTGCTTCCAGGAAAAATGAAGCTGGATCTGATGGACCGAGAAAAGGGCCTCGAGCTCTTCGGGAAGTTCACCCGCACGAAGAACGTGGACAGCTTGCAGGGCGATCAGAGGAAGCCTGGGCCCGAGCCGCTGCATCCGGCAGACTCCAAGCAGAAACTACAGGTGAGCGGGATCGATTCGATTCGATCGTTCTCGGTTATCGACGGTGTCAGGAGCCATTCTATTCGCGAGAATTGATCGAGGATATGGGAAAGGCGGTCTAAAAATAGCCGGCTCGAAATTAAATCACCGGTACACTGTAACAGCCCCGCACCCTCCGGCTGATCCCATATATCCCCGTCGCAGACCGTCCGTTCTCGCCGAGAACGTCTCGGCCGAATCCTCGGAGGAAAGAAACCTCCTGGGCGTGGATCCAGCCTTCCCGTATCGACCCCGGCTATTTTTAACAGGATTTTGCAACAGCCTCGCCGCAAGAACTCGCGCGAGCGGCCCGTCAACGACCCGAGACCGGCTCGCGAACCTTCGCGAGCGGATCAATCTCCGCGGCGCAACGGCCTAATGGGAAATTAATTTTCTCAGAACCCCCGTAGCGTCGCGGCTTACCTCGGCGCTCCTTTCTTCCTTCGTACAGGGAACAACCTCCTCGAGTTCTTCTCTGTTCGATGGAAAAACTTTGCATCGCCGATTTTGATCTTTAATTTATGCTAGAAAAACGAGAAAATAAGTTATACCTAACATTACGTTATCGTTGCGCTACGATCATCTATATCAGCTGTGTAAACCACTGTGCAGCAGCGGAATCTCACGGTGGAAAACTTTCGGAAGATCGTCGATTTTTGTTGCTTCGACGCTCGCGGGAACGAGCTACCGCGGCCGCGGCGCCGGGCTTCGTTTATTGGGAAAGTTCGCGGTGGTTTAGGCGAGACCGAGGGGACCGGCACTCGAAACACTCCCCCGGGCAACCTTCTGCCATTGTTTCGCCGTGCTGCGGCAGCTTCGCTCGAAATTTCTCCGTGCAAGTATCGGCCGGATATCGGCGCTTATGGAATACCAGGACGCGCGATGCGTCGCAACGGCGTTTCTTCGCGGTTGAAACAAGAACGCCGCGCAGAGCCGAGCCGAGCCGAGCCGAGCCGGCAGCCTCTTTGTGGCAGGAACTGGGCCACCGCACCGGTTCGCTTCATTTTTAGCACGGCAGGTTGACTGGCTCTGCGTCGCGTAGGTTTCGAAGGTCTCGACGCGAAAGGGTAGCTGGACTTTCGGCTGCGACAGCTGAAATAGAATCGGGATTCGTTCGGCTGCGCCCTGTTGGGCGTTCTATTTCCGGTCCGGCCGAGAAGGGTTACGGGAATTAAACCTGCACGATCGAAATGGATAGGTCTCACCAACAGAGACTCGTTCCACCGAGATTGTTCGACCCAAAAGCGTGTATTGTACCGAGACAGTCGATGGGGGTTTCTATAACGCTACCGAGTTGCAGTGGAATAGATTTGTATTTAGTCAGACATGAGCAAAGTGGGACAATCGTGGGCCTCGTGGTAGAATAAATCCTCGTTGGTTGAGCTAGCCCAATAAAATACATTCTCATTGGCAAGACCTGCCTGATTAATAAGGGTTTGTTCTACTGGCACAGCCCGAGCAACGAGGATTTATTCGAGTTCGATCATGTCTGACCAATACGTGCTCCACTGGAACACGTTTGGTCTAACCAAACGTGGGCGCATTCCACTGCAACCGCGTGAGATCAATAGACTGTGGATTTTTATACGAAATGAAAATCTCCTAACTCGATTTTGACAAACAGAAACGAGATAAAAATGTGATTCTTCTCTAAATCGTTTTAATAAAGCGAAGATGAATCTAAAAATGTTTTTAAACCGTTCTAACGTGTTCGGACTTTGATATTTCGAAAACTAATCATTCCACCAGTCATTCGTGCAGTCGACGGTCTAAGGATCGAACAGGATTCTATCATTTAGCGAGTTTCACCGGGAGGTATCTGACGGATGCGTTTCTCGTTTTGCAGAAGTGCCTGACGACTCTGGACCTGACGTCTTTGGGAGTTGGCTCCTGCGTTGGTACAGGGATGTACGTAGTCGCGGGGATGGTGGCGCGCAGCGTCGCCGGGCCAGGCGTCGTCATCTCGTTCATTATCGCGGCGATTGCTTCAATTTTTTCGGGTAAGTCGTAGGAAGGCGGCAGTCGTCGCGAGGATGCGTAATTGCTGTCCGCTCTACAGAGAGGGAACTGGAAGGGGGTCGGAGGGTCGGGAGCGCGTTTCCAGGTTGAAACAACGTTGTTCGCCTTCTGGTAGCGACAGGAATACTCGCCACGGAATTTACCGGGGCTGGTGTGGGTAACACTGTCGGATTAGATTTACGGGATCGCACGGTGGGAGCGCCGGACAGGCTGTCAGGAACGGTTCCGCGTCGGGGAATCCAATTCTTTTCCACTTGCAGAAGAGTTTTAAAGCACGTTTTAAAACGCTCGCAGCCGGAGAATTTAGTTGTGACGCGCCTGCGACGGTCCGCTGCAGTTCGAGAAATGGACTCGGTGGATCTCGCCCGAGAAATCAATTATCATCGACGAGCGGCGTGAGCGCCAACGAATCTAATCCCCCGAAGACACCCACTGTCCCGTGGAAAATAAATATTGCAGCGTTCCGCCTCGAGCCCGGCCAAATATAGACTCGCTCCACCGACATCCGCGGAGATCTCTCCACGGTCTACAGAGGGTGTCCTCGAAACGTCGGCCCTCGAACGAAGTCATTTCGGAGGAGATGCGAAGTCGCTTTTTCCTTGACGAATATCTCAACTGCGGCTCGGTTAACCAGTCGGCAATAAACCCGTTGAACGTCGACCGCTTTACAATCACGTGCGCGACGCTCTCCGAGCAAAAGTTGCTTCGAATTGCCGCAGGGATCGGACTTCTCCAGGTGTACCGGGAGTTCCAGCACCCGATAGATACTGCTTGCAGCCACGTACCGCTTTAATCGTGTTTGTCCTATGGGTCCGCGAGTCTCGTTCCACCTTGCGGCATTCGATTTCACCGGGTCCGATTTATCTCGCTGACGCCCGATCGTACGCGATCCCGCTCCACTTACGTCCGCCGGCACAATATTGTTATGCTCGGCCCCGGTCGACTACGGACGGTCTCCGGTTACTCCCCCGCGACCGTAAACTCGCCTAACCGCGCTCCACGACACGCGATCGCCTCGGTCAATTTTCTTATGCCAGGCCACCCACGCCCCCGACCCCTTAACGTATTATTTTCCCACCGTAAATGAGCTCGTTAATAGCTTGTTTCAACATTCCCAGCCCCAGCAGGCTTCGCTGAATTACTTATTGCCCTCTTTACCTGGATCGCACCGCGCCATCGAAGCTCCGGGAGCCCGACGGTGGCCGGTTTAGGGCCACTTAAATTTCCTTGATTGCGCGCGGCCTCGCCACGCGCGCGCCGTTACTACTGCAACGTGACCGATTAAACACGGGACCTCGCTACTTGTCCGATCAGACTCGAACCCTTTCTACTGCGAGCACCGACGTCCTCCTGTTACCGGACGTCCGACCGCAACGGGTTCTTCTACTTTCGTTACGGGTCTGACCAAATGGTAGCTTCTTCTACTGCAAGGTCTGACTCTGTCTCGAGTATTCTACTGGAAGGTCTGACTATATCTCGAGTCTTCTATTGCTGGAAGAGGTCGCCTGGCTATATTAGGGTTCTCTGCTACTGCAAGACTTCTGACAGAATATAAATTCACTCTACGATATATATGCGACATTGAAGCTCCTTCTACCGCTGAAAGACGTCCGACTAAACACGAATTATTTCTACTGGTCGGACCAGAAAAGCTTTCTTCGCCTGCATGGTACGAGTTTGAACGGTCCCCTGCTACTATCGAAGCACGATTCCCCCACCCAGCTAGCCCTACAAAGTTTCTGTCGGACCATCGAGGTCGAAATCCACTCGAAACGGCGAACTGGCACTCGCAGTCGATGAATCGAAGCTTTCGGAGGAACCCAGAACCTTTGTCGTCGCTTCGACACCGTCGAGGGTCCAACTGGCGATGGTCTCGAGTAAATCCACGGGCCTTGAGCAGAAGTGGAACGAGCCTACCAGCGTATTACGTCTCGAGGGTTAGGTCTTTCGTGACCGGGAGCGGATCCGTCGGTGGTGGGCGTTGGTTTATCGTCGGTCGGGGGTCTCGGGAGTGTCGGCGTCAGCGACGGTCACGCGCGCGGCTACCATGATTACTGGGTTCTCGGTTGCTCGCATAGTACACGCGCTGTCTGTACATCTTTCCCGGCCGACACGTACACGAGGGCCGACAACGCCGTTCCTACGGAACCGCGGCGGACTGGATTTACTGCGGCGGCTCCGTGGCGTATGCCACTGAATCAACCGTGGAACCAGGGATCTCGGTTTTGATATACGTATACACGTGTACACGTGTACCTCGCGTATCAAAGCAAAATGTTAATCCACTAAAACTACCTCCATTAATTTTTGTTGCGTGACTTCCTGAAATTAAACAATTCTTACCGTTGCACTTTCCGGCGACATTAAAACGCCGATAGATTAATTACAGGTACATCCGTGTGTTACGAAGCGCGGGGGTTAACACGCGGATGTATTACCTACTACGCGTGCATTTAGGTTCACGTGAAATACGTACCACCGAACGTGGAACGGACCGACACGGTTCTGGTTCCGGGTAAGGCTTCCGAGGCACGCGATGCTGCTCGATTCGTTCGATTTGCTCGATCGTGCTCGGCCCCTCGCAGCCAGGTGTATCCAGGATACACCTGGCGAGCCGGCCGTGTTGCGATCGCGTCGATATCGAGCGCGAGTCCTTTGGCGGCCCCTCGATCCCCCGGATCCGGCCGCGGTAAATAATGGGGCGTCCGGGACGCCGCGCCGCCGGATTAGGGGCTGGAATCGCGATGCCCCTGGGACAATGGGGATCGTTTCTTCCGGAGCTAATTCCGTTTGATGCCCCGCGATCGATCGCGCCTCCCCCGACGCGGCGAAAGATCCAGCCGAGATCCACCGACGAGTACTCGGCCTAGCCGAAATTGTTTTGCTCGAACGTGGGGGATAGAACAATTATTTTTCCTCGGTAATCGTCGTCTCGCTTTTATAATTGCAGCGCCAATGCATAGCCGAGGTTCTTCCGAGCGCGTGCACGATGATAATCGGAATACGTTCGCAGACGCAATAATTGTTACAGGGAGGGGTTCACGGAGCCCGCTCGCCTCAGACGACGTTAAATTAATAGATCTTGTAAATTTGGAAACTGTTAATTTCAATTCTCATCCCCTAGTCAGTAGTTGGAACGAAACGATGTGCTTGCACTGCCGCGACTCGCTGCGAATTTAACCGTGCGCTGCAGTCCCATTTTGACGCGATTCGTTTTAACGACTGACCGTGTGTGTTCGCAGGAGCATGTTACGCCGAGTTCGGCGTCCGAGTGCCCCACACCTCGGGCAGCGCGTACATGTACAGTTACGTGACGGTAGGCGAGTTAATAGCATTCATTATTGGATGGAACATGGTGCTGGAGTACCTTATAGGTACGAGCGCGTGTGCCTGCGCCCTCAGCGCCTGCCTGGACGCCCTGTCGGAAGGCGCCGTTTCCAACGCGATAGGGAACAGCGTGGGAACGATATTCGGTGAGTCCAGCGACTTTTTCACTAGCCAATTAACCCTCCTGTCGGCCCGAGGCACGCTGCCTGCCTCGCGGCCGCTCGCGCGAGCAGCTGCGGCCGACGCCGAGGCTGGCGACACGGAGCCTAGCCTCTCTTTCGCTTTGCGACTCCGAGGCAAACCGGACCCTTTTTCGGCCAACACCTGCCGATCTCGCACAGGCTTTTTCTACTCGGCCGACTGACTACGCAGGCGATTATTCTACTGCGTCAGCTGTGCGCGCGGACCGACCGATCGATACGAAACCGAGCTCCTCTCCTCTCCCCGCTCTCATCGTCTCTCCTCTCCTTTCCTCTCCTCTGCTCTGCTCTGCTCTCCTCTCCTCTACTCGCCGGTGCTCTCCGCGGCACGAGCGAGCGCAAATTCATCGAATTCGGCGAGCGATCCGAGGCATCGGCCACCGGCCGATGATAGTTCTCCGGGCGAGGCCGCGATCGCGAGATTATTCTGTCGGCCTAGCCGGTAAGTAGAACGTCGTTCTATTTGCAGCGGATCGATTCTCAGCCGCGGGAGTTCATTCTACCGAGTCGGCGATCGCTCTGCTTGACCCGCTCGTTTCACCCGAAACTGACGTGGGTCAGATCGTTCCACTCGAAACCAACAAGCCAGACCTAACTCGAACTCTTTCGTGCCACCAGAAGCTATCGCAGACCAAACACATACCCGGCGGACGCGTCTTTTATTTAGTCTTTATTTACTAGCCGCGCATCCTGCCGTTCCCCTGAATCGATTATGGCCGACCACTGTCCGACTCGTTCTCCTTTTGCTCGGTCCTTGGGTTAAATGCTTCCTTGGTTATTTATAAGGCATGCATTTTACTGTCCTCCCGAATTAATTCTGGCCGACCGTACAACCATTTCGCTTTTGTTCGTTTCTTGGACAAAGTGTTCCCTCGTTTATTTATTAGCCGCGCATCCAACTATGTCTCTGAATTAATTCCAGCTAATCGTGAACCGGCTCTTTCTGCGAATATTCTTTCCGATCCCCACTGTATAAAGCGCAGCCAGCTGTTCCTCTTCGGAGACTATCCGCGACGTTCAGTTACCGTTAATCTTTCCACAGAATCTAATCCGCGGGAAAAGTTAGCCCGCCGTTGCACTTCACTGAAAGCTGTTGTGCAAGCCGCCGGTATATACCATGGAGTAAATCGCGTCAGAGCCGGGATTTTTGCGTGCCCGATAAGAGCGTTTCCCGCGAACCCGCGGCTTGATGCGATTTCGTGAAATTAATTTAGCGGCGAGCGGACCTCTTTGCCGGCTGGCTGTCGCGCAACAGGAGGGAACGGCCCTCCACGGACCAACAAATCCGAAACGGTTCAACAGCTTTGTCCTCGCGAGCGCGAACTCTAATCCGGCGACAAGAGCGACACCGTGCTTTTAATTCGGGGAGACGACCGCCCGAATTTTCCGCGGACGCGGTATGCAAATTTTTCGGATATTTATGCATCGAAACTGTCATCCCGACGCGCGACCTCGGGATATTCTCTGTTCCCGAAGTCGCGTTTGCCAGTTTCGCGAAACGCAGTCGACAACCGAAACTTGTCCGATCGTGCAGCGTGGTCAACACGCTCGATCGGACAGGATCTGCTCTCCTTGTCGTGCCAGCGATCGATCGACTCGCGCTTCTTATACATCGTTAGTACTGCTTGTAAAACCAGCGATCGTGCCATGCTACACGTAGGATGTGTGCTTTGTTCAGACCGGTTGTCCGATCAATGGTCGACTGGCTCCACTGGTACTAATGACGGTTCGGTTGCACCACTTGCCAGACCAGTGGTCGACCGATACCACTTGCACGATAAACACATTTCTTGCATCACTTGTCCGACCACCGTCTACCGAAGCTCCTGCGATCTACCTGCACTCGGCCGACCAGAAACGGTGGTGTACCACTGACCAGCCAGAAACGCGGGTCCCCGTTTATTGTTTCGTACGAGAAGAAGAGGAGAAGCGGGCGGAGGACAATGGGAAATTGATTTCCGTCGGGGGGCAGGGTGCACTCGAGTTTGTCGCATCGGATAGTGCTTCTGTCGGGTGTTTAAATTCGCGGAGAATTTTCCGGGAGACGCCGAGGAGTCGAGCCACTCGAGCGCTGGCTGAAAAACGGTGTCGACGAGCTGCGCCGCCCTCGTCCTCGCTCTCGTCCTCGCCCTCACCTTCACCCTCGCCCTCGCCCTCGCCAGCGTCCTCACCCTCTGGCCGCACGTTGCGACGCGAGGAAAGCCCCCGACCAAAATAATTCACGAAAGCGCTACTACCAGCCCCGCAATTATCAAGTTCACCCTCTCGAGCACAACGGCTGCCGAAGAAATTTTCGCTCGAACAACAAGAAACTTGCATCCCTCTGCCCTTCCTCCGTTTCTCCCTTTCTCTCGGCGCAACGAAAAGTTTAACGAGTCACGGCAACGCGCGATCCCCCGATAAGACACGCCTCGGCCGCGAGCACAACGGGTGGCTCGTTAGCACCGAATCTCGGCGAGAGCATCGGCTCTGGACAAACGTCTCAGAGGAGACGAGCGAGGAATTCCCGCGAAAAACGGTTTGAAGGGACGTTGTGACAACTGCGACGTCAACGGTGGATCTGTCCCGGTTGCCTCGGCGAAGAACAATCGGCGAGTCCGCATTGTTCCTGGTTCGAAGCTCGGAATACCGGAAGACAGCGTGGAATTGTGTACAGCAACGGTCGCTTTACGACGACGAATTTTTGTTCGCTTGGTTTTGCGAATTTTCAGCCGGACGCAGATGTTCTCACGTTTCCGGTCTCTCGATCTCCTCCGTGAACGAGCTCGTGACTGAACGGGCAAGGAAAACGACCGACAGAAGCGCAAATAAATTACAGGGTGGACTCGAGGGGAGCAGATTGGAAAGCGTCCGGCAGCCACGCGTCGAATATTATTCTCACGTCCGGCGAGCTTCATCAACGTCCATTGATAGCCACTGAAAGCGAAGTGGGACTCGGGTTTGTTAATCCGCGTTGCCCCGCCACCAAAGTGGACCATTGACCAGCAATCAATCTCGAAACCGTTCCAGCGACCGTTTAGACGGAAAAACCTCCTCGCGATTGATCCGATGCTCCGCTCGGTCTCCATTCGGCCAGCACAGGACGGCCCAAGCCGGCGATGGACAGTGGGCCGGACGACGCGGCAGGAAAGGGTTAATCTTGAAAGGGGCAGGGCGGGCAAGTCGGCGAATGTGCAAGTGGGCAAGTGGGCAGGTTAAAGAGCATCGAAGTATGCGGCTTCGCAAACCGTTTCGGATCGATCAGGTCCACAGGTGCTAGACTTGATCCGCGCAAGCGCCCCTCTCCAACCCCCTTCGGCCTTTTGTTATCCCCAGAATCCACCCGTTGCGCCGTTCCGCGGCTTCTTCCCCTCGATCTCCTTATTTCGTAGCGCACGTCGCGTCTACTGGGTGGCCGGACGATCGTCCCTTCGATCCCGATGAAAAATTGGCAAACTTCGGCCGACGATAACTCTGTGGAAAATCATCGTAGAATGATGACTCTATTTTTAAATTAAAGTTCGAAAGTTCTACTTTAAAGCAACGTTCCTGGATTTTAAGTTCGCTGCACGGACCGCGTAAAATTTTTTTCCCGGACACTGTTTACACTGAAACAAAGGTCGATCCTTCCCCTTTAATTAAAAAAAAAAGAAATCCAGCTGCGATTTTTCTTCGCAAAGTTACAGCACTTTAAATTAACCCTTGCTTTTGTACCGCCAGCGTACCATCGGCTTTGGCGTTATCGGACATGCATGAACCACTTCTCTCGAGATATCTCCAGGAACGTGTTTTCGATTCTCGACTTTGAGGGTTGTCTTCATTTCTTCGATGTTACGAATGGATCTCGTTAAAAAAGATGCGCTTCGGAGACCCTTTACGGTAATCTGTCCCAGCGTCTCGGTCGAAATGACCTCGGGAAGAGGCCCCGGGACTCTAGGAAAAGCTGTCTCTGCCTGGCAGTGTCTAGACGATTTAGAAGACCAATGGGAACGCTCGCAGGACCGGCGATTTTCCCCGAGCACCCTGTAGGCAGTCAGGAATCCAGGCGCGACGTAAAGGGAGGCCGAGGAAATAAGACTTCCCTTTGTCTCAAAGTCGGTCCCTGGAGAGAAAGAGAGACTCGAAGAGGATATTGGAAGCAGAGGGAGAGAGAAAGAGAGAAAGAGAGGGAGAGCAGAGGAAGCAAGGTACGCGCGACGCATCCGAATAATGGCGGAAACACGGCTCGCTGCTGGAAAAATGCTGGAAGATAAGGAAGTCGTGGAGGGTGAATCGTTACGATCCTGAAAGAACGTAACAGGACAATAGAGTCTAGAGAGGCAGGAGAACGCGAGGTAAGGACGTTAAAGAAACACTTTGAAGAGCCTCGAGGACCCGAGCCAGTCAGCCCGGAAAGTATGGCAACCCTTTGAGCACGTCCGCGAGACGTCGCTTCCTGCCCCGAGACCTCCTCCGCCGCCGCTTCCTCTGGAAATTTACTTCGTTTGTCGGGGCTGCTTCCAGCGTTTTGCTTCGAAGCCCAGTTCCGCCGCAGACAACAGCTGAGAAGATCTGTTCTCGCGGTGATTCCGCTGTTTATTCAACCCCGAACGCCGAGCGACGAGCTCCCGAATTATTCAGCACGCTCTGCGGATGCTTATTCTCCTCCCGGTACATGTAGCAGCGGACAACAGATTAACGCGAGAACAAACGAAGAAATTGGTGAAATTTACCAATTTCACGGTAAATTTCACGGCGCGGGCGCGCAGATCTTTTTCAGGGTAGCTTCACGGACAGTGTGCAAGTTCAATTTTTCTTACGACGACACCGCAAGATGGCAACAGATGTTAACGCGCCCGCTGTTTCAAGTAAAGAACGCGTCGAATGAATTTTGTGGACGGAATCGTTAAACATTCTTAAAACGCAGCATGATATTTAGAGAATTCGTAGCTCGCTGAAGCTAAACTTCACGGTAAACTTTGTACAAAAGGGAAAATCGTTGGGCTTGATTTTCTCTGTAGATTTTGCCTGTAACTCTAATGGTTTTGCAGAGGTACAGTGCTAGACTACGGGCCGTTCCTGATAAGGGAAGCCATTTAGCCGTGAGATAACGCGCGTATCTCGCCGCGGCGGAATTTTCTCGCGCAGACTTCAGGCTCGCAGGCGAGAGCCAGAGCAGCATTGTCGGCGGAAACGGGAACAAGATCGAATGAAATCAATTTCTCCGGCGTGGAGAGAGGACCCGGCCAAGATTTCTCCACTCCTCGGTCGACTTTTCCAAGCGTTCCCGACGGTTGACCGCCTTCGCCGTCGACGTTTTATTTAGCCTGGCTTCCGTTTTGCGTTCGTTCGCCGCATACACGCCTTATTGCCTCCATCCCGCGTTCGTTTCTGCCGCTCGCCGAGCCGTCTCGACCTTTACCTCCTCCCCCGTTCCCTGTACGTGTCGAGCGTTTGTTCCCGCCGAGTTTATTCGACGTTGCTGGAAAGGCCAAGAGAACGGTTTTAAAGCCACCGGAATTGGCGAGCTGCTCCGGGTAAAAGGAACAGCGGGATTTGCATCGCGTTCGCCGCCATTAAATTCAATTCCGAATGGAGATTACAGCCGGCTTCGTGTACCGTGTGAACCGTGAACCGTCTTCTCCAGTCTGGAGAAAGACGTCCATTCTTCCCCACGCGAACCGGATAAATCGAAACGGCCGATCGAACGGGGACCTGTGCTACTTGTCCGCTCGAACACGGCCCTGCACCACCTGTGGCACTAGATATCGACCTGTTCTACTTGTCCAGCCAACCGTACACTCGATGCAAATCGTACCACTTGCCCGACTAATCACTGACCGAGCTACTTGTCCCACCTATGGCTCGCCGGCGGTACTTTTTCTGACCCGCGCCACTTCGCTGATCAATTGATCGCGCGTATCGCCTGCCTGGCCGGCGGCTTCTCTATCCGTGGGACCCGGAATGCGGTCGAATGCGAAAAGGTCCGACCAAACAGAGATTCATACTACTCGGGTGGAAGATCGGGAGGCGAGATAAATAAAAGACACGGCGACGGAGGCTAATCCTCGTGCCGGAAGAGAAAAATTGGATTCCAGCTGTAGAGGATCCCTTGCTTACTTCTTGACACGATCCGGTAGCTTTCCCGTCCGGGAATCGCCGGCCCGGTCGCACGTACGCGATCTCCGAGAGGATCACGTAACGGAAATAATGTTGTATTGACGGGCCGGGTCGGGCTCGGCCGCGGCCGAGGGAAATCGAGGTCGCTGGAACGCGTTCGCACCCGAAGCCTTCTTAGCCGCGGTCGCAACGAGCTCCTCTCTCCCGTGGAGTTCGACGAGTCCGTCGAGCCGCGTGCTAGAAACATTCGGAAAACTGGGAATTACATTCGATTTGGTTCGGGCACGTTCCAATTCCCCCTGAAAATTGAAAAGCCCGCATCGATCCCGCCGGAAATCGTCGAAACGCGCGGACGTAAATTAAGGACACCGAATTTTTGCTCAAACGAGATCACGCGGACCCGCTTCCGGCTGCGAAGAGCCGCCGAAATTGCTCTATGATTTTTCGTTCGAATGGAGCAGGCCTGCCGACGCGCCAAGGCGCCGCGCTCGGCTGCATTTGAATTTCTGATTTTCTCATTAGTATTCCGGCCGTAGCGAGTGGATCGCGAGCGAGGGCGACGCCGATTTACATTTGTCTCTGCGCGGTCTTTGGCGTTACTTGAGACACCAAAGGCTATAATATGCAGCGAACCACTCCATCCTTGAATGTTTTCCTGCGTTCTCTTACGACCGATTATTAGAGTCGCAAGTAAAATATTAAAATTAATATAATAAGTAAAATATTAGCCCCCGCAGAACGAACGTGGATCGCTCGAGGAAAAGAATTCCACTTTGAAGGCTGTTTGCGAATATAGTATGATGAATATTATTTTTAAAGAGAATGATTTTTTTAGAAGAAAAAAGAATCGGGTGCTGGTTGATTGACGAGACGGTGTGACGTGTCGCAGGTCATCCGCCCGATTTCCTCGCGTTCGTCATCACCATACTGATGATGCTGCTGATGGCCGCGGGCGTCAAGAAGTCCCTGGTGTTCAATAACGTGTTAAACGCCATCAATCTCGCCGTCTGGGTGTTCGTGATGACGGCGGGCATGTTCTACGTGAACGGCGACTACTGGGCCGAGCAGAAGGACTTCCTCCCGTACGGCTGGAGCGGTGTAAGTACCATCAACGATCTCTCGCCTACTCGCTAAGTTAGAGAAAATTCTACAACCTGTCTGGCCAGCCAAACGCTAGTTCTACTTGTCTAAAATGCTCGCGTTGACCTCTACTACTTGTCCGATCAACGGCTGACTTATCCTAATCGTCCTGTCGGTGCTACATCGCTGGACTGCGGATTTTATGCGTTTAGGGAAAAATTGTCCAGGGGAAATTTTAAACAGACACGCAAAATTTTGATTTTAGATATTTGATTTTAGATCACGCTGCTAAAGCTACCGTCTGACAAAAGGATGACTCGCACCACTGGCGAGTTCAACAACTACGCACCCTTTGCTCATTTAATTCCAGGCTCGCGCGACCATTCGCGTATTCTGCTATCGCAGGGACAATTTGTCAGTGTGCATATCGCGCGTCCATCGCGCCTGTGCCCGTATACAGTACACTTTTCATGGTGGAAGCGGAACGATAACGTTCTCCTCGTTCCACTTACTCGTACATGGCTCGGGAGCGTTTTCTATTCAGAGCAAAGAGACCGCCGCGTCTCGGCGTTCGAATTACCCGGTTCCGACGAGAAAACCAGCCCTCGGGTAACAAGGGGAGATGCTCGCAGGAGAGAGAGAGAGAGCGTTTTGCCACGCCTGTAGGGAGGGAAACTAGCGAGCACCGTAAAGTCGGCTGCCGTGAAAGGAAGGAAAGGCCGACGGACGGGTCCGGACAGGCCGGCTATCTCGTCGCGAGCACGGCTGCCTCGATCTCCGGTTTTCCCGACAGCCGCTGCACTGGCCCGGCTTTTTGCCCGCGGTTTGCGGCGGACCCCGCGGAACAATGGCAAACTTGTTGCACAGGACGGGCTCGCGACGCCGAAACCGGGTGCATCAGGTGGACAGATGCCGAGGGAAGGGAATTCGAATTCACGCTCCGCAGGAATACCGGGTCCACGAGGAACGCGTGGAACGGACAGGCCTGGAATTGGAACGGAACACCGACGCCATGAATTTTTCAGGGTCGAACCACGCGGCGCACGGTGCCACCGAAATAAGCACTGCATTTATTGGTGATAAAACTCTTTACTTTTCCGACTTCGAGTTCCCTAGGGCCGAGTTTAGATACTCGAAACTTGACTACTCTGGTCAAGTTCGCATACTTCGAGCTTGACTCGGACCAAGTTTTACTCGTCCACAGTGGACAAACGCTATTGGAAGGCGGAACCGATCGCAGGAACATCGAGTGGTTCGACTCGACATCGCGGACGAGCGAGCCATCAATTTTGCAAACGCTTAATTAATTGTTGACGGAAGAACTCGTCGCAGTCGCAATTTCCATCTGGCGGCACTGGCCCTCCCCCGTTGAATATTTCCCCGAGATGAATATTTCCCGCGGCCAGGGTTCTCGACCCGTGAATTTTTAATCCCCGCCTTCATCGTGCGTCGGCTTTTTGCGACACACGCGGGACACTTTGTTCGCGGTTTCGAAACCGCCCTGTTCCGTCCCCGCCTCGGTTGACCCGATTCGCGGGAACGAACCCGCGAGCTGCTCTTTGAAGAGCAACAAGAGCGGCGGCAAGAACGGCGAGAGGGCGAGGGTCGCGGCGAAATAAAAGGAAGTAAACGCGCGCTACATCGGGCCGCGGTGTTCCCCGGCCTACTCTCCTGCTCACACCAGCGAATCGGTTTATTCTAGCAATTTACAGCGGTTGCTTTTCAGCCGGCCCCGTGCGACGCCAACGCGTCAGAAATTCTGTAACAGCGACGAGGTCAAAGTTTACCAGCAGGCCAGCACTTATGCTAATGTCCTGATTAACGTTAATGCGCGCCGGCCTCGCCCTGACCGGAGGGACTGCGACGCGCTACGAAATTGCAGAATTTTCGACAAAGATCGAAATACTCTGATCGAATTAGCAATTCAATTTTACATTATTTTTTTTAAACCTATCAACGATTCTTGATTCATTTCAATTTTCTTCCGCATCTGTATACACGTATACTGTTCATAGAAACGACTGAAATACGACTTCTTCGAGGGTGGCCACGCTTGTGCCCAGACTCCGAAGAATTAACAAACCCACTCAGTCCTTTCCTCTCTTCGTTCGAGCCAGCAAGGTCGCGTTAATATTTCCGCTGGTTCTGTAAGCCGGTTCGCCGAAAATCGAGTGGGCGGACCGAGAGGCAAAAGGCTACTCTTTGCGACTCGACTCTCCGGTGATCTGAGCGTGTTTAGGTGCTGCGCAGCGTTGCAAACGACGAAACGAGCGCGTCGTGTCAGCAGCGGATTCTTCTGCGGCGGTTCTCGCTGGAGGGAGGGTGGCGCGTGGGCGGCGATCACGGGGGCGTTCGTGAACCGCGGAGGCGAAATACTACAGGGTCACGCGGCAACCTCTAACATTCACGAGCTTTTTCCCTCGGAAAGGACCCCTTTCAAGCCCATTAAAATTTCACTCGACACCCTCCGCACGCGGCCAGACGGACGCAACCGCAATCGCGTTTCGCTCATTCAGCCTTTTCGAAGACTTCTCTTTTTGCTCGACGCTTCGTCTTTGGGTCTGACCAATCTGTCCCACCGAATTACGATACATAAAGAATTAGCTATCATGTTCGTGTCTGGCAGAATTGTCGCAACGTTTTTATCATTTTATACGATTAAATTCCAAGGAACACGAAACGCGTTGGGTTCGACGACGAATGGGACTAACTCGTTTAAGTCCATAGTTGCGAAAGAACATTTATAAATAAATATAAGCACTTCCGGTCTCACAAAAACGTATAAAATCATTTTGTCCGATTAAATACAGACCTATTCCACTCGCTCTATATCGCTCACGGCAAGAAAGACCGTTTCTGTTCACGAGGAATTGTCGAAGCTCGAGCTTCGTCCGATTTGCGGTAAAATTATTCGCTTAGTTCTCGGTACTAGAGTTCGAATTTGCTGTACGCTGTTTAATTTGTTAAATATAAACTGTTCCTCGAAGTCCACTTCGCGTTAGAAGCGTTCCGCGTACTAGAATTATCCTTCGCAGCTTAACCTACATTTTTCAACGGGACGTTATTGACTCGGGTTACCGGATGCGCTATTATAACCTCTTCCTCGAAGTCTGACTCATGCCAGGCACATTCTACTCGCTCAAACTGTTCCGCGACTGCGAGCCGTTTTGCGTCAGATTTATTAACAACAAGCTATCGACTTGTACTACTTGCCGATACAGCTTGGGTCACGGTGTCTGACTGCGCGACGGCCGACTCGCGGTAGACGCGTTCTACTGCCTCGAAATCCCGAAATTTCCGAGCAACAAGTTATCGAGCGAATCGCCCAGCATTGGCCATGGCCTGACCACCGGCAGACCGAGTCTACTTACGAGAATTCTTCCCCCAGAGGCTCTCCGAGCACAAAGGACCGCGACCGTAACGACCATTCTCGTTCGCGCCAGTAACGTAATTTCTGATGTTTGCCCAGGCTAATCGGGGACTCGTAGCAGCGTGAATGTGCGGTGAAAAATTAAGCGACTCGAATTCGAAAGGGGAGCTGCACCGTCTCCGTCTGTTTCGTCGACTCCCGACTCCGCGACTGTCTCGTCGCCTATACACGGTCGACTGAACTACAGTTTTTCATTTTGTGCGATTTATAATTGGTGCATTTTATACTAACGATATCGAGTCTTCTGACACGTACAACACTTTCAGCAGCTGTTTGAATATGAACAATTTCGGTGGTTTGAAAATGATTTTGTAACGTGACGAATTAACGGAGAAACCGACGTTACAGGTGTTCACAGGCGCGGCGACCTGCTTCTACGCGTTCATCGGGTTCGATATCATAGCGACCACCGGCGAAGAGGCGACCAACCCGAAGAGGAGCATCCCTCTCGCGATCATCTCGTCGTTGATCATAATTCTGATCGCCTACGTCACCAGCAGCATGGTGCTGACATTGATCGGTGAGCGGTCCTTTCGGGCTTGTAGCCTTCAACGGCAGGCGACGCTCGAGTAGCCGAACCATCCCGTCGCTCTGTCATCCGAAGCTCCAAGGTCGCAAGAGCTTGCCTACCATCGGAATTGTCAGCCTGCGACCGCGGCTGGAGCTTCGGACGGCTAGCGGAATCGTAAATCGATCGTGTAGACAAATCCCTGGCCCCTCGCAGTCCTGTGATCCGGTGTACCTTTCAGTCCCGTACCACGAGGTGGATCAGGACTCGGCCTTGGTGGAGATGTTCGGCCAAGTGGGCGCCTACAAGTGCAAGTACATCGTCGCCGTTGGTGCACTGGCTGGTCTCTCGGTCTCCATGTTCGGCAGCATGTTCCCCATGCCGAGGATAGTCTACGCGATGGCCCAGGACGGCCTCATATTCAGGTGAGCCTCCCGACACGCGCCGCATACTGTACGCAGTCGAAATCGTCTGCATGGATTGCCCAAACTTATCGAAATATTTTAAATAAAGGAAGCAATCTTGTATCTTACATCTTAAATAAAGGAAGGTTCATTTTTCTTGAGAGAATTTGTTTCGCTCGTCGAGCAGAGCTCACCCGAATCGCTTGTGTTTCTAGGAGCCTGAGCCAGGTGTGGCCAGCCACGGGCACCCCAGCCCTAGCGACGCTTACTTCCGGGATGGCAGCGGCAGTAGCGGCTCTCTTGATCCGGTTGGAAGTCCTGGTGGAGATGATGTCCATCGGTGAGCGATCGTCGTCGTCCTCTTCTTCCTGTAAAACGATTAACCGATCAACTCGCAGGTACCCTGTTGGCCTACACTCTGGTGTCCACCTGCGTGCTGATCCTGCGCTACCAGCCTCACTCGACCAATCTAGTGGAGCTGTTGCCTCAGAGCCTGAGGACACCTTGTCGATCGCCTACCAAGGAAACTCAGGGTAACGGACAGGTGTCTTACGGGAAGGAGTTGCGACCGGACCAGCTGACCACGGCCTTGAACACCGCACAGACCACGCAGCCGGAGCTGACCGCGTCGAACAACGGGCAACGCATCATGGTACGACATCCCTTGACCAAGAGACGAACGATCTAGGGGCGGCGACTGAGCTTCGAAGAAACAATTTCATCCTGGATTACGAATATGCAACAGTTATTACATTTACAAGAATAACTGGTGTGCCAAAGAATTATTCTTTTATCCGACATTGTTTAACATTGCCGTTCAAGCTGTTCGCCATTTTTATCGTAATATGTATGCTTGATTTAAGGAATATATTCGCGAGTCTTTTATTTTTTCGTTGTCATTCCAAGTAATAGGAAAATTTTTAAAAAGTATTAAAGCCGTCGTCTGATAGACTAGTCCTTTTGTCATCTAAAAAAAATTCAAATGATTTAGTCCAGTTTGGAAAGAGTTATATAGTCGTATTAGATTAGAAACGAGTTGCATCGTTACATCGGACCCCTACCTTGAATATCTCGGGGCGAAGGTGTTCACTATCGCGTTGTCCAGGTTCGACGAGTGCGGAGGTGCAACAGCTCGTCGCCCGACTCGGACGACACCTACGGAGCCGAGGAGGACGAGGTGGGCCTAGGCAAGGACGACCAGTACCTGGTGAGCGACAGGACCGAGAATAAATTCTACGGCAGCGTCCACGCTGCAGCCGCCGCCTCGACTTGCGGCAGTGCACACCAGTATCCCGGAAACACGCCGATCATAGGGCCACCGTTGAATTATCTTCAGCGTCGTTTGCAGGTAATTTTGAATAATTACGCGTGGTGTGTCTGTCCGGCGAATCGCGATAATCGTGCGGCGTAATTACAGGCTGCGCAGTACCTGTGTCCAGCCATATTCCCGTGGGTGGACCGAGGCCCGGCCACGGAAGCGTCGGGCCGCTACGTGATGAAGCTGGTCGGCATACTCTATCTGCTGATAGTGATCTTCGATCTGATCATCGTCTGCGGCATGGGTAAGCTCGTTCACCGTGAACCCTTTTCCATCGAATGTTCGGCTTGCGAATGAACCGTGGTGCTCTCTCTAGAAAATATGGGAACGTTCACCACGATAATCATGTTCATCTTCCTGTTCGCCATCATCGGGGTGTTGCTGGCGATCAGCAGAAAGCCGCAAAACAGGTATTCACTCAGAACCACGATATTCCCAAAGGACGATAGGTTTCTTCGGATTGTTTCTTGAGAGCTGTCCGCGTCTTTTCAGGAACAGCATGATGTTCATGACCCCGGGGCTGCCGTTCGTCCCTGCGGTCGCCGTCACCGTGAACATCTACCTCATCTTCAAGCTGAGCATCCTGACGCTGGTCAGATTCACTCTGTGGATGATACTCGGTGAGAACCAGTCTAGAAATTGATGGAAAAAGCGATGGAAAACACTTACAAACATCATTGTTCCCGAGCGTGGCGAACTGGAAACTCTATATGCTTTTGGTTGCAGGGTTCATCATGTACTTCTACTACGGCATCAAGCACAGCAGCCTGGAGGAGGCGAGCAGGTCAGAGAACCTGGAGGAAAACGGCACCGGGGGCAACATCGAGTTAACGGTGACGGAGCCGCACCGACAACAACAGCAGCAGCAACAGCAGACGCAGCATCATCCGTCGCCATACTCGGGGTCCGACCGCAGCATCTACGAGGGCCAGCAATTGGATGCGTTCGGTCAGCCTGTGTTCGGCAGCACGAATTTCGGCGGGACACCGAGCCAGAGGCAAGAGGCGACGACGGCCGGCGGCCAATCGTTGTTCATCAACCAGGAGAGCTTCCCGACTTGGGACGACTGAGCGCCGAGCCAATTCCGAACGAATATATCCACATAGATAGGATGCACCGTGCGACGCGCACGTATCTATGTAGATATATTCCAGCGAGTTTGAGTCGCACACGAGCCTGACCGGCACCGAATCGACGAAAAGAGAATAAACACGACCCTGTGGGAGCTCGCGGTGGTTCTCGGATCATCGACGAGCTGGTTCCTCGAATGTTCCTCCTACGTTCGTTTTTCAGCTTCGACCCTTCGGTTTCATTGAAGAAGCCGCGTCTTCGGCAACAGCGACGACAGCCACGACAACCGCGACAGCCACGACAACGACGACTCCAACAACGCCACTGCTATGTACATATCGTTTCTTGGTGACCGCCCCTTCGACCGGTTCCCCTTTCTCTCCGTAGCTTATGATTAGTCGTTCCTTCAGCTAGAGTCCAGGTAGATTGTTCTTCGGTGAACTACAAAGGGAACGGTCGAAGCGAGCAGGCGCCGCGATCTTGGTCCATGGGACACGCTCCATGGCAATGCGATCTGGCACGGCCGATGGGATCTCTGCTTCCCGCTGTTGCCGAATAAGCTCCCTGGTCTGGTTATCGCTGTCCAGCAACGCCGGGGACTGTACGATTTTCGAGGATAACCAACGTTCCTCCAGCCGAAAGCAGACGAAGGCGTTATCCATCGGCTAGCCAGTCACTCTTCTGACATATCTGTCCATATCCACAAAGAGCGACTGCGGAAGGTTCGGACGGTCGACGGTGAGATTCCGCTTCGAAATTCTGAGCTTCCTTTCTAAGAGATTAGTTATCACTTCTCCGCAAAGAAGAACGTCAATTGCTGACACTGTCCGATCGTCCCCTTCTGCAGCATCTGAAACGAGCCATATCATCATTCGCAAGATTAGGGAAGCGAACCTAGAGAAGTAGACAGAGAGAGAGAGAGAGAGAGAGAGAGAGAGAGAGAGAGAGAGAGAGAAACGATAGGGAAAGAGAGAGAGAGCAGATCAGCGAGCCTCCCAGGGGTGAACATTGTTGACTACTGTTTTCGGGACGAATGTAACAAATAATTTTCCGCGGCAATATTTATTATCCTAGTTGTATAAATGAAGAAAAGGAAGAAAAAGAAGAAGAAGAAGCTAGGAGGCGTGAGGAGTGGAGAGGACGGGGGGAGCGACGAGACCATTATCATTCCTAGCGTAAGGCGAAACTTGTGTTTTCCAAGAGAGCATTTTAAACTGCTACGCGCAGATCATTTTAAACGTACCGCTAGAGTTTGCGTGGGTGCGTGCGTATGTCGGTGCGTGAACGAGAGCATGATCGAAGAACAAAAAAAGAACACAGAAAATCAATTCGTTCCTGAATCGAAGGATGAAAGGGAGAGAGAGAGAGAACGCGAGCGAGAGAGAGAGAGAGAGAGAGAGAAATAGAAAGATAGAGAAGGGTCGATGGGAAACGAAGCAGAAAATCGTGGAAAAAAAAGACATATCAATGAGATGAAAAAGCAAAAGTCGCAAAAAAATATTGATCTTGCCTAAAATCTAGTCTTTCCCGTAAGAAGGAAGCTTAGCTATAACGTATTGTAATCCTAACACCTAAGCTTAACTTGTAAACTTGCGTACACGTCTTACCTCGATTTAAAACGACGACGAATCATCATCTTTTTCCATTGGTCGTTCAGTCGGCCGGAATCCCGTCGATCGTTCCCGTCGATCCCGCCTGGATCCCACCGGATTCGTTCACGGAATTATCGATTGGGAGGACGGGACGCAAGGCCGGCTCTTTTCATGTACAAATTCTCGATGTTCCAAGACTATCCTCTCTTTGTACTATTCTTGACACGTTAACTGTATTCCCGCGACCATCGGTGCTTTAGGGCGACGATCCATGGATCGGTGGATCGCCGGAGAAACTGCTCGACCACAAGCTTCCTCCTCCTCGTCGCAGGATAGAAAGTGCTCGACGATTTTCCCGGCTCTTATTTTCGAGCTCGAACGAGAGTTTTCTGCTTGGAGAATGGTTTGCTGAGGTTCTAGGAAGCTTGCAATCGGGCCGATCTAGCTAGAGAAATCTGTTTCTTCTTCCCTCTCTTGCCAGAAACCCTCAACGATCGAAGAAACTTAATGCCAGCCTGCTGCACCTTCTCGATATTCATTTACTCTCGGCGATCGGAGGGCCGGTGAATCGTACGGTGGATCGGTGCACAAATTTTTCTCAGCCAGCCCGTAGATCGGCCCAATCGTCCAGCTAAAACTCATCCCTCTTCGATTGATCGTATTTTATGGTGTTTCTCCAAAGAGAAGTTAGCAGCTTCCACGAACATTCCTAAGTTCCAATAGCTTTCCTAGGGAGATGTTGGTTGTAACCAATCGACAGTTTTTGCACCGATCCGGTAGCGGATAAAATCTATAGAAAACGAGAAAAAAAGTCTTTCTGACTTCTGAGATAGATAGCGAGAGAGAGATAGATAGATAGAGAGAGAGAGAGAAGGGGGGCATAGAATCGAATAATAATAACGGAGATGGTCGATGCCCACGGGAAAGGGTGGTTTCTAGGGGTTGGAAGAAAACGGGAGAACCGAAACGACACGACAGCTTACAGGGGGCGGACCCGGCTAATTTTATGTCTCGTCGTTTATTCTATTCTCGGATCAACATATCGATCGGTGATCTATTTCACATATCAGTGTCCACTGCCCCGCCGCCGTCAGCGCGGGGGCGGGCGTGACAGAATCCGTGAGATCGAGACTGAGCGCGAGAGCGGGAGAGAATGTGCGTCGATAGATAGATAGATAGATAGAGAGAGAAATAGGGAGAGAGAGAAAGAGAGAGAGAGAGAGAGAGAGAGAGAGAGAGAGAGAGAGAGAGAGAGAGTATGCGTCGAGATTGATCTAAAGATTTATCTTTAAGTATTAACGCGTCTGTTAAAATTTTCTAATATATATATACGTATATATATATATGTATTATACATATATGAACAGGATACTTTGTAATGGGGATCGAGCCCGATCGATCAGAGATCGAGGCACCAATCTATTAGAGTCTTCAGTTCTGAATCCCAAACCCTGTAACGTCGCCATGTTGGGGAGTGCTGGAACGTTCGGGGACGATCCATCGATTAGGTTTTCGATTCGTTTCGGTCGACGATCCAGAGATTTCTGATTTGATTCGAGTTCCAGGGATAGAAACATGGCAACCCTTTTCGTTCCAGCAACTCCTGATTCAACACTATACGGTGGTCGCCGTTCCAGAGTCCGGTTAATTAATAATTGATAATTAACGACGAGTTGCGATTTATCTGGAGCCTCGCGGTATCGGATGATCCTAGAGATTCAAGGTCGAGGAGGCCACTGGCGCGGCTCGCTGGGTTTCCTCGAGGTTCGAGAAACACGCGGACGATCCAGAGATAATTTCACCGGAAGCACTGTCGAGACAGACGAGTTTCTAGAACACGTATGCGTGTATCACTATTCTGTGAAAGAGCTGTACCTGTACATTGACCTTGTAAAAGTCCCCGAGAAGCGACCATAGAGACGCGATCTGCAGGAACAAAGAGTTCTTTTCCCCTCGACACCCGATACACAGCAACCTGATTACATTGATTAGAGTGATTACAGCGATTACCGATCATTACCGGAACATAAAGCAGCAGAAGCGAAATCTCGACGCGGCACTTCTGCTCTTCGCTTTTTTAGTTAGTCTTTCAAATTCTTAGATAGGAGGAAATGGCCTATTGTAATGCGCGGCTGCCGGGTGAACCGTGGACACGAGCCTCTTTCCTCGAGCCTCGATCCTGATAACTCTCGATCGCCAAAATATATGTCAGCTTCTCGAAACTAGCCACGAGTTCTGAACAACTTGATTTTAGATTTTAAAATTCTTACCAACGATCCTTATTTCGGACACATCCCGGTGACCATGATCCATAGTATACAGGTTCATCCGGTGTCGCGTACCAGACATACTTCGAAGTCGCTGTAACTTGCTCCTGGACAGAATTCCGCCGAGTTTCACCTAGTTCGAATTGGCGCAAATTACAGCGGAAACAATCTTCCAACGAGAGTGACGAGCAAGTTGAGGAAAGAGAGAGAGAGAGAGAGAGAGAAAGAATGTGTGTGTGTCTCGTTTGGTGTGTGGTCCTCGTGGCCAGGAAGAAACGTTTCGCTTCGTTCTTCAATCAGTTTCTTCCTTCGGCCGATTCCGAGAATTCCATTCGGATCCCGTAGTCGTGGCAGATATTCTTTCCGAGTCGATCGACTGGTGGAAAATCGTTCTTGAGCCTCTCCGATAATTCGGCAGGCTACCGAGTGACTTCCAAGAATTTCTAAGACAATGGGATCGCGATGGGAATTCGTTGTTCGGCTCCTTATCGCCATAACTACTTCCGCCGGAAGTCAGGGGCGCCCTCCGAATTAGTACGTTTATCAGGACTGTGAGGCGACTTGATCTTGAACCCTTCGAGACACTTATGGCTGACTGGAATTTTCTGGAAAATTACAAAACTATCCAAGCTTCGATTAAATCAATTATTCTATAATCGAGGATGTCGAGATCGTGCTAATCTGGATGATTTCACTGGTATCCGAGGAATTATTTTCAGATCTAACGGATTCGAAGTGTTCTCATTGTTTTCGAATCAATTGATCCTTCTGAAGAGGGCTGAAGGGGGATGAAGAAAATGAGAGAGAAAGAGAGGATGAGAGCGAAAGGAAGAACACGGGAAAGCGTGAGAGAGAGAGAAAGAGAGTGTGACTGATCGATGTAATTTTTTGTTTTCGTTTTCTTCTCTCGGGAAAATCGCGTGTTGGGAAGATATATGCGCACCAGAAGGACAGAATTTTCCATGTAAAATATATACCCTTACGTAACTACGTTGTTTAATATTGATAAGGAGCAAAAATAAAAGTGATTATTCAGAAACTAACTTGGCCATCCAGTACCATTTTAACCGGTAGTTGCTATTCAATTTCCAGTACGTTATCGGAATTATTTTCGAATTACAATAAACCTGCCACAAATGCGTTCCTTCAGCTTTAATTTGAGCCTTTAAATGTTACGAAATTCCAATGGAAAGCATTTAAATATAACTTTTTATTTATTAGCTGAATTAGCAAACATCGTTGTTCACAACGCCTCTTGTGGCAAAATCTGGAAGCTCTGTTTGGGGTCCGTACAGCGCCAATTCGTACAGTGGCAAAACGCTCAAACTGTTAGCCAAAATCGACTGTTGGTAATTTGGCTAACAGTTTGAGTGTTTTGCCACTGTACGAATTGGCGCTATTCGACCGTATACAAGCGGCAGAAAATTTGTGTCGAATATTGGAACAATTATTATAAACACCATGCTAAGAATCTTCTCGAGGTTCTTTGTTCGTAACAGTGTACATATTATACCTGTAATGTCACAAAATTAATCGTCAAGTGGCAGGATTAAAACCTAGAAATATTTGACAATAGTAATATTACTATAGTAATAGCTCGGTAGCGTTTGTTGTGTTAGGCGTCAATGGCAGTCCGAATTTGTTACACAAGAAGTGTTTAATAAAATCAAAGATGATTTATTTATTTATAGCCCTTTTATTTATTCTTGAATCGCCAGTACAAGGAGTAAATTGGCCAGGTCCCATATATCATCTGATTCAATGTCCACCAACTCTGACAACTGTGACGAGATAACTTTTGCTGTTTGAGCTTCTACGAAATTGAAAAATGTTGCGCACAGGACGATAGAAGCTCCTAAAAATAAGAAATTTGATTGCAAAGCCAAGAGATCCCTCTTCTCTTGTGCAGTCTTTGCTACGTGTTCTTGAATCAAGCACTGTAGATGTGAATATAGTTTCTCTTTCTGTAAATAGATCCATTCATTTTTTTTAATCACACAATAATGATACATCTAGGAAAGAACAATTAATTTGTACCTGCAAATAAAGTGAATCCAATAAACTTGTAGCTATATCGTACATGTTAGATGTGTTTCTTAAACCTGTGGCAGCTAGAAGTACTTCTATGCAGTTTATTGGGGTACATAATGGTATCTTGTATCCCATCATTTGGAATACTTTAATTTCTGATGAAAAAACAATGCTGCGATCGTATTCAGTATTTTTGTCTATCCACTGTAAAATATGAAGTACCTAAAGCGAATATAAATGTTCAATGTTACTCTGTATAATTGTATAAAAGAGTATAGACATACTTGAGAAATTGTCAAATTCTTTGAATAGGAATCCATTTTGCTAGCTAATTGCAAACAAGACATAAGGTACAATTTCGATTGGCTGGATATTTTATCACAGATTTCTGTCCAAGAACCTTCTGCATGGTCAATAAGTTCAGCTTTGTAGACTTCCCAAAAATACTTGCACATGAACTTATCATACAAATGAATAGTAATGTATTTGGTATCTGGACCCAAATCGAAATATTCTGTTATATGGAAAATTGTATCCACGATCGGTACCGGAATCGCTGTGCAAGTAGTCGATTGTATGTACATTCAACGCATAATTATTTATTACTTGGAGAACAGACATTCATAGTTACCAACGAAAGGCATATAAAATTCATCATCGGCTCTGACAAGATTTTCTTCCCCTCTAATTGCCGTTCGAATATCTGTTATCCAGTTTTCAAGCAAAGGTTCTATGCGATTGAAAGATATATTTGTTTCAAATAGAAAATATATTAGTTTACAGTAGATTTTTTTATAGTTACCAACGTAGGCTGTATCCAAATCCATTGTTTAAGCACTGATCAAATAAAAAATAACCTATTAATTGAAAAAAATGTTTTTAAACTATACCGATAGAAAACTACAACTATCTATCGCGACACGTGACGCGATCTATTATCGATTACTGTAAAGATGTACACAAATGAATACATACATTAGTCATTATAATTTCTATTAAAAACACACTTTATTTCATAAATATTCTCTGTACATACAGTTGAATGCACATTGAACTACTAAACAACACTTAACTCTTACATACTTTAAACACCTCTTACAACTTTAATACACATCCATATTTTCTTCTTCACGGGGCCTACGCGTTAATAACAATGGATGGTACGTCCATTTTGGAAAAACTCGTTTGTATAAATGCATTAAAACCGTATCCTGCGATTTTAATTGACCGTTAAACACACATTTCATGTGTCCGTGTGTACCTAAAAATAAGAAGTGATTAACATTAAATTTTATTTGATTAACGCTCTTCTACATACTATGTTATAATTTACCTAATGGTTCTTTGATATGTCCCCTACGACCATATTTTGTTTTCAGTTCGATTGGCTTAAACCAATTTATATCCTCCCGGTGAAAGAACATAAATCTAACGACAGCTGATCGTTTATGCACTTTAAAGGGGTGACCACTAAGGACAACCCTCTTCACAACTATTCTGTCTGGATTCGCAGACAACACGTTGCCAGTTGCTATTAGTTCCTGATCAAATATTATACATCAGTTAATTTAACGAATGATTGGGTAAACGTTATCGATCCTTACCAACACTCCATTCACTCTTTCGACATAGCATAAAACTGGACACGGTGAGAAAGTAACTGGCGCATACATGCTTGCCACGACAGTCATCCCCTTGCTAAAGTAACGCTCGTACTAAAATAAACAAAGGTTCATTTTCAGGAACAATGATAATACATGTAGGTCTTAAAGAAACACACCTTGTGTTTGTTCCCATTCGTGTGCTGACTAAATAACGGACATGCTGTGAATCTTCTAAATCCGTATTGAAATATTAATCGCTCTTTAGATTCCACTGGTTGCATACTGATCGTGGTAAATTTTAGTAGTAGGTTCATAAGAGAGATCTTACGTTCGTTGGGTAATAAACCGGAGATTACCAATGGACGATTTTTCATGACACCGAGGGCAATAAAAAGATCACGTCTAACATTCGCAACATGGATCGTGATGTACCAGCCAGGCTGCAATAAAAAATATCTTATAAATCATTTTCTACATTAAATTTTGTCGAACAGTGTTATTAATCAATTAACCATAGCTCCTTCTCTTTCCTGTGATTCTTTGAACACGCGTTTCCTTGTTCTATCATAGTTTTCAAACTGAAATATCCGAGCGTAATCAAGGGGAAGGTTCTCCTTTGGGTCCCATGGACTCATCTTAAATGATTCCAATCCACGATACTTTTGAAACCGAACTTTCGCCAAGATGTCTTGAGGCGTGTCCATTTCATCAGGGAATTCAATATTCTGTTTTACCACTGCATTTAGAACATAGTTTTATTTAATTGAACAATTCAACTGGCAATGCGACAAACCTACTTCTTAGTTTTTCCATAGCTGCTCTCTCCTCTATCATGTCCATGTCCTGATCATATTTCTGCTCATCTGGAACAGTTTCCGAGATTGTAATCGTATCATACTCCTCCTCGTTTTCTTCATCTTCTACGTCGCTGCCTTCCTGAGACTTTTCTTCATCTACAGACATTTCGTCCTCTGATTCTTCATCCGAATATTCATTGTCGACTTCCTCTGAAATATTACATGTCTGTTAGAAACATAAAATATCATTTAATCTTAATAAAGTACCTCCATCTGCGTCAGGTATCCAAGCTGCCTGATATTCAGACGTCCCTTTTGGTACTTTCTTCACAATTTTCTTGTTTCTAGAGGCTTCTGCTTGAGCCATTTCCTCTTCTGTTGGCCACGTTTGTTCAGCATCCATGGGATCAGGAATATTTTCAGTTTCAAGAGATTCCTAAGCAAACCAAATTGTATGTTTAATTCTACCGACACACTGCGACATTATGTTTCTATTTATGAAATTACTTGTTTATTTGGATCTGCGCGCTCGAGCACCCTTATAGATGGTTCTTCATCCATCGCGTCATTACGTTTTCTCTGTTTCGTTTCCATTGGATATGGATCTCCAAGGGCATCGATTTGTAACATTTGAAACTCTCCAAACCCAGGTATGTGTATTAATCCATTAACCGATAATGGTATCCCTCTAAGATATCCTGACACCATAAGAGTGCCCAGTTCACCAGAGTCCTAAAAGACATGAAAAATCTCTTATCATTCACAGTTGCAGTTGTTCTCACAACTGATAATTGATATCGACCTTACCTCATTACAGTTAAACTTCATTTCTTCTGCTACTAAATGTGGCCTTTTGTTTTTGTAGGCTATTGGTCTTTGTTTATGCGAGCCAATTCGTTTTAAAATATTCAAGGCATCTGTAGCTGTATCCAGCTGAAAAATTTTTTCATCTGGAAGCCATTTCTCAATTACACCCTGCACACGATTCTTATAGTCTTGACGTTTCTGCAAAAAAATTCATATAGAAAAGTAATACTGTATTTTACAATAACTCTGGGAATAAGCATCAGTGTAATACCTTTACGGGCACATCCTCAAGATTTGTCAATGCAACTGATGAAGTAGTCAAACCAAAAGCAACGGATGCTGCAAGCATTTCTTCTCCCCAATCGTCAACTATTCTTTGTCTTGGATTTTTTTCAGTAGAAATAAGAAAAAGTACACTTGTAGCCACTGTTATTGCATCCAATGTAGCAAATACATCACCACGTGGTGGAACGATAATAGAAAATCGTTGTTTGAATCTGGGTACACTGTTCCAAACAATTCAATAATTAATTTCTTGTATTTTTTATAGTATAATTTAAAACTTCTAATTGTATACCTTATGTGCACTGTGCCACAAGGACTAGTAATTACTTTTGCATTCTCATCTGCTTTTGTTAATAAAGACAATGTATCCTCAACGTCCAAAAACAATTGCAATGGGATAACACATATAAGTATTGGTGCCGAATCTGATCCCCCCAGATTTCTTTTCTGTTGCAGGACATCTTCCCTTTTCCTTTTTCGAATTTGCGACAATTGATGCCTTCGAGCTTCCTTTCCGAGGTTCTTGCGCACACGTTTCGGCAAAGCTTTCACGTTAACTTTTCCTATTGAATAATAATAATATATATATATATATAATATATATATAAAATATATAATATGTATAAAATATATAATATAATATATAACATAATATATAACACAATATAATATATGTAATAATTGAATTACAGAGAACGTTCCAGAATTGTAATCTTAAATAGACGAGCTTGTAAATGACATTACCTTTAACGTCACTGCTTATTGAACCTTTGCTACGATGTCTTCCAGTTTTATGTGCCTTATTCGTTTGTTTAAATGCACCTGGTCGATGCGCTTCTTGCTTTACTATCGGCATTTCAAATGCTTTATACTTATAATCTCGTCAAAATGAAATACTGCACGTTGCGCCTACAAAGAACAAAGCAGAACAAAGCACCACGTGCATTGTGCATCGAATAAAAAGGAAAACAATTGAAAAACACTTCGGTAGTATGTAACAACCTAGAGACGTTTTTATCCCTACGAATTGACAGATGAATTTCATTTTTTCAGTGTTGGTCACATTACGAAGTGCAGATCACGCGCCACCGTACGCGCACATGGTTAAGTTAAGTGCTGATCTACATACATAATTTGTATTTACAAATGATAGGTTATATTTGACGCGTGTTCGCTTTGAACGAATTTTAGCTGGAAAAACCGAAACAAGATGGGACGAAAAGCAAAATTTGACGAGGTAGCTGTTCCGACTGGTCGTGGAAGGAAAGCGAAAAAGCAGGGTGATCCAACATTTCCAAAAGGAGTTCTTAGTATGTAGTATTTTCTATATGAATTCTTTAATATGCTTATGACATTTTGTTTGTATTTAATAATCTCAATTAAATGCATTATGTTGGATATAGCACAGTATAAAGATCAATTGGAACAATAATGTAAAATATCTAAAATCTTACTCTGCTTTATAGTCAAAGAAGAAACAAAGTTGAGTCACCGTCAGAGGCAACGTGCAAAAAAAAGACTATTGAAACAGCAAAAACTGAAGGAACACACAAAGTTATTGCAGAAGAAAAAGAAAGAGAAGACCGAAGATACAACAAATGTAAATTAATTTTTCATTTAATATTTAAAATCTCTATATTGTAAAACATATTGATTGTATATGTTTTTTCTTATCCTTAGAGTATAAGGGATGTATCCAAACGGCTAAAGAAAATGAAGCAAAATCAGAAGACAAAAGATACAATAAATGGAAATGTAAACTTTCTCATTTCATATCTAAAGTCCCTATGTTATTGGTAACAATGATTACTTATGTATTTTATTTCAGAATATTGAAGATGTGTATGAGAAGCCGAAGAAAAAAAAGAAGTCTGTTAAATTTGCACCAATTAAAAATGATTATTCCAATGACGAAGACAATGAAATGGAGTTGGATGACACTGATAATGAATCAGAGGACGAAAAAACCATAGACAATGAACAGCATAAAAATACGAAAATGAAATTATTAGACAGTGATGCAGAGGATGAAAATGGTATCGCGGAAAGCGACGAAGAACTTGACAGAGATGTATCTGATCAGAGTATGGAAACCGAAGAGGATGAAGACATGGTTCAGGATAAAGATATGGATGCAGAAGATGATGATTTGCTGCCTATAGAAAAAGCAAATAAGAAATTAAAGAAGAAACAAGCAGAGGAACAGTAAATATCACTTCTAAATCAATAGATTCAAATGTTTCCCTTATTTAGCTTCTTTATAATTTTAGAAAAATGGCACAAGAAGAAATGAACGATATGATGGCACAGCAATCTGACTTTACCTTTCCAACCGAGGAAGAACTCGCGAATGCTATTAATCTTAAGGATATCCAACAGCGGATAAAGGACGTTGTTATGATCTTGTCAGACTTCAAAAGATTACGCGACGCCAACAGGTATATCACTGGCTAGCTGTAGGTTTGACAAAGGCACTCACATCTCTTATCTTGTAGGTCTCGTATGGAATACATGGAATTACTTAAGAAGGACCTATGCACTTACTACAGTTACAACAATTTTTTAATGGAAAAACTGATGCAGATATTCCCACTGGACGAATTGCTGGAATTTTTGGAAGCGAGCGAAGTTCAGAGGCCCATGACGTTACGAGCGAATACGTTAAAGACACGTAGACGTGATTTAGCAGAAGTATTTTTGCTAATTAAATCTTTTTTGTTCAATCTTCTACTCAGACGATTTATTATCAATGATTATCTTTCAGGCTTTGATAAATAGAGGAGTCAATTTGGATCCAATAGGAAAGTGGACCAAAGTTGGATTAGTAGTGTATTCTTCTCAAGTCCCAATGGGTGCAACACCAGAATACCTAGCAGGCCATTACATCCTACAAGGTGCATCTAGTTTTTTACCAGTTATGGCTTTGGAACCAAAGGAAAACGAAAGGATTCTGGACATGTGTGCTGCACCTGGTGGAAAGTCTTCGCACATAGCGGCGCTCATGAAGAACACGGGTGTGCTCTTCTCGAACGACGCAAACGAAGAGAGAATAAAGGCTGTAGTTGGTAATTTTCATAGGCTTGGCATTGTAAATTCCGTTATTTGTACTTATGACGGGCGTAAAATGCCATCGGTAAGTTATTTTATATCATATATGTATTATTCAGTTATCTATGGACTTGACATATTCGATTATTTTTAGGTGATCAAAGGATTCGACAGAGTCCTTCTGGACGCACCATGTACTGGTACTGGTGTTGTTTCCAAAGATCCTAGCGTCAAGACCAACAAAGATGAAGTGGACGTACAACGTTGTTGCACTTTACAAAGGGATTTACTTTTATCAGCTATAGACTGTGCAAATGCTCGTTCAGAATCTGGCGGAATTATCGTTTACTCGACGTGTTCAATTCTGCCTGAGGAGAACGAGTGGATCGTTGATTATGCTCTTAAGAAACGTGACGTTAGACTAGTGCCTACTGGTTTAGAATTTGGAACAGAAGGTTTTACCAGCTACAGACAACACAGGTTTCATCCCTCGCTAAAGTTGACGAAAAGATTTTATCCACATGTACATAATATGGACGGTTTCTTTGTTGCAAAATTGAAGAAGTTCTCAAATATTGTTCAAAGAAAGAAGGATACAGGAGAAGAAGCATCACTCGATTAACGTTAGCGAGTTATATTGAAATCTAATAAATTTTTTTAAAGTAATCATTGAAATATTCGAAAAAAACTCACTGATCAAGCAACTTTAGAATATATTAAAAATATATATAAATACGTATGTACAGGATTTATATTTTACAGTAAATTTTATGTATAAATTATGTAACTTTTTACAATTACAGTAATACACGTTGGAGTATATAAATATATGTATATGTACATACATATATATGAGTATATATATATGTATGCATATATTGTTTTGTGATCAATTGAAATGGTTTAACAATCGGGTGAAACTTTGCGGAACTATACGATACTATGATCGTTAATGAAAAAATATACTTTTCAGTTGTTTTTCGCACAGTCTTTTCACCTCCTCTGAAAGAGGAAACAATTTTATTAAGCGCTGGTATATCGGTAAAATAAGTAAAGTATCGAGTACGTACCTTCTATCTCGATAAAGTTTGCACTCTTTTGCTGAATAACTACGAAGAATTCCCTCAAGTTAGATAACTTTCCGACAACCCAATAACCGCTCATAGTCTTTATCACAATTTCACCAGCTTCTTTCAGTCTGCAACGAAGTAAAATACATACTCCAATGTGGAGATTAAATTATACTTAATCTAACAATATACTAACTTATTTGTGTCATTGTATATATCAGTTATAACCCTCAATACTTCAGGTGTTGTGAGTACGTTAGAACATCGCCTATTATCCAGATGTATCGTGCTTTTATAGGCTAAATTGAGTTTATTAAAATACAGGTACTTTGTACAAGACTCTGGTGTGACTACTACGTGTTTAGCACATTGTTCCGCAACTGAGCTAACGAGAGTAGTTAATTGTGGACCAAGAAAACTGTCGAGACTTTTAAAGAAATCTATCAACAAGCTAGTTTTACCTGCGAAGAAAGTGTGTAATAATTTCTTGTGTACACGAGAATACAAACATAGACAATCATTTTCAAAATACTCACTATCAACGAAAAGACATATCGTTGCGCTCAATGCCCTATAAACTACTAAATACAAAGAGATAGGTTTCGTGGAATAATTTATAAACACTGTTGGAGACTTTCCAATCAAATTTGGTTCATTGATATTAGATGGGCCGGTAACGAATCTGCAATGTCAATATTTTGAAAATTAGGCCTCACCCACACAAAAAAATGTAGTTACACTGATATACTAACTTTCCATAGTGTGAAGTAGTAAATGGTGAAGGAGAATTTCTAGGCATTGAACCACCATGCAATTCTTTCTCAAGATGAGCTTGTAAAAGTGTTCCCACCAAATAATTATAAACCACTTGCATATCTTCGGGTTCTAGACCACTCCTATGTATAAATATAGTATTATTGTTAACACTCGTTATAGATTATAATTAATGGTTATTATTACTGACCAGACAACTTGATCATTGTATAGAAATGCTGTATACTTGACTTGAGAAAACATAGCTTCTACAAGATTCATGAAACATTGCACCCGTAAAAACGTTATCTTATCAAGAGGTAAAAATTGAAGACCTTGGAATACATCGAGAATGTCGCTGTTATGTATTTTCAAGGACATGAGATACTGTGAACAAAATGTATTGTATCATTGATAACAACCAAATTCGGCTAATCAATGAACATATATTTACCCTAGAGTAAAAGTGTTCTAGCTTATGTTTCAATAATATTGTAGAGCCACATTCTGGTTCATTAATGATTGTCTCAAAGGAGCCCATGAATAATCTAAACATAACATATGCTTGTTTTAATATAGCTTGGCAAACACTGCTGTTTACTTCATCGTGCTGATATTCTATGTATCTATTTCCATCTTTTTCTTTGCACACATATGGCAGACCAATAATCTAAAAATTAAAGGTACATATTTAGAATTTAGTCAAGTATGAATTATTACCTATAACTTACCATTACCATCCAGAAGTTTGGCTCTGGTTGGTAATATATTTGTCGAGTTTTATGTGTGTGACAATAATCGCAGGGCTGTCCAGGATTGAAGGATCTAAGGACATGAATCCAAAAACAATTTGTTAATTCAATAGACTATAAGCTTCCTGACATTTATAAAAATACATACTTACTCTGCAAACTTAATTATTGCTTCGCTGAGCCCTACATTTTTAATTTGAACATCCAAATCCCTTTCTGGATGATAGTAAAGTATCTTCTTATCTTCCTGCAAAAAGGATACAGAGTAACTCGTTTACACATTACACATATTGTGTGGAAGGAATCGCGTTTTCGAAACATTACTTTTTTACACCCAAATTCTGTGTACTTGCCTCCCCTTCTTTTTTGGCGTACGTTCCATTAAATACATAAAAATGTTCCAAAGTAGCTTCGGTCTTCGATGTCATTTTGACAGATAACAAAATGTAACGGTACACCCACTATTCTACTGTTAATGAGAAATATTAAACTATTTAAATATCTAAGGCCGCAATAGTTGTTTAGTCAACGAAGTTTTTAATATACTTAGTTTCTCGTTAACATTTCAAACGATGACTCAATAGGATAATAACCTCAATTTCTCGATACAATCCGATAAACTGTTGTCAGATGTTGACAAACGTTCAGATGGCAGCACACGCTTTTTAACTATGCGCGGGAAGATGTATGTTTTAAATTTTGAATATCCATTTCAAAATTTCATTACATATACATAATAAAAAATACACAATGAGTGTATGTCAATAACGTTTGAGTACTAAAATCTGATTGATTACAATCACTATACTATTAATGTTTTTCCTAAAGAGAAAAAAGATTCGTATCTATTAATCGAAGTACTTATCAATGTTCAACTGAATATCGGAATATTATTTTCATTGAATTTTCAAACTCAAAGGACGTATGATTTCCAATAAGATACTAAATTAAAGATACAAAATTGAGCCACATGTTTGGATTAATATTTGTTGCGTCAACGTCCACAGTCCAATCATTGTGTTTTTCATTTCCATACTACGTGTTCCTTTATGCACTTTGTTCGGAGTGTGTGTTGTTTGATGATAACCTGTCCGTTTCATATTCCGATAACCATTTTGATGACTTGTAGATTTTTTAACATGCAGCCGCTCGGTATAATTTGAAAGATTCCTGCGGTAGAGAAGAGAACACTGAAGAAGCATTATCGATAGCGCAGCGGTGGTGAAATCGAGAGATCACGTCATTCGATCGGGACGAATTTCACGTATTACGTGTACGAAACTAACGAGCATAACAAATTTGTCGTGATGTGGGTAACGATTACATTTAGATAACGCACAGTGATGAACAACATGTGACGATTAATTCAAGTGGAAGAGAAGAGAAGCCTGGAAAGAATATTGGTCTTTCGGTGTACGGAAGATCTGAATTATCACACCGATGGCCTTTCAAACATTTCGAGAAGAGTACATGCAAATGCCTGTGGTGACACGAGCTTATACAACAGCCTGTGTCATCACGACTCTCGCAGTGGTTGGTAAAAACAATTGCTTCACAAAACTTTGGCCGCGTGTAACAAACACACCAGTGTCTACAAAGTGATCATATTCTTATCGGATTATTTCCGGTTTCAGCAACTAGACTTGGTATCCCCGTTTCGACTATATTTTAATCCTACACTGATAATAGAACAATATCAGGTAAAGAAACGTTATAGAATAATGTGTATGTTCTGACAATGACTTCATTCATACAGCATCGAATGTTTCAGATATGGAGATTAATAACAACATTTTTATTCTTTGGGAACATGGGTTTCAATTTCTTCTTCAACATGGTCTTCACATACCGATATTGTCGGATGCTGGAGGAGGGTTCATTTCGTAGAAGAACAGCAGACTTTGTGATGATGTTCATTTTTGGGGGCACATCTATGATTGTATCCTTTAATACTGGACTAGTCAGCTCCTTCTTATAAATGTGATAATTTCCTGAACTAGATCTACAGTTCTTTGGATTTTTTGTTAACTTATTGTTCCTGGGTCATGCGTTTACGATCATGTTGGTTTATGTGTGGTCGAGACGAAACCCATTTGTTAGGCTCAACTTTTTTGGACTGCTAAACTTTCAAGTAAGATCAAACAGGCTTCATTAAATTTAGAGAAAATTCACTTTTCCATGTCTTTTTTAGGCTCCGTATTTGCCTTGGGTGCTTCTCAGTTTCACTGTAATTCTTGGTAATACAATATGGGTAGATCTAGTTGGTATGGCCGTAGGACACATGTATTATTTTGTAGAAGATGTATTTCCACGTTTAAGAGGAGGTTTCCGAGTTCTTAAAACTCCGCAAATACTGTAAGTTCTACCACTGCATGAAAAAACAAATGCATTTGAATTATTTACAATGTTATTGTTGTTTGCCGGCAGTAAGACTTTGTTCGACGCACATCCAGAGGATCCAGACTATACCCCGCCGCCCGAAGACCGTCCCGAGAGATTTAATTGGGGACAAGAAGCCAATGTGCAGTGATTCGAAATTCGAAGTCCTGCTTCCGAATCATCTCTTACTGATTGGCATATCAAGTAAACTTTTCTATTATTAGATATACAACATTGTTCCTTGATTTCCCCAGTAACTAACAGAAGTACTAAGTAATTACCATTGTCTACAATACTATGCGAAGTATAGAGGATACCTATAACGACGATAAGACTTCCAATTTTTTACAGGGGTTACAATTTTTCACAGGAAACTTCGGTATTAAGTGTAATACACGTTAGTAATTATAAATGGAAACAGTATTTCTCAGATAATCGACAATTGTGATACATTTATTATATAATATTGACGATTTTCAGAATTGAAGGCATAAAATGAAAAAAAAACGTATTTCGTGTTCTGTATTTTTGTATTTATTTGTGGTGATTGTAATGGATACATAATTTGCAAAACACCTACAAAGTACAAAATTTATAGTAGAATTGTAAAAATAATTTCAACCGTCTTATTTCTCACTTTTCATTATTTTATTAATTAAGAGAAATGTATTTAGTTTCCATAAATTTCGTTTAATGCTGTTTTCGTGATTGTTACAAATATTGTGCACAGTATAAATTTTTGCTACACTATTGTGCCTGAATAATATACAATTTTAACTAAACATAGAAAGTTGCAACCCTTATGTCCTTAATCTGTAATACCTTCTGTTGAAAGAACAGATTGTTCATGCTACAATGTATGCACTAATTTTTTTATTTTTTCCAGAATTATGAAATTGAAACCCCTGATTCCAAAAAGAGTTCTAGTGTAAAAACCTTTTGCTATCGAGCGATGTAAATATTCTTATTTATTCAGCTACTTTAGACAAGTTATTGAGTTTTTATCTCTGTTAATATCTGATAACGTATTCGTCAGCAGAACGCATGACACATACTTGCTAATGATGATAAAATACATCACAGTCTCTTTTCTTTTCTATGGGCATTTGATAAAAAAAAAAATATTACGAGGTACTTGTGAGTTATAGTTTCATAAAAACCAGTAAATGTTCAATAAACTGTAATATAGCATTGCTTTTTCTGCTGGTGTTTGTGGCTTGTATGTATGAATGGGAAACAAAGTCTATAATGAGTTGTAATATAATATATATACATATAATATATACATATACGTATTCTGACAGAATACATGCGTTCAGGTACATTGCGTTACACACAGTGTATAGTTATTAATGGAAATTGATTTATTTCTTTTTCGTTTGATGACGAAAACTGTGATGCTTTCGTGAATTGCCAATCAAATGAATGCATCCGTAATGTGTACCAGAGAAATACATTCGTCAAACCTTTTGTGACAAAATGTATGTCAGCGAAAGAAGCCATAAATCGTTGCAATGAATTTCCACCTGCATAATTATTTGATCTACCAAATAATAGTCATTTTGTAAATACTAGTTAAAATTGTTATTTATATGACCATTGCAATTAAATAAAATGGTTCAACTTAGTCTGACATATTACTGTATGTATACATTGTATATCATTGATATGTGCGTAATAGTATATATACACACACGTGTTGAGTCTGTTTGCAGAGAAGGTTCAATGCATTTATCTCTTATGATTAATTTTTACATAATACTTCCTACAGCTTACTATCGGTTTTTTAAACATTTTATCCATAATGCATTGTAGTGTCGCCTAGTTATGTTATTGTGCTATACAATACATAGTTATTATATTGTTCAGCCAACAATACATGATTGCAAATGAAATTGATGAAACAGAGAAACTGATTTACAAAACCATTTATTTCGATTTAAATAATAAATGATTATCATAACAGGATATAATGATGTATAACTAGGTACATATACGCAATGACATGGACTATAATACAATGATCAAGATTCTATTGTACATATTATATTATATTGCCACCGTTGCTAAAAGCACTGTAATGTCATCTGGCTTACCACCTGAAACACAACAAAACGAGAAACACATTTTGGATATATACCCTCGACAATATACTTGAATTATTTCCAAAAATAAATTTCCCCCATTAACATATGCATTCAGAATAAGTAAAAATATCTTGTTTATTTACATCTACTGCAAATTGATTAGTTCTTCTTTGTCGGTAAAATATTAATTATTCTATCGAGCAATATATTGGTATAAGCTGCTTTTTTTAAGTGCAAAAATTGAACAATATTTAAGGTACTATATAGAAGGAGGATAAAATTAATACAAAGTCATCACCAAAGTATAAGAGATAGGTACATACGTAAGACATAAGAAATTGTGAAATGTATGCTATGAATAAATTGTATGTATTTTTTATTGAAAAGCCATTTGTATTGTAAGTAATCAAAAGAGCGTCTGTAATGTGCAATGCACTAGACAATAATGTCGTTTAAAATCTATCCATTCTTCTGTGGTATCTTTGCTATATTAATACGATTGCATACCTATAGTGTCAATTCCATTCTCTCTAGCACTTTGGGCGAATGGAGACATAAATGCGCCGTCAAAAGCTAAACTACGAGCCATCCAGGCTATAGAATTGGCAACTCCTTGTATTTTGGTAGGATCTCTTTCCCCTTGGATTTTACGCATTTCTGTGATAAGCAGGTAATCAGGCACATTGTCAAAGACTCCATCGGTTGCTAGCAGAATTACATCACCATCTTCTACCCCAAAACTCGATGTATCTGCAGATTCCGGACTGAAGAAACAATGGAAATTTGTTATATAACTTTCTTTCCTAAACATGTTTTAGGTATAAGATACACAGTTCCCAATAATCTTAATGCTCCTCAGAGTTTCTGTTTCTATGAAAAATAATATACCTGTCGCTAAGTACCAGACCAGAATGTCCTGGAGGTGGAAGAGACAATTGAAATGGAGTATTAAAGTAGTGTTGCTGTTCGGAAGAACGATGAACTACTTCCCCTTTCCTTACAACTACAAAACCGCTATCGCCGATATTAGCCGCGTAAATGCTGCTCGTCTCTTTATTAAGGACTATAACGCATGCTGTGCTGCTACCTGAAACAACATTTTTCAATATTATCCTGCAATGAATTTCTAAATGTTCTTAGTAAAAAGTACACAAGGCACCTATCGTACCTAATATGGGTTGCTTATTTTCTAATAATTCATAGTAGCTACGTGCTAATAAACCAGCTGGCTCGGAAGGTGTGAACCTGCCCATAGAAACTAGTCTTTCACAAGTTCTCATTAAAAAGCTAGAAAACTCTCCTGGATCGATTCCATAATGCCTCCATCCCCCTACACCATCTGCTACACCTGTAAACCAAATGGGTAGAAATGTACCAAGGAAATGAAGCACAGGAGAAAAAAAAATGACATTCACTGGTTGCAGAATTCTATATAAACAATGGGGGAAGATTAGGGTATTTGATTAACATTACCTATCACTTCAACAGCCTTGAATTTGGCACTGAACCAGGCATCGTCACCGAATTGACCCTTGCGTATACGTCCTCGCGAGAAGTCTTTGGGAAAACCACATACTGCTGATATAAATGATGCCTCGCGACGTTTGCTCACGTTAGGGTCGGCACAAGCTGTATAATTTGATATACCATTCCATATCGCCCGAGACAGCAGCCTCCCGGTCCAATAAATGGACTGCATCGTACGGTGAGGCTCAAACTTGCGTGTCGCACATCTTTATCAACTAAAGAACAATCTGTGTGAATCGTGCGGCACGATTCAAAAATGTGTCGGAAGCATGTTTCTGAAAGGGGGTCTGTGAGAAACGATGAAACGTCAATTGGATCGATCTTCGTAGTTCTTTCTTGTTTCGCTCGGCATCGACTTAGCCACCGTCCTCGGAGCTCGATCCACGGTTCAAGTAACGACGATTCTTCACTGTGACTCCTATGTAATCAAATTCTGTATCCCTTGATGGGGTAAAAAGCGAGGAAGTCCTTCCAGCAGCGCTCCGTTAACAAACCAACACCCTGAACCATCCTCAGTGTTCCTATATATACCATTAAACACAACAGTACGCAGTACCTTTATAGAGAGGAAACTTCGTACAATGTCCTGCGAGAACCAATTCGTACTACGCATGCGTTTGCAAGTAGACTTATCATGAACATAGTCGCAGAACTTGTTATTGAAATTTATTTTCTTGATTATTAATCAATGGATTGAAAACTAAATTAAAATCGAATTAAAGTTAGTTGCGATTCTCAAGTGTACTTCATTTGATTATCAAATAAATTTGTTGCAATTATCGAACACGATTCTTTCGATTATCGAATAAGGTTATTGCGATTCTCGAATAGAAATTTAAATTTATTCTGGGCTCCTCAATTGCGACGATGCTGATTATGGACTGAATCACTTTTGAAAAAGTAGCAGAGATATTTTGATCAGTAAGTTGGAATTGCTTGGAAACCCAATATGTTATGCTGATTTATTAAAGAAACGATGGAAACAATGAAAGAATGTAATCTAGTGAAAAGGTTGAAAGGTAAGTACATGTATAATGAAGTTACAGCGACACGTATCTTTGAGTAAATCGCTTTACTAATGTTTATTAATAAACATTTCATATAGATTATTTTAATTCATTATAATTTAATACCTGTCTGCTGTTGTTGTTTTCTTGTTGTTGCTCTTGCGCTGTCGCGATCGAATAAGTTTATCGTTATATTTACACTATTCAGTATAAAATGCGAGTTCAAGATTAAATCACACCACTATGTTTTATGGACACTATCTGTCATCGATTAATAATTATCAATGCTTGTACTCGGGAAAATGCGAAGGGGGCAGTAGGGCAGTATTTTCGTTATCACTAGTGTTGTTGGTATTTAATTCTTTAGGGGAACCATTATTTATGTTACAATCTAGACTAAATGTATCGTCTAGTGGGCATTTGTTAATATTAGGCAAGTGATTAACATCGATTCCACGAACGTCGGGGAGGAGCTTTTGTTGTTGATGGGATTGAGCATTTTCAGTCTCGTCGTTGTCGAGACCATTGTTGTTGGTATGGGGTGGGGATGGATAATAGCCACGCTGCTGTATTGGCAGTTGTTCCACCGGCAGTTGGTGTTGATGCTGTAGTGATGACTGCTGCGGCTGCTGCTGCGGCTGCAATGGCTGTGCATGATGGTGATGGTGGTGATGTTGGTGCTGCAACTGTTGGTGGTGTTCGCATTGCCCATGGAGTGGCTGCAACAACTGCATCGTACCACCACCAGTCATTGCAGGTGGCAGTGGAGGTGGCGGCTGCTGCGGTGGTCGGTGCTGCACTCCGTCCTCACTAGTCCATCGGGCTAGTTGTTGTTGAGCTTGAATAAATGCATCACTAGAAAATAACAAGATTACACGAGCCCATTGGATCTATTCCACGACCACTAATGCTGCATACGCGCGTCTAGGCCGCGGACACGCGGATATACTCGCCTTCAGCAAGCTCCTAATCATTGGACTTGGCCTCTTACCTCATTAAAGATCAGTACCACGTGAGTACACACTCTCTACTTGGAACGGCAACTCTTTCCAAGCTGCATACAGGGTAAGAAAAATGCTTTACCTTTTACAATCTGTATATGCCTTGATAAATCTAATTGTAGCCTTTTCACAGGTGTTCTTCTCCACAAGAGGAACGTAATCTAAGGGAAAGGAACTGCTCGTTTAATAGATGGCCAACAAAGCCTCGACATACCCTGTACACTTGGACAGAGCTGCTCTACTTATAAGGTTTTCACTGGTCCAATGAGTAACCCTCTGCACGATCCATCGACTAATATAACGTATGTCTATGTACACAGTCATCTTCCATAGAGAATGTAATAGGTTGAAAGGTACTTGGCAACAAAAGAAAAAGATGGCACGTACATATACCTACGTGGATGCACGTTGAATACACAGAAAGCTGTCTAGCCATCGTGCGAAGCTCAATGCAATTTTAAACGATCGTTGCACGATCGTCGAGGAAGGAAAGCTTCAGATAAGGATGAGTGCCGGATCGTTCTAGCGTGTCGTAAACCGCAGACAATCTTAGTCCCAGAGTCTCAGTGTTTTTGCGACAGGCACTGTTCAGTACTCGGTATTGGTATCCAATGAACACGCTCTACAAACGTTTGCTTGAGCGCTAAACAGGAGGCCTATAGTATTCTAGTAGACCCGAGATAACTTGCCAGCACATTCACAGCGCATTGCATAAGCAGCTGAAGCGGTAGAGTAGTAACATGCGAGGAAGTTGATGTATTCAATCCCGCGTTCATGTGATTCGACTCCGGCTAAGCTAGCGGATTTCATCGAATAGAAAAGACGAGGAGTATGCCGAGTCTATTTATATACCGTTTGGTACTTTATTCATATTTGGAGTAATGTTCTTCGAGGTAGCCGTCGTCGTTTCCCTAGTCTCATGCACCAATCCTTATCTGAATGGATAGCAGTGATGGAAATTAGTATGGGGAGCAATACGTTATTCGCCTGTTCAAGATTGTATCTCTTCCTTATGCAGTTACAAAGTTTTCTACGACAATAAAATGATTGTACTTTCAGAGGAAGTAAGTTTTCAAGAGGAAGAAACATTTGGACCTTGAAGAAGCTGAACACAGCCGCTTGCTATTCCATTCGTGTCGCGTGAATCATGGAGAAAAGTGGATTGCGATCAATAATCATTGATACACGTGATTTTGGTTTTCAATGTTAATCGGCTGGAACTGGCTTGCTGAGAGGAGACTTGCTGAGGGGATTGTATGCGTGAAGGTCTTTAACGATCACGGGTTGGTGTTCAACTACGATTCAGTGGTTTCTCTGACTATCTACGGAGATGACAAGCTCGTTTCGTTTTTGTATCGAAAGAATCTGCGGAGATACCTTTCACTATCGGGCGTTTCACCCCTAGCATTTGAGCCTCTGTCAGGGTCGGCAGTTTCATAGATACCCTCCTCCACTTGCATTTGATGGGAGTGTTGAGAGTGCTGGTGGGTGCCGTAAGGACTTCGAGACGACGGCTGACGGCACCGACCATAGGTATCGTCGCGGGCGCGGCTACACCTTCTGCTTCTACGTGGGAAATCGAATCAGAAACTCCTTTAGAAGTCTATCCGATGGACGGTGATATTAATCATTACATTGTCCCCGTTCGCGAGCATCTAACTATCCTATATAGAGAGTCTCTCTTTCTCTGCCTCTGCGAGGAGCCAAGAAAGACACGCACAGGTCATTTCACGGCGAATATCATTTTCATTGATCGATTCGGCGTGGAATGATCCACGCACACGGTATAAACAGACTCTGCATCATCGAGTATCGTGCAAGTAAATCCCTTGCCAAAATGTAGCTGACGAGGTGGCCCCGTGTGATGTACAATCACCACTACGCTAACGCTACTTGTAGCGTGTCTGATGGTATGGTATTACCTCGTTGTCTCTCAAGGATCTTGCTCATGATTAGCACCGATATTCTGATGAACTATTCAGATGAACTACCAAGGAGACTCCGTATTTTCAATTTCTCAGGATCAGCGAAATAAGTTTATACAACGAGATGATACCCTGTTACTACATCCCTGGCAGAAAGTATTCAATTCAACTCATTTAGTGTCAATTTTTCGTTAACGACGAATCATATATATTTTCGTTTAATTATGATTAAATATTTTCCGCCAGGAACAATATAGGCATAATCCAGAAAGCGAAAAGGTACTAAAAGTCTGGCCAGGGAAGAGAAAATGTAAGCAACGATGGCAAGTACAAAAAACGCAACAATGGTTGAGCTGCGTCAGCCGGTGTGAAGAGAGTTAGTGTCCTCGAGTTCGAATAAGAACAAAGAAACAGTATATTCTGAATATTGCTATCTATTTAGAACTTATAGCCCAATAAAGATTGTTCTTGTTTTAGAGTCAGATGGTAACCACAATTTGAATCTCGGGGTCTCTCCGAAGGCCAGCTGAGAAAGGGGATGTTCGCGAAGCAAAGAACAGCCGATCGAAAACGATGTGGAAGCGACGAGAGAGAGAGAGAGAGAGAGAGAGAGAAAGAAGGTGGAGAAAAGAGAATGTAAGCGTGGCGGATGAAGCTTTTCGATCTTTCGCTTGTCAGTTCTTACCCTTGGGAGGACTCGCTACAAACGGACGAGTCTATCCTGTAGTGACGATCAGCCTCGCTCTCGGATATCCGCATCTCCTCAGAGCCGCAGGGGCTCAAGTTGATCTGGCGGGATGAGTGACGCTCCAACTGCTTGATCAGGTCCTCCAGATTGCGGATGCGTAATATACTGCAGCTGCCCTCCCCTCTGCCATCATCACCATCCTGGTTACCGCTGTCGTCATGACCGTCCATATCATTGTGGCAGGGGTTCCGATACTCGCATTCCGATAGAGTTTTGCGCGAGATATGGTCGGTCACCAGGTTTCCGCTGGTGGCACTTGTTCCGGATAGCTCTTGCCGGGTCTTCGCATTCTTCAGGGCCTCCATGATGTTCTCGTGGTAGCCGTTCAACCGGTCCAGAGTACGTTCCAAGTTCACCACAGCACCTCCTTCTGTACTCCAATTACAATACTGGTTATAATCTTCTCAGCTTCTTAGTATGAAATCTACCAGACATGGAGGGTTGGTACACAGAAACTAGGACCCTAATATGAACCATATTGTAAAGGTATCGGTTTCTTCATTCTGAAAATGTATCACGAAACGAGAATTCGAACTACAGAAATAGTTTATTTTTAGGGTTGTAGCGACACCCTCCCTCCATAAGTTTCGATGAACCATTAATGGGATTATCAGTTATCACAGTACCGTAACCAGGTTGTGTTTTTAGAATTCCTTTTTTCCTCGGTCTGTTCATTTGCAGATCAATGAAAGAGACAACATCATCCCCTACTGGGCCGCCTTCATCCTCGTTTATGCCAGGCGTCCTCAACAGCTTATGCTCCCTGAAAACGGCCAGACAAACAAACAATTGGCATCACGCACTATTGTCGATTGATCTGATTAGTTTATCTTATGTTCAACAACCAAGTCCCGGCGTTGCGAGTGCATCGCGAGGTTTAAGAAACGAGTTTACTTCTATATATATATCTCGAATTTACTACGATTATTACTTTCTCAAGTGACAGATTAAAAACAGTTCAAACGAAGAGAGATGGCAAAAGGTATAATTAGCGATGGATCTACACTTCTTCCCTTCATCGATTTAGGTAACTTGACATTCATTCAACTCGTTTCTCCGCCCACGGATATCGCACAGCACCCACCGCTTTCTTCTTTGGTCGCTAATCAAGCTACCAATTAAAACGCGGCACGAGGCAGCAAGAACATGAGCGACGTCCGTGAGCGCAGTGGCGGTCTGTAAACACCATGGGAGATATACAGGACGATTCAGAGATTGCTTTATGAAAAGCTGTGCATTCCAAAGAACATGTGTCTTCTATATTTGAAACTCTTGTGGCTGGCAACACCATTCTTTCATTTTCGACAGTGGTTGTCTCTCTGAATCATCCTACAGATTCTGTGTCACGTTGTTGCATGTGAATGGCGGAGATGGATCTATATATTTGATTATTCTGTAATCGCTTCAATCAACATTTCTTATTCAATTAAGTTTAAAAAGAAACTCGCCATTCCATGGGCAACAATCTCTGCGGTACAAGAATAATAATTATCAGTTTTGTTTAGTCGGATTCAGCGAGTGCAACTATTAAGCGAATAGCGTCTCAAGGTTTTTGTACAATGTAAAACTAATACGTTCTTCTCTTGTAAACGGCTCGAGGGGGTAAGAGAAAGTAATGTGATGCATGCTTGGGGTGTGCCATATGTTTATGTGAGTTTTTAATTCGGATGACGTGTGCGTCGAATTCAAACGAAAACACATGCTGTGCCGAGGGGTGAGAGAGAAAGAAGAAGAGAGGGAGAGAGAGAGAGAGGCAGATAGAGATAGAAATAGAATACCAAGCAGCAATTCTACGCATGCACTTTCTTCATTTCTATCATGGACTGAAATCACAGCAGGTGTATGTTTGTGTATTTGCGTGGTTGTGTGTTTACAGTACTATCCGGAGTAGTGTAATGTCATTACAGAACTCTGTTTGTGTCACACTATTCCGTATTGTACCATGTTCGCGCGAGAAACTCAGAGTATGTCCTCCTTAGTGTCACACAATCTAAGATTCTTAACAGAGGAACAGCAAAAGTTCCCAAAACCGCGACGCTGAAGAGGGAATACACTGTACAAATATAAAATGTACTGGCCGATGCTGAACAGAAACAGAAACGAGAGAACGGGCAGTAAGAACTTCACGGTTACGGCGGAAGATAATAGTTTCTACTGTAGTTTATGTAGATATCGATGCGATGAAAACATGGCCTGTATTTCATGAATGAAATGATTGCTCTAACACACGGAAAAATGCCCACCTCGTGACGTCTCGAAGCTCGGTCCAAATGCATCGTGCCGTTATGCGATACGCTAACAGAATCAACGCCTCGATCTTTGACACAAGCTGGATGCTTGTCAGATATGTCAGTCTGATAGAATTGCGTGTCAGCGAAACTGATTTGCAAGATCAGCGAATTTTAAGCGAATATGGACCGTCCTCGCAGTGTCAAGTTTCAGAGTTAGAGTTTACTACATGTTTTTACAGGCCCTCGCGGAAACATAGTCGCGTCGATCCTCTGTGATCGCATGTGTTCTTATCCGAGTCGTGTGAGCGAGTGAGTGTGTCTCTCTCTCTGCCTCGAAAGACCCATTTCCTCTTATATTGTATCGTGTGGTCCCTCTAGGGGCAAGAACGGTACAAGCCAGGACTCTTCGGAGCTCTTGTATCCTCTGAACCGAGGAGAGACCAACGTAGAGATATCCTATGGGCCCTGGCTCGTCCTATAGGAAGAGATGAGGGGACCAGGTGGGCGTGTTCGAGTCAGAGATCATCGATCAACTATGGTGACATAACGGCGAGACACATGAGACTTACTTGAATCTTGGCTCGTCTGTGGTGGCGACGTTATTCGGGTGAAACACCACGCGCTGGGTCTCGGTGCGGCTAGAAATATACTAATATAGGCATGCCGCGGGTATTCCACCATCCTAGAACCCTTTGCGGTCGGGTTCCACTAGGGAGCCCGTCTTCGGGGACAAGCAGCGAAGCGATCATCGACCGCAAAGGGTTATTGAAAGCTGTGTAAAAGACGGAGCGCCCGCGGACGGTGTCTTTAGCTTGTTCCTGCCCGTGTTCCGAGAAACGCGACGAGCCGTCTTTGGTTCCTCTTTCTAAATTATCAAACTCATTGGAAGGTACCGTCATCTTCCACCGAGTACAGAAAATTAGCTGCTTTTGGTCAGACGACTCGTCGAACACAGGCCGTTGGCGTCTGCTCTTGCGACACCCTCTCGAGCAAGAACGGTTCTTTTCTCTTTAATTTCTGTTTTTCTCTCTTGTGTCGCGGGAGAGAACAATAATCGATGACTTGTAAACGAGACTCTCTCTGTTGATGTCGAATGAATGCCGTGTGAACGTGAACTCGTGTGACGCAGAACATTAATGGAGAACCAATAGATAAAGTAGAAGCGAGATGTGTGTCTTTGGCGATCGTTGATGGATCATTTTCCAACACTAGTCTGTAGCAGGGGTCTTCCCTAGTCTGCCTCTGAGAAGCGTTACGTATTGTATACATACATACATATATATACATATATATACATATATATATATATATATATATATATATATATATATATATATATATATATATATATATATGTATGTGTATATATATATATATATATATGTAGAGATCTATCTTGTCTGCTCATTGTATGATTAGAAGCTAAACAACAGTCAAGAGGGGTGAAAGTTAGCACCATTTCGCTTGCGAATGTACACTGAGCAGGCAAACGATAGAGGTGTAGAGAAAGCTCTCTCCCGAGCGTCGACCTGAAGCTCTCCAACAATGTCAAGAGGAGAGATTTAGGTGAACTGTACCGGAGCCGTTTGGGAGCCTTTCTCGAGACTACGAGTCGTCGCTGATGGATCTAGATGCCGCGGCCTACGAGTGTTGTCATTCTAGAGATCGGCGGATCGACCGAGGCAAAGTTTACACGTGGCCTTCGCGCGTGTTATCGTACCTGTAATTAGGCATACTGTTGAAGTCGAGGATGTCAGAGTTGATGGTGTCCAGCACTTCGTGTTCCGGATGGCGGTCCTTCGAAACAGTGGTGTAGCTTTTCGGCGGCGTTTTCTTCGCGTACGGCAGATCGTATTTCTGGACGGTGCTCTTCCTTCTGCGAGAAAACGCCGGATTACGAGACAGTCAGTTTCCCGTGATTGGCGACACACACCATTTAGAAGACACATCATTTAAGAAGCGCATGCAGACTATGGGCTGGGGAAATTCTTCGTTCCTTTTAGCGTGAAATCTTTAGATAGACAGCATACGTGACCGGATACCAGAAAGATCTAACTTTCTGTACCGGTATTGGATCGTCTAGAGTTTGTATGTCTCAGCTAGTCACGTATACTGTCCACGAGTCCTTTGAGAAATTATAAGTTTAACGTGCGCTGTATTCTATTATAAATAAGCGCAGTCCGTTCGGTTCGAGCTTCTGATCGACCTGTAACAACTGTATCATTCTAATGAGTAATCACGACTGTCGATACATCTTTTAATTTATCTATTCGAAACACTGTAAAATGTCAACGGTGTTACAATCATACTCCAGCAATTCTACTTTGTCTAATTCTAGTATTAATGTTTGCAGATGTCATCACCCGAAGAACGATCACCGAAGTTACACACCAGAAGGAACCAAACGTTCTGCTTGCGTGATTGCTCCAACGTTGTCTGATCTAGCGAAGCATTTGCCGCTGATCTATGAGGATCCATGGGTGGTGGTAGCATGCATAAAAACGGAAACAGATAACCAGTTGAGTGGTGCGAGCCCGCAGGTGGGTCTTTTCAGCCACTCTGGGACCAACCGCCCTCCGCTGCATTAATCATCAATCGAATTCACAGAATCGAATAGTGGGAGAGAAAGAAAAATTGGAAGAGAATGAAAGTGAATCTATAAGTTGTACAGTTGACGACAGAGCAGTAGGCTTCGCCCGTCCTCTATCCTTTCTCACCGGATCAGAGTATGCGAGTATGCGTGTCCTCAACAATACAAACTTGCTTCTGCGTCGTTGTTGCTCCCGTGGTTCGCTTGCACAGAGGTGCAACGGGCTCTTCGGGTACTAAAGATAATTAACTGATTAGCATTCGGAGTATTGATTAATTGTTATCGTCGTCTTTGACACCTCTGTAGCACTCGCGGACCGGAGCAAGCCTTTGTAAAATGTTCAGCCGACAATGCACAGGGTACATGGGAAGCCCCTGGCCCCTGTTGCCAGCTGTACATTTGTGCATCCATCGAGGTGTGGATAGTTGTATTTTCTTTGAATGTTCAGACCGTTGCAATCGCATACGGCGAACACGACTGTGAATGACCGTCGGTTAAGGAGAGTGAAGCTTCTGTGTAGACGATTCTGCGAAAGCGTTAGAGTCAATATATACCCTGATATCCGGGTAGCCAAGTTTGCCGGCGCTGCGTTTTGCTGCACAAGCGTTGCATGTTAGGGGTAAGGGTATGATCGTAGCGAAGATCAAATAGCAACACTGGGAATATGGATGGAGAGATCAATCGTCATACTGGGACGAGAGAGAAAAAGAGAGAGAGGGAGAGGGAGAAATAGATAGAGGTAGAGAGAGTGAAAAATATCTTTCGCCTCTGGTTTCAGAAAATTATTTTCGGGGTTTCGTTGCTGGTTTCGTTGCGATGAGTATCGCAGCCTGCGGCAGCGGCGATGCTTGAAAAGCCATTGACCGCTTGCGAGAAATCATTGGCACAGAGCGTGTGGTTCATTTTATCGGTGGACTGGTACAGAATACACACAGTGAGGAGTAAAATCAAGGGGACAGGTGGATAAACAAAGATCGATACCAAACTGAAGGGTAGGAAGCGAAAAAGAGAAAGACAATACAGTTACGGACTCTAAAGATATACATGTAAATATATATGCACTGTGTGTTAGGCGTGTGGATGTCTGTGTGTATGTTCTGTGTGAGTTGTCAATTAAGAGAGAGGGAGAAAAAGAAAGAGAGGCATACATGTAAATATGTATCATTGTTCTCTGTGCATATATATGTATACGGTTTTCTCGTCGACACTGTGGAAAGAGGTCTCAGAGTTGATTCTCTCCGTGACCGTATGCGAGGCGAATCTTGAGAGTAAAATGATCACGTTAGGCAGTTAGCGTTTCGTTTTATAGTTGTTCAAGGTCTTAATATGCTCCTGAACGACGGTAACCCAATATTACTGTGTTCACAATGATTTCTTTCTTAATTCTGTCAACCCTGCTGCTGGTGTCGATTGGGTCGCCGTTTTTATGGAGCATGTCGATCGAAGAAACGTCTTTAAGGGGCTTGCCGATCGTGTTATCCTTATGAAGCCTTGCCAACCGGTTTGTTGCCTTTAGAGGATTTGTGGATTGCGTCGCCGTCTTAAAGGGGCTTGCGGTTCGTGTTGTCATCTTTACAGGACTCCGTCAACCAGATTGCAGTCTTTAGAGGACTTGTCCTTCAGGTTGCCATCTTTTGGGGACTTGTTGATCGGGTTGCCATCATTAGGCGGGTGTACAGCTGCAAGCGCGCAATCATTTCACTCTTAATCATCTCCCAGTATCAGAACTCTTGCTATTCAGATATGGTAGCTAAGTACTCGCTTGTTTGAATATGAACAGTTAGACATCAATTAATTGCGTCAAACTATCTACGATTCAATTGTCGAATCAGAGTACTCTAGTACCAATAAATCCGAGTGATAGTAGGAGCCTTTGGACCGGTTTTATTGTGAGTGCAATCACTCTCTGAAACGTTTGTCCACCTGCCACCGAGAACTCCGTATAAATATATATAGAGAGATGTATAGATATAGATAGATAGATACGCATACAAAAAAAGTTTCTACGTGTATGTTTCTGCACACTAACCTGAGACAGAGGGAGTAGTTTTTATGTACTACGACTGACCTGTAGCAGAGAGCCATCAGAGTAAATACTACGAAAACACCCCCTACCACCGACATGAGCACAAGAACTAAATATACAGTGTTAGAGCCGTGGTAGTTCTCTGTGACGATCGGACGCACGCGGTCAGTCAGTCAGTGTCGCATCGTGCCGGCGTGTTGCCACGGTGTCAATGATCAGTCGATGATCATCAGCCCGACCCCCGCCACGCGTTATTCATCGAGATATCGATACACGGGATTATTTTGTATTTTTTTCATAATCCGAGCGTCCCACAGCATGCAGACAGACAGAGATACCAGTGACAGACAGAAACAGACAAGAAACAGAGAAGCCAGAATCAGCACATATACATATACGTCATTCGATATTGGACAGGGATGGGCAGAATTGTCACACCCCTCCCTGAAAAGCACTGTCAACTCTTCTGTTAGCTGTCGACGACCTTTAAATGCATCATCATGAAGGTAATCATTCAACTCGTTCCTGTAAGTTTTATAGGACGCTATAAATTAGCTGATTTCAACGTTAAGTACACTTAACCACTGTTTCGTACATTTAAGGGTACAATTGTCAACCAAGTGGAAGACTAACATATCCTGTCTATGTTTTAATAACTCGAATCAACAATGGAGAAAGAAGCCTATATCTGGTGTTATTTTTCATCATCGCTGACTCTCAGAGAACGATTTTGCCCATCCCTGGACGGTAATCGTTGGACGATGGTGCACGCCAGCGAACTTTGCGCGACTCCGCAAGCTTCAAAAAATCTTCGCTCATGTTTACTAAAGTAAAGACCCATTTTTCGCCATTAAACACCAGTAGGGAGCAGTGTGTCGACTCCTCTAAATGAGACAACATAATTTAATGTCACTATGACCTCTGGATGACATTGTTGTAATTTACAAATTATGTTTCATTTTCAGGATATAAACAAAACAATTTGGCAAGGCGTATCTTGAATAGTACACAAGAGAATTTCGAAGAAGTATTAATGAAGCGATCCAAGCTCGCCGGGATGTGCGTTCTAGTCGCGTGCGTGGGCCATCACTTTTTAGAAATCTTTTTATGTGTCTTTGTGGAAGCCTCGAGGTGTTGAGGCCGGTGGGATCGCGGTAATTTTTTACGACTGCTGATTATTAATTTTTGCGAGTATAGTCAAATTGATTTTTGTTTAACCGATGCGAGACACACGGCTCTCGCGTTGCGCCGTCTCCGATCCTTTACCACGGGACGACGAGTTTTAGTTGTTTGCTAATCAGCCTCGGTCATGCTTTTATAGGGCATACAAGCAGCTGGCACATTGGCGTTTCGTTCGTGATGGATCGTGTTGAGTTACACACTCCAGGGGATTCGCTTGTTTGAATATTCAAGCTGTAACGCAGACAAAATGAGGTCGGGTCATTTTGTAGCAATATTATAGAAATTATTACTATGGGATACAGTTAAACTGCAGAAATTTCCCTTATAGGCGGGAAAGGACTATGAAGATCGAGATCTATGAATCCCCTGGAACGCGGCGGAAGTGGAGATGTACATAGATCGCGCAGCTCGTGCAGCATAGTCACGACGATCGTGATCATTCAGATGCACTATGCGAGCACGAGCACATTCAGAGCATACCATCGAGGAGACAGTAGTACATGTAACAAACTACCGGTTAAAAGTTTAGAGGCGGAACTGTCGTTATGCCAATGCATCAAGGAAAATATTAATTTTGTTAATAATCCGGTTGCCGCTTCGAAACTTTCTGCCCGTAGGATATATATGTATATATATCCACGAGACGGACGCAAATTGAGGTATGTGCATACATATACGTAGGTATATGTATATATATACACATAGATATATATGTATACGAAGATAAATGAACATCGAATAAGTAGGCTAAGACGAATTCAATATATCATTAGAGCATTGACGGCCGCGTGCGATGCCTGATCATCCAGCTAGCCACGAAATGATACTTTGACAACGAGAGGACAGAGAGGTGTTGACTTCGAACCCACGCGCAATGAGTGAGCTCTCAGTTTCCAAGCACTCTGTGATGATTTTTGCTACTGTACCTGTAGCAAACTGCCATTAGTGCAAAACAAATGAAGACTCCTTTGACCACACCCACCAGGATTAATACCATCCACCCGGTGCTAAGGGTGTTGTTAATGTTTTCTGAAACGACCAATCACTTCATATTCTATACTTGCGCTCGATATATATATAGATATAATACATTTTTGTCGATCGTTGCGTGTACATTGGATCCTCCGCCGTTGTAAGCACCGTGTGTCAATTCCGTACGAAAATCTATTCAGGATCTCGCTTCAGCGAAAAGAGAAAAGGTGAAGACACTGTTTACATCGGCCGAGGGTCTGAGTCTAATCCTTGAAGAATTCAATCGTTTAAGCTCCAACAGAGGCGAAACCGTAGCCGGTTGTACCTGAAACGCTTCCCGATCAAACCCGTGTGTCTTTTTGAATCCATCAATGGCCTCTGAACCACACGAGCTTGGACGAGAAAGATTCAGCACTCGGTTGTTTCTTTTAAGTTAGTTGCCAATGGCATCAACATTCTCTAAGCTCTCCAACATCTGGAGTATCGGAGCTCCAGGATTCTAAATTGTACTATCAATGTCTTGCCACGTTTGTTCGTCTAACAGTGTTAATTATACTTTCAGGAGGACTTCTGAAGTATTATTGGATCACTGTACGTACTCATGATGCCTCAAGAATCCCCCAAATTAATTGTGGTAAAAGGAATCTTCTCATGAAAGAGATTATGCCTTTTTAAAGGTATATTAAAACCTAGCAAAGTATCTAATCGACTCCTCACTTCTAGATGTTTGGAGGCTCAAAAAATATTGAATGTACAGTCTACTGGTGAATCTGGAATTCTCCCTAAGACGCAGTGATCTATGGTAAAAAGCAATTCGGATATAATTCGATTCGACGTTCTTCAGGCGTTGATTATACTTCAGGGGATCTTTCCAGGCTCATCCAGGCGGCTGTACGGTGATGTTGAACTTGTAAACGGCCCTAGGATCAGCCGGATCAGACGTAGATTTAAAAAAGTCACAGCGAGCGAGCCGTTCACCTGTAATATGCGATCGTTCCTCTGTCTCGGCGGATCGCGGGGGACACGTAATGTTTGTCATCGGGTATATCGTAGAGAATTGTGTGTGACCTTGAGTGAGAGCTTTACGGCCCGTGTAACACACATGTACGGAGGAACGCATCGAATGTTATGTGCACAGCTGATGGTATGGCCCCAAATTATCAGGCGGCTAACGGGTAATCCCGACGGGAGAATTGGAGGGGTACTTTGTCTCTTGGTGTTATATTGTGAATTAAATCGAATTCGTCCGACCGGATCCGTGGCCGGGATCTAAGAGATTCTTCAATTGTTTTCAAAGATTGATCTCCAAGTAGCTTTATTTACTGTATCTTGTCTATCCTGGCCAAAGCGATCCGGTCTCTTGTTCTTAGCCTAAAGTAAGGAAAGAAGAACCGGAACGACTCATCCTCTCTTTCTCTCTTTCCACAACAAAGTCGTTCTCGGTTCTTCTCCGTCACCGCGCGCGTGTATTTTAAAGTCGATTAGGTGCTTAAAAGAGTTGTTCGAATTGTAACTTACCGTAGGGGGTCTCTTTCGGCCCCATTTTACCACTTGTATTACTTTTACCAACTGGTCCGTTGACGGTAACCGTGGGTGGACGTGTGGAGATTTCTTCCTGTAGGGAGCAGTCTGGACCACCCCATCCATGCTCGCAGTAGCACGTATTTATGTTCGTGCAAACCTGAAATCAATTTTTATAAATGTATGGCTGCGATCGCGCCTGTATGCTTGCCAATACTCGCTACAAATGGATCAGTGCCATTCGAACAACTTGGAAAGCTTGAAGATTTCAAGGGGCTATAAAATGTTCAAAAAAGTTGAAATTCAAGACACTTACGCCTCTGCCCGAGCACTCGTTGTTGTCATGATTACTGGGACATGTTTCTTTGCCTATTAGCGGAAAGTGACTCGTGCATGTCTGGTTCACGCAAACCTGAAACAAACCGAAATCGACCCGTCGTTACAGTCTATGTACTCTTGCTTTCGCATTTTTTATTGCATAATTTATCAGTAATTACCAAATTATTTCCGCAGGATGTTCCGTCGCGAACCAGTCCCATGCTGGGCACGTCCGAGCCATCAACTTTACCGTTGGTCATCCTGTACGACCAAGAAGAACGATATGCGGCAGGATTACACGTGTCCATTGAAAAAAGAAACAAGCATTTAAATTACTTACTTGCATTCGTATTCCTTGCTCTGGCGCGACATTATGATGCGCGCGTGATCCATCCCGGCGATCACCGGCTGCTTGTTGCCCCGCTGACATTGCAACGAGCCACAATGGACGTTTCTGAAGAAAGAAGCTTATGACTTAATTCTCACAGAAAATTGTTTAGAAAATTGTAAAAAGCGTCTGTTCTTCGAGCGTTAATTGAAACTTGCTCAGGAAAAAAATAAGCAAGAAGATAGAGAAGCTGCTTACTCCGGTTCGCATTTGATGTAGTGACCGGATGAGTCGGTGCCACAGTGTCCATTCAACGAGCCTTTGGAGTTGTAGTATTCGTAGCAATGTTTGTCAGCTGCGATGCCACCGTAGCCCCAGATTTGCTTGCATTGCAGATCCAGGGCCGGACAGATTCCGTTGAAGCAGAACCCGTTGTTGTTCGAGCACGGGCTGCCATTCTTCTTGAAAACGTCCTCTGGGCATTGGCCACTCTTACCGGTACAGACCTCCGGTAAGTCACATTCGTTTGTCGCCTTCCGGCAGACCACTCCGGAGGCCACCAACTGCACAATGCCACATCGAATTACATTTAACTTCTCTTCGTTACTGTCTGCAAACTCTGTTGAATCTATTCAGGGATTCCGAGTGAGTCAAAGTCAAAATTCAAATGCAAGCCCCACTTGAGGGTTTCTCAAGACAACAGAGTTTGAAGGTCGGTAGATCATTATTGAGTAGCATCTAGTTTAGTGTGTTAACAGTGTCTCATTGTTTCAGGGACACCCCTGGTTCGTTTGCCGCATCGAACCGTGAATGCGTTTATCGCACTGTCGCGCTAACTGTTTATCGTCACGTACATCTCGCTCCTGGGAAGAGGAGACCGCGTCGAATGTGTTCAACTACCGACAAGAACCTGGCGAAGCGATAGACGGAGGTGTTGTCGAGTATCCAAAATATTGTATATACCTTGCACTTCTTGCAACATGGTCCTGCCGCACACTCCGCCTCCCTGACGAGATTGCAGGTGATTGGATCGCAGCAGGGATCGAAGTCCTTGCACTCCTCGATCGGTCCGCAGTCGCATTGTTCCCCGTCATCTATTACCCTGTTTCCGCAATACCGATTCGGATCCACCTGTATTTCGTTCACCAATCAGAAACACATAGAGAGGAAGAGAAAGGGACAATGGAAACAAGAAGAACATAGTACTTTCAGATTTCAACCACGATTACTGATTTACCTGGTTTGGTTTATTGTTAAGACACAGTGCGTCGGCGCTCTGCAACGCCATTGTATAGTCCTGCCGACTGCAGTCGGAGAACTTGTACGGTTGAACGTTGTCCAAGCCGACGATTGATTGAGCCATGATGCACCCGTGCCAGTCCCCGCACACGCAATCGTTCCCTACGATTCAAGACAACCGTAAGTCCAGAACTTAGTATAGTTTTCAAATCCCTAACTGTGGAAATGTAATTCATTTCTTATTATAAAGACAAACTTATTATAGAGATAGACAGCACAGTTAGGAGATGACATTAGTCTCTGTCCATTTCTTCCACCCCTCGCTCTCTTTCTCTTTCATTAATACTAACTTCCATCGTCGTGGTTCATGCCAATATTATGACCGATCATGTGAGCCATGGTGCCCGCCAGTAAATGAAGCTCGTACGAATTCACATCAACGCTAATCCCCACGGACTCTTTTTTACAGATGGTCGACGACGTCGCATCTCCCGATTCGTCGTTTGAAAATGATTTGCCTCTGCAATGGGAAATCAGGTATCTAATAATTTATAGTGATAAGAGAGATCGTGCAATGTTAATTAAAGAAGCATGTCTTTTACTAGATGCGAGTCAAGTTAGCTGATGCATGCAACTTGGATCTCTTCGAGTACACTGTGCAGACTGAAAGAATATCTCTTTACGAGAACCTTTGACAACAGATACGCAGTATGTGCTTCAGCAAGCATAGGAGAATGAAAAGGTACAAAGGAAAGCTTAGAATTTTTACTCTGAGATCTTATTTAATTTGGTCTCTGGTAGCATCGATAGAGCGATACTGTGATTAGTCTCTACAACCAAACTTACACTCGAACGCACGCAATGAGGCTACTTGGCTGCTATACTCACGTGAGCAACTGGGTGGTGTCTTTCGAGACATCGTACAGATATCTCGTCGTGTAGTCGTTGAAGATTGTCAAAGCTGAACCAATCTCCATGTTTTCAACGATGTCCGCCTTGTTCTTTTCTTGCCAGGTTTCGATGTATGTCACGGAGACTCTAGTGTTCAAGGTACGGAAATACTGCAACCAAATATAAAACGCATTCAACGAGTTATTAACTCATAGTACGCTATTTACGTCTTAAAAGTGGCAACCTTTTACTCGAAATTCCAAAAAACAAAGAGCCATTTCATACGATGATACGTGCGTCGCGATATAGCGTTTAACATGCGAAAAAGAATCGCGGCACCGTATCGCCATTGAATTATATGTACGGTTGGTGAAATGAGTCTAATATTATATACCCTTCTATTTTTCTAGTCAGAAAATATATTTTACCGCTTATTGGAAGCTGATCATCCACGGGTTTTACGATACTGACAATACTCACCAAATCAGCGATGTTAACGACTTGGATGGCGTCGTGGACAACCTCCGCTCTGGTACTACCGTTCCTCTTCTCGAACTAGGCACAGAAATATTCGATTTTATCCTGGTTTATTTCACAGATTATCGGTGAATTAGGTCCTTAAAAACTAAACCCCATTCCATTACACGGATTTAGAATCTTTATGTGCTGAAAACTACATTACTAGATATTGAATGTCATTGATGGATCGTGGTCCGGTATTCAAGTATCTCTGCAAGGGTTTGTACAACCTGAATCCGCATAATAAAGATGGTAAACTGTCTGCCAGGTCGCAAATTCTTGCAACTGGGTCATTGCATGCCAAAACCTATACAGGCATTAACATGTTTCCTTGTGACAACGACTGGCTCAACAGAAAATCGTCAGATTGACCTGTTTCCATTGGGGAAGTGAACTGCACACTGCATTTTTGATTTTGTTCAACGACCATCGGAGTGAAAAACTATTAAAATTATGGCATTGCGACCACAAAGAAAACTAATTTGTTGTTGTTTTCAAGGAAAGTAGTTCTCAGGATGGAGGCATGCAGAAAAACGATCGTACCATAGCCTTATCGATAATGATGGCAGTTTCAATGTATTTGATTGCCTCACGGATGTCTCTCTTGTATCGATCGGAAGTGGTCTCCGATAGGCCCAGAACATGCTTCCCTCGACGGTTCTTTGAACGCCAGTCAATTTTCTTCGTGTTAGCGCAGCCTTTGTTTGCCTTTGATCGAGCCTCAAATATAACGTGAGGATGTTTCTGCTAAAAGAGAGATCTGCATGTAGTTTATATTCTCTATTGGCTGCTCCATTCTTCATTCAAGTATAGCATTCCTTCTTTCTTTCTCTCTCTCTCTCTCTCTCTCTCTCTCTCCTCAGTTCTGAGTATCATTAAGTCACTGCGTGGCATAGAATTTAATATAGAAAAGAATTTTGAAAACTATAGTTTATACAATGTGTATACAGTATTTCGTAACACGTGGACCACCCCGGTTCAGCAGTGGGTGTGGCGTGAATAGATTCAGTGAAAGGAAGTTAGCACAGTGCATACCTTGTTTGACCCAGTTCCGAGTTTCTAATTAATTGATAATTGTAATAGTTGGAATGGTCCCTGATTTCGCGGAGCGATCAATCATCGGCTCCCTTACCACCTTGTAAAATTTGACGGCTTTGGAGAGAAAGAGAGACAGAGAGAAAGAGGAAGAGAGAAAGAACGAAAGAGAGGGGGAGAGCATTTGCACGCTCGAACACGGTCATAAAATTGTGTTTTCTTTTCTACGCCTTCTCTCGTCACGTTGTTACTTCGAGATGTCTTTATGAATAATAACGAAGCCTCATGCATAGAGGAACAACGGTTTGCTGCGCTCCAGCTCCTGTCACGTTGATTTAACAAAAAAAAGACTACCGAGACAGAATGTTCTTGCAGTAAATGCAGTTTATATTCCTTTCTCCCGGGAACTGATCTCGCTTTATATCCACGGCAATTGAAATCGTATACAGAATGATAATGATCTTTTCTTCAGGCACACGTACCAGCTTAGTGAATTCTATGTATATGCTTGAAGAAAAACTACAACGACAAGACAACGTCTTTCCGGAATAAAAAGATCTAAAGTATGTTTCAAATATAATTATGATTATTTTTAATTGAACTAAATAGCTGAACTGTTTGCTTGCAATTTTAGAGACTTGACCCGTGAGCTTGATGAGACGCTAATACGATATTCGTCCTCAAAGGGTCAAATAGTGGAGCAGCAAGCGGCACGAGTTTATGGGTATGGTTCCGAAATTAATGGAGAATCTATTGATCGAACAATCATCTGTGCTTCTCAGCCGGTTTCAGTGTCAATGTCAAACCGTGATTCTCATCATCATCGGTCGGAGCTAAGTTGTTTATTTAAGTATCGTCATTGTTGATATTAACTAATAGAAACGATTGCTCGTTTGTAAACTATAGATTGCGCGTGCTCAACATACGACAATCGTGAAACTGACCGACAGATCGCCGCCATAGAATGGATGAACGACAAAGGTCTCGTTGCCTAAATGAATGACACCGCTGAGACCGTTACACGTGTGAAAGGCAGCGCTGGCCCCTGGATAATCCTTGATGGTGCCGTGATAGTAACAGTGTTCTATCTCCTGAAAACAGATTTTCCAGCTTGGGATAACACGTACCGATTGGTATGAGAAAATACGCCTTACCGGTTTAGTAACTTTTTCCGCGTCGCCGACTAAAAAGTCTTTTTGCTTAAGATTCGGTGCTAAAAGTTGCCTGGAACAGAGAGAGAATCGTCGCCGTGAAATGCATTTCTCGCGCCCAGTGTCATGGGTAAAGGGAGGCGCGAGCGAGGGAACATATTTTCCCGGGGAAACTGGTATCGATTCGGTTTCTCGTAAATTGCTTTTCCATTGTTGCTTCCGCGCTTTGTCGGGGAACATCGAAAAGGAATAGGGAGACAGTGACACACAGAGAGAGAGAGAGAGAGTTAGAGAGAGAGGGAGTTAGAGAGAGAGAGAGAGAGAGAGAGAGAGAGAGAGAGAGAGAAACCGAACAGATACGACGTCTCCAGGCTTTCGCGGAAGCTCCACTTACGCATTTAATTCTAAGTCTAGGCGAAATTTGTGATTAAAGGCCTTGATCAAGAGGGACGTCCGATGAAAGTGTCTCCCTGTCTGAAAATCGAAGGATCGTTTAGCCTGAGATTGTTCAATTACCTTAACATGCAAAAATGGGCGCGATTCTCTTTCGTTGCAGCAATGTAATTGGACAAAATTTGTAACAATTTACATGGAATTGAATCTCTATATCTCTGAAATCATAAATAGCATATTTCTTCGTTGCAATAATTTTGCACCGTCAGTTTACAGCCAGCTGTACACTGCAACGTTGCTGCCCGGGTATAGCAGTAGCTCAGAGGTCAGTGACGCGTTCGTACAGAGAAAGGAAGCTTCTCTGTTTTATCGACGCGATGGTGGGAAAAGTAGAAAGCGACATAATTACGCCCATTTTTGCTAGACACGTTCTATAACACTTACTCTCGTTCTGCCTCGAAAATTTTGATATCCACTCTCACCGTATCCTCTTTGAGGAAACTGTAAACGGGACAAAAGAATTGTATTAATAGTCGATAGGGGCGAAGTGCAATGTGCGCACCGGTGTCTCCGGGAAAGATGATATCCAGGGGCAGGAACAAGGTGAGACGTTAGAGAACAGAGAGACAATCAGTTTTTCCTCGTTGTTATTTCGGTTCCAAGAACAAGACAGAGGATGCCACCCTTTCCGGAGACACCTCCCCCTGTTCTTCATTCTTCGGGGAAACATGATTACCTTCGACACGCCGACTTCCCTCGTGGATATTCCCATTTTCTCGTGATGCCGTAACTGTACCGGATAGATGATTTGATAGTAATGGGTCCCGATTTTTTTTAGTAGCTCTTGATTTTGTGTATACTCGCGCAGTAGTCTTTCGGCCTCACCTGAAATCAATTTCCCGCTCGATGAATCGAAATGTACTTCCGACTCACTCTCCTGTCTGTCTCTGAGTTTGTCCGTCTGTTCGTGTAACGCTGGCTCCATCTTCAAGGAGAGCACATGTGCATACTTGTCGGTGTAGAAATTGTATCTCTGGGGTTACTCTGTTACAATGTTTCGACGTTGTATAAACTCTTTTATTATCGTTCAAATTCATTGAAATTTTTACTTTTTATGCCTTGAATCGATTTTATCTAACCGTTCATCCAGGCTCTAGTAAAATATAATATTAAAAGACAATTATTTTTTCAGGTTTGCTCGGTCTGGATATCTCGAACTTTGAAAACGAATGGTAATTAGCGAGGGCGTCGAGGTTTCCTCCTTGCGTAAACTGTTGTCAGCTTGCGCGACGAGCTACGATTGACGCGAGATAATCGGTGGAGGGTCTCCTCGAACCGTGAATCCTCCAGTTCCATCCTCTTATCGACTATCCGGGCGAACGCCTCGATTTAACCGATACACCCGTGCCAGTGCACGGAATGAAGTACACGGATCATTATTCACCCGTGTTTTTTTCAGATGAACCATTTGCGGTCTGTTAATTGCTACTCAAATGTTCAACGACACTGCTATAGTTCGGTCTGCAGCTAGGTCGGATTAAGCTCTTTTGGGCATTTGGACCCAGAGATCTAATAGCTTCATAAATCCTCAATCGCATTGTGGAATTTTTCGGTTTCGGAGAGAATTCCTCGCTCGGTTAATTGATCAGCGGCGTGGGTGGGACGTGATTGTTAATTCGCAAAGGGGCGGCTTAGGGGTGCGGTAACAGTTTGCAATTCAAATGCAACAAGGACCTGCAGCAGACGACAGGAACCGCGCGTGAGAGCTGTAGATCCTTTGCAAACGAAAAAACACGATTTTCACGGTTGCCCGATCGAACGTTTTTCGCCTATCTCTTTACAACCTCCGCGACAAGATTACTTCTCCGCAAACGCACTGTCCTCTCGGAAACTGTTCTAAAAATTAACTCAATTTAAGTTTCGCATTTCCAGCCAATCACCGTCGGTGTTGATTTAACAATAAACCATTCTCCGCGTCCGAGAGAACTAGATGTAACCACAGATCGAGTTTCCGAGAGGGAAGTGCTGCAATGCGGTTCCACCCCTCGCCCCAACCGTCACCTCTCCCCCTACCCCCTGCCGGAGCTTCCTTTGCGTACATTTCACCGGGACATCACAAGAAACCCGATGCGTTCGCGTCTCTCCCTCGGTCCGGGTCGAGCCAACCGTTTTCCCTGTTTCACTCTCTTTCACCGTGACAAATCGTTTTAAACGCTGTCACCCCGCCGAATGTTCCGAAACACCCTGTACACTTTCCCCGAGATAGAGAAAGCTGGCTTCTCCTTTGTCGAGAATCATTTTCGAGCTACCACCCCTTTCTTTTGTAAAATATGTATTGTATGCCTACCTATATTTATTTCAATATGTCCATGGCATTTTTGTTCAAATTTCACTGATGTTTCAGATACTGAAAGACGTGGACCAACAGTGGACAGACAATTGGCACTCTTTCCGTCTTGCTGTCTCGAGCGAAAGATGTTTTGTCAAGGTTCATTTCCGCCCTCTATTGTTATAGTTTACATGTCAGAACTTTTTGCGTAAAATATTTATTCTATACCCCCGTTTGTGTCTATCAATATGTTCTACAGATTGTATCATCGTTTCAGGGGTAGTATGCAGACTTTTCGGATCGACTGAGAAGAACTAACGATGTTGATTGGCAGTCAAAAAAATTGGAATTTGGATGGAATAGTAAAAAAGCGGTCGGTGTTCGACCGGTGTCTCCCGAGGGTGGTTGGTCGAGGCTGGTGCGCGTCGCAGTTGCTATTGCAGTTGTTCGCGCTCGCCGGCGAGCATCAAAGGGGAGCGCCGCGGACTTTGACGGGGAACTTCTCTCAGTTACGCATTGTCTATTTACGCGATCGTTTCGTAACTTTGCGTTCGCGTCCCGTGCTCTTTGTCCAGGCGTCAAAGGCGGCTTCTGCCGGGACACTCGTCGTCGTCATCACGAGATTCTCTCTCTCGGCGCGCGTGTACGAGCCGGTTTCGCGGCGACCGAAAGAAAGGGAAAGAAAACGAGAGCGAGTAGAAAGAAAGAAATTAGAGAGGAGGGTAATGAATTTCGCGGACTCTACCTTCAGCTTCAGAGATCTCCACGTTCCAGAAGGAGTCATCTAAGGTGTAGTCGGCTTCTGCAATCAGAACGGAGGAAAAACATGTAAATTCAATTAACATGAACGACATAAGAGATCAAGTCTCTCCGCGTCCATGCGATTCGCGGGAGTGAAGCTGGTGACGGGGATGGGTTCGGTGGAACAGTCCTCTGGGAACCAGAGATTCCGGTCGTTCCACCCCGGCGTCGGAAAATTTCTCGAGTTTGCGAGGAAAATTCCTACGGGAGGCACTCGTCGTTTCGCCACGAAACCAACTTCCGTACCCCAAGGAATTTCGGATGGGTTACCTGGGAATTCTCGACGACCGGGGCGAACTTCACGGGAAACTTTGGGGATGATCCGTGTTATCGAAAAACGGTCAGCAGCTTCGTTACCTCTCCCCCCATTCTGTTCCTCCCACACCCACAGCTTTTAATTTTAAAATGTGCACGAATTTTCTATGCGTGAAGCTGAATTCCGGTAGGAATAGACAAGATGATGGTGATTTGGCAGTTTTGCCATGCCCACGCTGTATTGCCGGGGTAAGAGGATTGTTCAAGAGGTAATTCGGCATAGTTGTTGAAAATAATATTAAAATATTTGGGTTACAGAACACCGCTGGACCAGCTGGCAGATTGTACGCATAAAAGGGTGGTTGGCGAGCAAGCGGGCTCAGCTTATGGACATAGCCGTGACCACAGCAAATTTGCGGTAAGAGGATTGTTCGAGGTAATTCGGCACGCTTGTTGAAAATAATATTAATGCTAGAAGTACCGAGCGGTCAGGGTAACTGAATTTAATTTGATGACGTCCATTATAAAAATTAATCAATTCATCGAATAAATTCTCACAGTGGCATTTTTATGTTTCAGGTAATTAATCTAAAAATCTGCTCTCATCCCTGACACGAGTTTACCATTGAGCGATTTGCGTAGTTTAGAAAAACAGCCTGAAAACCAAGACCGACAAAGGCCCAAAATTCGGTCGTCCCTACCAGCAGGCGTAGATGCTGATAACAGTACTTTCAATGTCGTCTCGGTGCACTCGTTGGTTCTGTTACCGGTAAATCGGTTCATTGACCCAGGTCGGGGGAAAGCCGCACTGGTTTGTTCGGGAGTAACGCACGATAACTCGTCAATGATTTATTAAAGAGGGCCTGAGAGAAAACCGGGGGTCGGACAGAAGTAATTTCGAAGCGGGCGTCGACTACCCCCGGCGAAATTTCTCCGCCCGTGAAAGTCTCTGCCCCAGAGGGGCCTCTCTCGTCCCTAAAGAAACAGCCAGGGCGTCATTGACTATCATCCATTCGAGGCCCTCATCGCCTCGGGCTTGTTTTTCGTATACCACCCCGGGAAACTAGGCCACTGGAAACCGAGTTCTTTTTACCCGCGACTCGTCCATTTTATGAATTTTATGAAACCCACCCCTTCGGACAGATGGTTTGTACCGAGATGAAAAAGTTTCAGTGCGGGCATCAATGAAACTTCACTGAGGAAACTTGTTCGCTTGCCACGCTCCGCCGATCCCCTCGTCGTCACGCTGCTATCCATGGATTCAAACCAATGGATACATCTGTAAGCTCGCCATTTTAGTTTGTCTTTCGCGTTGCCCGAATTAGATTGAGATACACGCGTGTTACTACTTAAACAAGTTGAAAAAGTATATAAAGGTTCAAAAATTGATTCGCTGTGTCTGAAAAATACTGCGGTTGAACAGCAGAATGGGAACGGCAGAGAGAAGGTTTCGCAGACACTGCAAGTCCGCTGACAACAAGCCGAATCCGCTGAATGCGTTCCCTGGGAGGAAATCGACGAACCGCGACGGTCACTGATTGGTAAGTGCAACGAGACGTGACGGTTTACTGTAGAACCGTGGGTCGTCCTCTAATGCTTCGAGATGCAGCGTCCCTTTCCAGTCCTGTCGAGATTTAGGTCGGTGGGCCGACTGTTTCCCGACTCTCTTTAGTAAAGGATATTGCCCTCCTTCCGCTCTTTCCACGGAAGATCCTACGCGGCGATTTTGATCAGACTCTGGACTTGCTTTCGCGCTCCTCGGATCGAAACTGTATCACTAGAACGGTGACTGCGTTTTCTACATGTAAGTGACTCTTTTGACACTTCCGAAGCAGAGCTCAAAATACCACGAGTCAACGTTAACGAGCTGATAATTGCAGGAACCGGCGCGTCGTGGAAACGTTGGGCAATAGTCGGACTCCGGAAAGTTGGGTTCACCAATATGCCGAGCAATCAACGTCGTTGAAAAGGAACACTTGGCCCAGAAGTTCGACTTGGATCGCACCCATTGACTGGGTAATGGCGACCCGAACGAGTAACACGGGTTAAAGGTGACGGCGACAGAAGGCAACCTTTCTTAAGGTATTTTAAAGCAGCACCAAGATTCGCTGTTCGTTGAATACACGTGGATTCATTCAGGATACAAGAGGTTAATTCTCGATCGAATATTTTCTGTCACAACGACCGTACGAACCGCAGTCAGTGGGTGGCAACTTCGTAATTAATTTTACCGTCACCCCATTTGCTAAGAGAGAGAAAGAGAGAAAGAGAGAGGGAGAGAGGGAGAAAGAGGGTGAGAGAAAGGGTGAGAGCGAGGGAGAAAGAGAGGAGCTTTCCTTAAACGTTCCCAGGAGTGTTTCGTGCAATACGCTTTTCTCAGAGCCTGTTCTGGGGTCTCGCGGTATAACAGCGTCGCGGAACATAATGTTCGCATGATGAAATTAAACGGTTCAGAAGCTCCTATAATCTGTCGGGTAAACCGTGGACGGGTGGCAGTGGTGGCGACGCGACGGTGTTAATGGGAACGGGGGGTGGCAAGATTTACGGGGATGGAAGTGAATTCGGTTTGTAGCCACGGTTGGGAACAAGTCGCCGAGCTGCGCTGGATAGACGGGAATAGGCCGGTTGTTAACGCAGCAGAAATTTAATTAGTTTTTATCGATTCGAACCCATCTGCGTTTTACCGGGTACAGTTTTTCTTTCAAATCGATTGCCGGCCGATAATATAATTGCCTGTAGATCTATTTATCTGGTGATCGACACCATATTAATCCGCTACCTCTACGATCAGGCAATTCGAGAGCATTCTAGTATGTACTTTGTCTCCACTAGGAGAAACTCTGTTTTCCGGTTTTTCGAGAATAAATCAGCAAACAGTTCTCGAAAGCAACTGCGTACGATTAACTCTCGGAAAAATTGGCCACGCCGTACGAGAATGCCGAGAAGCTTTCCTCGCAGCTGATGAACTCCGCTCGTTTTCCTCGCAGCCGCAGGCCTTTTAACAATTTCGCGCCACTTTCTCTCTCTCTCTCTCTCTCTCTCTCTCTCTCTCTCTCTCTCTGTCTGTCTCTCTCTGTCTCTCTGTCCTTCTCACCAGCACCCCCATACAACAATTGCGACCGAAATTTTAATGCTACAGCAATTCAGCATGCGCGATCTGTTGGGTCGATCACAGAGTGCCATTATCGCGGTGACTGTGATTCTTATCTTGCCGAGACGGGTTGTTAACCGTTTATGTCCTACAGGCACTCGAAAGTACACCGTTCAACGATATAGATGGGCTTAGATTTTTATCTTCGATTCAATTTCGTTTATAGCGCGGTTACGTACGCTCACATTACTTATATCCGATTGAACTTTTCAGTGTCTACGCCCGAAGGGAGGTTGGTTTCTCGTGCTACGGCATGAATCTATCGATGATGCCAGACCGCTCGCAGTATCTCATAATTAGCCGGTTACCCTTTGACCGAATGAAACTGGGCAAAAGTGGAAATTACCAAGTTTGATGCAAACGCTAATTGCATCCTCATCACCTTCACATTCAAGTCGCGGAGGAATGGACCCACGGCGGGATTAGTCACGGATCAACGATGTCCCATCGTTTCACTGCGATTTTCCACATTCTCCGGCTAGTCGGAATTTCGAAAAACCGTAAAGGAAGGGTAAATGAAAGCATTAAACACGTGTTAACGGTCACGAGGTAGGTACACCAAGGCTAAAGAACGTCTTTTTGTCCCGTCGTCGTTTCGAATTTTACATGGTATAACTTGTTAAAGAACGTTTGAGAACCATTCGGGTCGAGCTCGAGCTGAAACGAAGAACCGGACGACATCTATGGGAAGTCGCGGATGAATTCGACAGCATGGTCTAGACATTGACGCCAACATCATCCCACAACGACAGCAGAAACGGCCGGATAATTGTAGTCGCCCCGCGACAAAGATAGATAAATAGATAAGTAGATGGACAGAGAAGAAGACGGAGAGACGAATAACTAGGCCGAGAGGGAACCGAGAAATAGAGAGAGAGAGAGAGAGAGAGAGAGAGAGAGAGAGAGAGAGAGAGAGAGAGAGGAGGGGTAGAGGAGAGAAAGAAGAGACAGGTGATGGCGAGGGTGGAGTTAGACGGTCGAAGGAAAGAAAACGAGGCGAGAGCGAGAAGAAGAAACTCGGTGAGAAACAGAGAAAGAAAGAGAGAGCGGCCGAGTGAGAAAGGTGGGGAAGTAAAGAGAAGCGGACCTGAAGAGGGAGGAGTTGAAACGTCGACGAGGGAGAGAGTTAGAGAGCGTGAGAGAGAGGGAGAGAGAGAGAGAGAGAGAGAGAGAGAGAGAGAGAGAGAGAGAGAGCGAGTGAGCTGCGGGTGTAGAGTAGGAGAGAGCTAGAGAGGGTGAGTGGGACGCGGATCCCGGAGCGTTCGGTACCATTGCATATCCCGCACATCTCGCAGGTGCAGGGCGTGGTGCCTTGTCGGCAATATCGATTACAAACCCGGGCGGTTGCGCATTCACGTCGACACGTGGACGTGGACCGGCAGCCAGACTAAATTTGTGTTGCCCTATATTTTAGGTTCCTGCACTCATCTGCCTCTCAAAGATTGATTGCTTTTCCCTCTAGCGGCCGGAGAGCCCGCTACCTCTATCCTCTCCTCTCCTCTCGCGACGGTGGGCCACACGCGTGCGAATTTACGTCTTGTCTGCGAGATCGCACTCTATTCTATGATCTGCCCTTCGGCTCTTTCGACTCTTTCGGCTCTCTGGTTCTCTTTTTTCGAGAGGATATCCTCGCAGGATATCGCGTCTTCGAGCGATTCAGGAACGGCGACCCTAACCGCAGGCAATCTCTCGTCTTCGACGGAAACACGGCCTAACTCGGAAGAGGAACGGGTTGCCGGTTCCCGGGGCTATGGAGCCGCTTTGATTGTGCGCTCGCCTCTGGTCCACAACTCCACAGTCTCTGACCTTCAGCCCCTACCCCGTGCAATCCGCTTCACAGCTTTTTCCCTCCCACATAAAGGAGCTTAACGGTTTCAACCCCCGTCGAAGAACAACTCCAGAAACAGGACGTCGACTCCGGCAGCTCTACCCAGAGCCACCAGACCGTGAGTTCCTCCCGAACGTTCCCCGGCCTGCCCTGCCCCGCCCCGCCTCGCCCTGTCCGCCACTGCTGCTCTTCACCCCCATTATTTCTTTCATTCTTCCTTTCACTCCCCACCGTCGCAGCCAACCCCGGCCCCCGCCGGGGCCCCCAGCCCGAGTCGATACTCGACCCAGCATTTTTATCGCCACTCGGGGCTACCCACTCGCTTCTTCTGGATACCGCTTGAATTTACTCGCAAGCCCGGATCTTTGGATCCTTCCCCTTTGGAAAGTCCGTGAACCGAGGGACGAGTGCCACTCGTTTCTACGATACCCTCGTCTCTATGCCCCAGAAAGAAACCCCGATTCTTCCGGAATCACTGTTCTTCGATTATTCGATCCCGTATTGCGGCCAAACTCTGCTTTCCTCCGCCCGTGAAGCTCTCCTGGCGTCTCTGACAGTTCCCAAGGGAATTACCCTGATGCGGACCAAGAGAGAGAGAGAGAGAGAGAGAGAGAGAGAGAGAGAGAGAGAGAGAGAGAGGGAGGGAGAGAGGAAGCTTTGATCGTTGCTCTCACAGAATGGTCATTCCCTCTGTTTAGTCTCGTGAAGTCGGGGAACAATCAGCGTGCTGGCTTCCGTGTTTCATTGAACTTTATCGGGCCAGTGGCAGTAGAGTAGGCGGGACAGCGGGGTTCGTTGCGCAACAACGTTGATCTGCCACGGTCTCGCGATCTTAGCCTATTAAATCCATCCCGGAGGATAGCGTAGCAGTAGCTTCTTAAAGTTGCGTTACGCGGATCCACGAGGATTACGAAAGACGTTACGTTACGGGGCGTGTTACGCAAGAGGATCGATGCTCCGCCCCTTAGACCGCCCACACCAGCAAGCTCTTTTGGACGGAGTCGACGGGTTCGAAATCCCGTTTAATTCCACGGCGTTCACGAGGATTTTAATCTGAAAATCGCGGCGCGCCTTTCAACGCCTCCTGATTGCTTCGAAACTACCGAATTCCGTACGACAAAGGCGTCACGCGAGCGCCCGACGACCCACTAACTCGCGGAGCCGCGATATTAAAAAGAGTCGAAGTCGTCCGACACGGAGGTTAATTCGTACGTAATCTCGTCCGTGGTCGTAGCAATCGCGCGGGGCGCACAGCGAGATGGAGTGAGTGCGAGAGAATGGGTGATGAGAGGAGGGTGCGAGGGATTGCAGGGGAGGCCGCAGATATCGCATTAGTAATTGTAAGCCGCGGACGGGCAGGAAACCAGCGACGATTTCCCTTTCCCCATTCTGCTCCGCGTTCTGCACCCTCTGCCCCCTGTTCCTCTTGCCCAACGTGTTCCTCCCTGGTGGGCAGATTTCTCGTTACACGTACCACGAGAGAGACACACAGACAGCCAGAGAGAGACAGAGGAAGAGAGAGAGAGAGAGAGAGAGAGAGAGAGAGAGAGAGAGAGACGCGAACGCTGGTTTTTAATCAGAAAACCCGGAAGCCTTGTGAACAAGGCACAACCACTTCCGTGATCAGACATTTCCAGAAATTTTTAAGCGTTCGTTGTGGGGAGTGGGACAATTGATCTCGAGAAGGAGATGGATGCGCAATTGAATAGTGTTTTAATAGATTGTTGTATGTCGTAAGTAATTATTGACCATTGCTGTTACTCGTTAAGATTCCCACTCTCGAATCCAAGATATCCGATAACATGCAATTTCGATCGATCAGGCGAGAAGAGGAGAGTTGTTCTCTTGCTGCTACTCGAAAATATCGGTGAGGGCTTTTTAAATTTTCATTTAAAAAATCCAGTGACCTGCTGTGGATAAAGTTCTTTCCCGAGCGCAACGCGTTGACCCCGATTCTGAGCGTGTTTTCACCACTTAATCGTAACTGCGTGGAATGCTGCAACGATAAACTACAACAAGTCTGAGGAACAGCGAGTCCCTTCTTGATATCGGGTCCGGTTCCGGTTCCAGTCATTTTTCTTCGAGAGGAAAAAGGTCCGAAGCGATCAATCGACGAACTTCTTGTTATTGGCAGGTGAGAGAGCCCGGGCACCACTGCCCACTCGCTGACACAGATTTTTAAAACACTTTCCCAGAGCTTTTTATTGACGAGTTTTGTATGTTTCAGGCAAGCAGCCGGAACAAAAGCCGAATCTGAGACAACTGGACGGGTAAATAAGCGAAGGAACGAGCGAGATTGTGTTGCGGACGTGTAGGGGCCGGGCATGTTCGGTTCTTCCAGCACTCTGATCGCGAAATCCGTGCCGCCTGTACGCGAACTATGCTCTCCTGTATTCACCCGCTGGCCGGGATGATGGATGATCCCGGGTAAAAGTTGGACACGAGTGCAGAGCCAGTATATAGCCGCAGTTTCCTCGGTCGTGTAATTAATAGTCGCGCATTTGCATCCGCTCGATATTATTCTATGATCAACGAGTGAAACTCGGCCCCGGTATAATTGAAGCGCGTGCGCCCCGTGGAATTATTAATCGAACCACCACCGAACGAGGATCAATGGGGCCCCTGGTTCTGACAGAAACGTACCCGCCTCACGGCTGTATTATACTGTCGCCCCCTGGTCTACCCCAGATGTGCTCTTCGACGGCCCGTCGTGACCATTGTCGTTTTAAACGGATAAACGAGCCAAGATAGTTTCCTAACCAAATTTGAATTACAGTGTGGGCCGTACAACCTACGTCAACTAGGAAGGTAAGGTGCATATTAATTAACCAGCAGACATTAAAAGTTTGCCATTTTTGCAGCGCCCGTAAACTGACTCACAGCGGTCTGTATAGTTACGCGAAGACTTTTGCGGAGGAGAACACCACCGACAGCGTTGCAGATGGTTGCATGAATAAATCAAACAACAGATGCACCGTACAACCCCAATAATTTCGAAAGCACTGTTAGCAACGTGTAAGGATGAAAGGGAATTTTCTCGCCGCTTTTCTCTTGAATTTTGTTTCGAATACAGTATACATAGGTGAGTAAGAGTAAATCAATGTTGTATTTCTGACGAAATAGTTACGATTGACCATTATTTCCAGAGATATTCAGGCATGGCCAGCGTCACGTAATCTGGGTCCATTGGTCAGGTTTGTTAGATCATTCCCAGGTTGGGGACCCAGTGGGCTGGCCTCCGGAGGTTCAGCCATCAATTGTTTGTTAGGTCTGGATTCGGATGGGTCGATTCTGCGCCGGCTTAGTTTAATAATGGGGTTAGTCGTTCCTCGGAGGATTGTTTACACGGGACAAAGATTTGTACGAAATTTTATGGGACAGGCAGGAGGGGCATGGTCGGTGAAGCGCGTTGCTGTTTACAGGCATCGCAATTAGAGTAACTTTAATTGCTGTCGCCGGTCCGGGGCACAAACAGCACGTTCTCTCCTTCCACCCTTTCCGTGTCTTCCAGTTAATGTCGCTGCCACGGAAATGGGTTGCAGCGAACAATTAACCTTTGGGGAAAAAATGCGCGCCACGTAGTTCTCCAACTAGATAGGATCGAGCACGCTCGTCATTAAATTTTTACTCGGGTAGAGGTCTGTCTCGTTATCCCTTGGCCGTAGTTCGAATCAACGGCCGACTGGTTCCAAGGAATTTAGGTTCACGCGTTGCTCCATTGCGGCGAGGTCGGCTCCTGGTTCCAAGAAAGCTGCAAGGCGTACGCGTGCACTTTCATTTCGCTCGAACAGTGTTCTGTTTATAAGGAAATTAATTTCTGAATACTTTGTTTAAGCGAGATTGAAGAACAGTCGCCGGATGTTAAAGAATTTCATGTAGAAGACTGCAAAAAGTAAGAAACGAAATTGCTGCGAGGCCAGCGGAAACAAGAAAAAATCACGATGAATGAAGACGAGAGAAAGAGAAAAAAGAGAGGGAGAGCGGAATTATTACCGGAGCAGCCGAAATCACTGAAAGAGGACCGGCTTTTGTGGGAGGACAGAGAGAGGACAGAAGCGAGGATTGCACCCGCGAGAAGAACAAAACCAACAATCAGATTACAGGAAACAAACTGAAAAGCTCCAAGTAAAATAATTCAACGAAATAATCCTACCAGGACCTATTCCGCCATTATTCTCACGACTGGTGGACGAAACGCAAAGGGTTAAGCTAGCTGGAAAATAATTGTGCGCCTGAGAGGCTGATAGTAGGATGAAGGAAAAAAGATTGGATATACAACAGAGCGAGAGAAAGAGAGAGAAGGGGTGGGAAGGGAGAGTGCAAGAGAGAAAACGAAAGAAGATTTTTCTCCGATACTATCCTATTGCCGATGTTAAAAAAAATGGTGCGCGTTGATGACCAACGGACGGGTCTTAACCGAGCATTTCCCATCGTCCTCCTAATTGACAGAGCTCGATGCGCCCTTTGTTTTTTCCAGGACGGTTGCCTCGGTGTTGGATGCGCTCTGTACTCGATTCACCATTTCTCTCTCTCTCTCTCTCTCTCTCTCTCTCTCTCTCTCTCTCTCTCCCTCTCTCTCTCTCTAGACGAAATTACGTTGCTCTCTGGCTCTGATATTTCGCGAAAGGGCTCGCGTCTGTCCGTGTTTTGTTCTCGGTTGGGCTGATACAGAGGCTCGATGAGGCTGGACTGCGTGAACGTATCACCAGCCCGAATGAAAGAGCCGTCCTCCCAGATAACGATGACGTTGTCCTCCACGCTTGTCCCGACCAGCTACTCGGTTCTCTGTTATTCATAGACGGAGATGAAGAGCCGGCCTAGTCGACGGAATTATTATCGCTTCTGCCGTGGACTTTTCTGCGTCAGATAACCTTTATGCAGTCTCAAAGACCAGATATAACCCTCTGCACGTTAATCAGATGGGTTCTAACATAGTAATGGCTCTAGAAATACGCTTCCCCTGTTAATTGATTTTATTGTGCGCGCAATGGCATCGTTGTAGAACGGATTGTCGTTCACAGGCGAGCTGTGGCAATGACCCATCTTTACATATTTCTAATAAGCTGTATTTCTGTAATCTTTTATATATATTACACGGTATGTTTTACAATTTTTTATTATATACAGCTCCTGTTGATCGATTTACCCACGCGGACGAATTCATGTCCGTACGCCGGGTTGCCGGCCAAAGGCGCGCAGTGAAAACTACTAATTTTCGCCCTCCTGTGGTTAAACATCATCTTTTTGGATATTTTCATGAATTTCCTAGCTCTTTCTATGCTGCAGGATCACAGATTGTTGCAAGTGTTTTCAAAATGAGTCGCATTTCCTTTTAAAGTATCGTTAGGAGTGGGGGTGGCTCCATCTAGGACGAAGCGTTCAATTGTAGCAAGCAGCCGGCGTGGCGTGGCGCACGGTTCGTAAAATTCCGCGATGCTTGATTAAAAAGCGGCCGGTGTAACCTTAGCGCTCTCCTCGGGTTTCACGTCTGGAAAAATGAGCGGGCCGTGGCATGGGAAATTGCTCGAATTTCGAGGAACCTGGTCTCGTTTCCACGAGAATTCCACGCCGTCCATCGTGTGCACGTTTCGCCTGAAAACGGATCGCGGATCGAGCGGACCAAAATGGCGTGCGGTTAAAGGAAGTTTGTGAACGCGGTCGGAGAAAGCAAGGTAATAAACAAAATTAAAATGTTTGAAAGGACCCACAGGGTAGGGGGTCTCGGCTGCGTTGGAAGATATTAATGAACGACCTAAATGGTCGCGATACGAACTCGGTATCGTTCGCGACCGCAATAAGAGATTACGGTTGAAACGCGCGTGAGTTCCCCGGGACTCCTTGTTCCATTAGGAGAACGGTTTCCGCGCAACGGCATTCGCCTACGGCTTCAGGATAAATAGTTTGTGCGCGCCCAGGAAAAAGGTCTTCCGCCGCGGCAATTTATCTCGAACGTTACGCGGCTCCATTAGGGGGCAGAGATAGGAAAGGTAGAGTGAGCGAGAGTGAGAGTGAGGAGAAAGAGAGGAACTCTTTCAATCTGCGAAAGACTGCCGTCCGTGTTGCTTCGGGCTTACGTGTGCCGGCCGCCATCGTGTATTCGCCGTTAAAATGCTACTCCCGCCACGGCAGGTAGAATAATCCCCACGGTTTCTAATTACCCGGCGCAACTTCAAAATCGAAGTTTAAACTTCCACGTACGACCATCTATTTCGCTTGCGAGTGCTTCGATCTCGAACCAGCAACATTTGCGCGTTTAAGGTTGCAGGTAACTTCGCCTTCGCAGCTGTCCTCACTTCCTCTCAAGGTATCTACCTTTACCGTCTTCATTGTCCGTTCCTGCTGGTTCACACGCTATTGTCTTTTTTCAGAAAAAAATCTTCGGATATACCAACGGTTATAACGAATGCCCCATTCTATAGATAGGGTGCTCAGGTATCGTCATTATCAATGTAGATCTTATCAATGTATCTTGTTAGATTATAGAGAGAACAGATTATAATTTTCTGTATTTTTAGGAGAATCTTCTTCTTCTTGCTGTCGATGAGCACAAAGCAGCCATAATTTCATTTATTTGTGAGAGCCGAATCGAGTCGAGGTAATCAATAATGTATACAAGTTTCTATGATTATTTCTGATGATTTATCGATGATATATTTATGTGTTCATAGCCTTCTTTCCTCTGGAACCATTCTAGGTAAAGCTATATCAACTCTCGTTGCGTTATTCATCAATTTTCCGTTTCGCAACATTCAGAACGTTCGATGCAAGTCGGGGAACGAATATTTACGAGTTATTCGAGCGTCTTGCAACGTGCCTCTGGAGACCCAGTCGCCCATAACCTAAGTTTTTCCCGCGGTGCCCTACTAAAGTGCAACTGTGCGTTCAGTTGCGAACGCGGCACGAACTGAATCGAGTTCTCAATATTTAACCTCCGTCTTCCTTCCTCTCCTCTCCGGCACATCGGGGAAAAAGCGTCTGCTCTTCACCGGAAACGAAAACAAAATCAATAACCGGGAAAAGGAGAGTTCGAGACACGAAGGAATCGACAGCTGCCGCTTTCACGGGCAATAAAGCTAAGAGGTCTCGAGCCGAGGGTGGAAGGTAGTTAAGCCTTAAGGATAGCCTGCGAACTTTTTCACGATTATCCGACGGGATTATATATCGTCTCGCGACGTCGGTCCCGACGACTGAGACGTCGTGTCTCTTCGCGAGTCCTCGTTATCTTTTTACGCCCGGCGATGGAAAAGGGAGGGAGAGGAGGGGCGAATTTTACGAGGCACTGTATCGCGAAACGCGTTCCTTCGTCACAGCCTCTGCTAGGTTCTGGATGCTAAGCTTCCCTGTCGGTGAACGTAGGGCAAATAGGGTAAACTGCTTGTCAACAGGGCTGCACTCGCTCGAAGACGATCAAATAAATATACAATCAGAAACTCCAGATCCAATATTTGCATGTCGCTGCTATTTATCTTTCGCTTTCGTTTATGAAATATTCGTTCCCGGTAAAACTCGAAGAAAATTCAAGCTTCTCGAGCACACTCAGAGTTGGCTAGACAAGCGTGCAATCCTTTGCCTGGTAATTAGTTTCCCAATTTGTTCCAGGACCACTCCTATCTCTCATCTTCATCATCTTCTTGTCGGCTTGGTATCTTAAAGCGGTGGAGAAATTGGTCCCGTGTTATCATAAGGTGCAGACCCAGCTATGGCGTGTCTCTTGGATCCCCGAGCAGCGTTCGTTTAATAGTGACCAAATATACGGCGTGTTTCGTAGTGAGTAATAGAAAACACGATTACAGCAAGAAGCGAAATAGCATGGACATTTTTCAGGGAATTTCCTGCTGCTCGGAAGAGGGAGCAGGAGCTTTGTTTGGTGGGTCGTTCCAAGGGTACATCCCAGCTCGTTTGCCGTTCCATTACCGTTTCGCAGACAGTGCAGCCTACTTCCACACCCGGGCCGGGAGCTGAATGTATATCGTCGACATGGCCGGTTGACTGCATAGTAGATCATGTGCGGCACGGGCCGGGCCGGGCCGCCATGCCCTCCTATTCAGAACTTGCTTACAGAGCGCTGACAGTCGTAAGTAATCTCGTTAACTAATCTCTGCTCGAGAGATCCTCGGATGCTTTTTCCCAGCACCCAACGACCCCCTCTTCTTCGCTCTCCTCTCTCCCAACTCATCGCAACTGTACGAATTATCGGCTTTCTCTCGGCGGGAAATGGAATTCAACAGTCCCACCAAATATTTTCGTGTCCTAGCCGATCTGCGACACAATCAAGTCCATGTAATGCTAGTCACTTCTTCTTTAAACCCTATACAGCAGTGACATGTACCCTCTATCCCTGTAGGCTGAGTTTCTCGCATGCAGAATGAATTGTGACGTTCCATAGATAGGCAAAACAGTGTACATCGGTGTACACCGCGAATTGTCGTCGCCAGACGTTGAAACAATGCATATAGATATAATAAAGATAGAAACATATAGATATAATATAATACAAGGGTTACGGAATCGCAGAGATTGGTCAAAGGATGAGTCCAGGTCTGAAACTATCTTAGCCTAGCAATATTTCTTGCCCGACCAGAACTTTTCTACGAATGTAACACGCCAAGTCAGCGAAACTTTCCCGTTTCCCGTTTAACTCAACTTGCGTTACTTTTCAAGGGATTAACAAGTCGGCCGAGATCAAATCCTGGGAGGCAGATCTTATCTTGAAAAAATTGATAACGAATTTAATCGGACTTAAGGCTTGAAGACCAACAGCAAGACTTTCCTCCGGTACGTCAAATGCGCGATATTTTTCGATCAAAGCAGTCAACCCTTCGGGACGCTCCAACTTTTCGCAGGGTAATCTGGTTCAGATCGAACCCTCCAGTGGGTGGCTGGAAGCAGTAAGAGGTAGAGGGGAGAATGCTGTCATGGAGAAGGAGACACGAACGGAGAAAAATGTCGCTGGTTCGTCCCGGATTCAATTCCGAACGGCGAAATATTTTTCCCGGTCTGAGAAATATCTGGATGAATTCCCGGGGAAGGTGCGCGGGTCGGTTCGGATCTCGTCGAGAGGGATATTCTTGTTGTAGTGTTTCTCGGAATCCGAGGTCGACAACTGGATCCCCGAGCCGGGTCATATTCGACCCAGTGATGGGTTACCATGCAGTCCACACGTTGGATGAAGGTTTATGCGCATTCGTTTCAGATTTCAAACGCTTTGCCACTTCGAACATCGGTAAAGCGTAGGAATTCTAAAACAAATACCACGCTTTCGATCGCCTGGTCCCTTGTTGGTTCGCCTGGCCTTCTTTCTTCGTTCTGCCCTCCCCTCCCCGTGCGCGTCTCTGTCTACTTTTCAGCACAGAGGCGTGCTCGTTACGTCGCCCTTTTTTCCAAGACCGGTCTTCTTTCTTTCGGTCCCATTGAAAACTTCGGTCCGGGGGACACAATTGCTTTCGATACTGGCCCGGGGATCGTTTTTCGATAAGAGTCGTTAGCTGAGGTGGCTAACCCTCACCCCCTGCGAGCCAGCGCATCGGGGGTAGCGGGTTGCGGTTGCTATTCCGGCGTTAATTTCGTTCGTTTTGCGAAACTTTCCGAACGGAAAAGTTGGTTTCTGTTCTGTCGACCGATAAGCCGAAAAGGAATATTCCCGTGGAGGAGCAGCCAGGCAACGCCGGCAATTCTACCTTGTTCCCGGGATCCTGCCTCGCGTCGCGGCCGGATGGAATACAGAGCGCCGCGCGGTATTTATTGGCTCCCGTCCCATCGCTTAACTCGCTTGGCATCCGGTCAAAAGTGATTCGACCGTTCCGGGAAACGTTATTCGAGCCCTGACGACCCCGTTTATTCCTCGAGCTGGTCTGGCTGAGCCCTTCCCGATTCCGACCCGTTATCCTGAACATGTACCGGAGTCTCCAGGTGACACAGAGAACACGGACGAAATAGTACTTCCGTTTAACAATGCTAGCACTGCATGATCTCGTTCCGCGAATCTCTGCGCGTTTCATTGTTTACGCTCTGCGCTTCGTTAAACGAAACGGATTGACACGCTTCAGATCAACTCCCAGCCTGTGTAGGGTCTGTGTAGGCGACTAAAAGGGACAACTGAAGACATAGACTCATTTATTATTTATTTTCAGAGCGAGGAAGATCGCAATCCGGAGGAACAAGAGCACTAGATCCCCCAACGAGGCTAGTAAACGGAGAACCAATTAGAAACGATTCGTCCGCCATGTTGATACGTCCGGATGAAGAAAAAAAGTACGTCGGAAGTCTCGTGTTCCCAGCAAGTATCGATGAAACTCGCTCCCCAGAATGGAAGAACCATGTTCAGATCCCGGTCGTAGCCGTTGTCGGCTACGTCGTCGACGCACTCTTCACTCCTGGACGCCCAAACACACGGGGAGAAAAGAGAAATTGTGCTTTTCCGGTTGCTGTTTCCTCAGCCCCGGGTACATATCGGATGGGTGTCAACAAAGGGTTGCGCTGAAACGGACCCTTCGTGCGCGGTCCAGCGTGAAAGTAATTTTTCTGTAACCCTCGCGACGACTCTGCCTCGGACCATTGTCAACCGTGTTTGCATGCTATTCTGAAGCGAGACTTAGACCCGGCTAGCTTCACGTTCTTGCCGCTTGTCGGTATTTTTACGTCTCTGTCATTAACGCTTGCATAACTCTTTCATATTTCTACTAAGATATTTTCGACTGTGTAGATACACCGAAGCTACTGGGAACAATGCGACAGAATAGGCTCCGATACAGCGTTTATGGGAGTTGTACAGTGGATGTATAGGGTTCTGGATCTGCATTAGCTTGAGAGTAAAATGACTACATCAAAGGAAAGGATGCGAACTTGGATTTCCACGGTATATTCCCGGTAAGATACCCGGTATAATTTCAAACGCGGCCCATTCGTGTACCGGTGAGGCATTTCACGGTCTCCTTGACGGAATTTAATTTAGATATTTTGTTGGATTTACACGTGACTGCGTCAAACGCGCGGGTGTTTCGAAATTCCGTTCGCCGAGAAAACTGTAATCTTGTCCCTTTGATCGTCTGGCGCCCCCAAAATGATTAAATCGCGCGGGTGGCATGCCTTCTCGCGGCACCGCGAGGACTGTCGTTGGAGGCGACATGTAACGAGGCTGTTCCGTGATTTGATGGAAAATTGGCTGGAACTAATAATAGCCTAACCAAGGCGGCTGCTCGCGCAGCCCTGACCCGATTCCCGAGCAGAATTAAAGAGCAGGCTCTTTAATGTCGCGCGTACACGTCATCGACGCCGCGTACAGTTTATTAAAAGTTAGGTGGACAGGTGACGCGCGGGGACGGTAAGGACGTAGTAAAGTAATGTAGTCGGTTCTCATCAGACGAGAGACTGCTCGGTTGGCCGGTTGCGCGCGTGCTTCAGTCACGATGCCTCCTCCGATACGATGTTCAATTACAAACGAGTGCCGCCTTGTTAGCCAATGGGAACTCATTAATTTCGTCGGACGCATCGAAACTTTAACCGTGGCCCCTTTGAGGCGTCTCGAGGCTCATTATATGCTCGAGCATGTGCGGCCCCCTGACACGCCCCCGCAATTGTCCCCTTTCCGTCGCTGTTGCCTTCGTTCGAGAGGTCTGCAGGCATCCAAATTCTCTTTGCGTATTCCTTATATTTGTCAGTTAACAAGCCGATAGTCCCAGCATCGTTTCAACATGAGAATTCGAAAGATCGCGACAGTTCTCGACGCGCATCACTGAATTGTCTGGAGAATCTAATCGTTCTGAAAGTAGGAAAGAGCATCGCCTATCGACGGCTGGAATTTCGACGCATGGAATTGAAATCCATCTCATCCCGCTTCGCCCAGACCCGTACCGCTCCCTACGCCGATAGAAATTGCGTGCTCGAGGCGGTCGCTAAACGGCGGGTTTTCGCGCGCGTGCGAGCGCGATGCCGCTCGCAATAACTCTTTCTTTGATCCCTCATTCGTTTTCATTTGTTGGGGGTTGCCGGTGCGAACGTTAACTCGATATTGCGTTTTCAGTCATGCAACGGTGTTCGCTGACGAGGGACGACGTCGACGGTGACGAATAACAGAGCCGTGCGCGCATGTTTTCGCCGACGAAGCGCGTTAAGGCTCGGCCTTTGAATTATCGAAGCGTGTATGTGTTTCTTTGGATACCAGCAGCCGGATTTTCGTGCGACGTCTAGGGGCAGCACGCGATCCATCGTACCAAACCAAATCACAGAATTTTATATTCGTAACGTTACATGTCATTTTAGAAATTCATAAACATGAATTCGTTTACAGGATTTGCTAGTTTTTAGAATTCAATGGAGCTAAGTTATTCTGGAATAGCTGTGCATGCTAGTAAATTCACCAGCAGGCACTGGCAAGAATAATTGCGTAGATGTCGTTGGTCCAGTTGTCTAGCGGCGCATTGGGATCTAGGAGATCAATGGTCGGCAAGGCGATTGTCAACGATGAGAATCGCATTACCTATTTTATCGATCCCGGAGCAGGTTTCGTGGCCGAGAACACGCGTCGCGTCAGTCTGTAGCAGATTTAAATACTTGCCGGGTCGGCGATGGTTCGGCCTGTCACTGAATTTGATCGTTCCGTCGATTCTTCCCGTTCGGGAACGATTAAGACGGAAGGAAGCAGCCCAGAAGCTTTCGTTCACGTCACGGAACGTCTCTAGCCCTTCGGAACGATCGCAATTACGAAACTTTGATGGCCGGTTAACTCGTCACGTCCACCCTCGTTCACCCCCACTTATCCGCCTGTCGATCGATCGAAGCTGGTCTCTCATCGCGCGTTATTTCCCGCCGTATCAATTTTACGAAAGTTAAACCGCGTCACGATAGTACTTTAGCGAAAACAGCGAAGCAAATACAACTTTCTCGACAATGGAACTCCTTAAAAACCGAGATATTGATCCACAAAACCTGTTTTCAGATCCAATGCAGTCCAGCGAAAATAATAGAGAGATAAGGAGAAGGAGAAGTCCGTTTTCAAAATGGCTGCAATGTCCAGACCCTTAAACAACACCAGGAAGCGGATACCGCCCTCGCGTCACTGGATCCGAGTCGAGAGAGTGCGTCGATCGCTGATCACACGGAAAACAAACGCCGGAAGGAAGAAATAACTTTCTCCGGAAGGCGCGTTGCGGGGGAGGATATTTCTGTTAATGGGGCGACGACGAGGATGGTTCTGCCCTCCCAGACAGATATTATCACCACTTCGACTCCGTCGGATTTATTTCCATGCCTAGAAGATACCCCGTAGCCCCCTCGTCGCTCCGTTTCAAGCAGAATAAGCAGATTTATCCTCCGCGACAGGAAAACAGCCAGGATTTCAGAATTCACCCCTGGCTATCCCTCGCACCCCTGCAGCCCCTCGCGCGCCTCAAGTACTCTAATCGTGCAAATAATGTTCCACCGACCCGTAAAAACGATTCCCAGCTACCGATCAGTTACTATTTCTACTGCCTTGGTTTAGGGTTTAGATTTTATGGGGATTTTAGAACTATTTCGAGGGTTGTCATTAGATATTAACAAATATTTGTTCTAGAGCATTCGCTGACGCGCGAAGCTTCGAATCGCATATGATTGCACCGGTGGGGCAATGCGACGAAATCCGAAACTGGTGTTTTCCGTGGACGTGACGGGACCGTTGCAGCGAGTCCTCGACCAACGGGGGAATAGACAACCGGACTCCGCCTCCCCGAAATCGGCCAAAAGTTCACGTATTAAAAGCGGCCGTCGTACAAGGCCAATGAATTAGAACTGGCGCGCTGCCATTTCAATCTCACGGATCTTGCCCGAGACAAGAAAGCCGGAAACTTTGCTTCGCGAGCCATCATTCGGTCGAGGCAGGGGCCGAGTTGATTAATTGCACCGCGATCGATTGATTCCTCGGAGGGGGGGAGGGGGCGTGAGATGTACAGGGGCGGCAGAAGCGAGCCGGAAAAATAGAAAAAGCAGAAACATTTTCGCGGCCGGATTTCCCGGGACACAGGCAGCGTTCCATCTCCGTTCTTGGGGATCGACAGATGCGTCCGAAAGGTATTTCCCGGTCTTGTAAATCATCCAAAGGGACCGGCGAACAAGCGAACCGCCGGATAATCAATATTTCGTTCACGGAAAACCGCTCGGGACTGCGCCCGCTGTATCCCCATAAGGATCTCCTTTTTCTAAACGCGCCTACTCGAGTGAAAACATTTTAAATTCGATAGAAGCGTACAGGGGTTGGACAAGATAATGCGCGATGTATTTAAAAGATTGATGGCCATGAAATTGTAGTCGCAAAGGTGTTGTCCAATTCCTGTATGTGCCTTGATTCGATGCTGAGAACTACTGCGAAGGAATAGAGCAAATATTGTAAGAATGATGTGATTGCCATTATTTTGTAGAACATCCGTACTTACGGGAGGCACCACGATTAGGTGGTCAGACAACGGAGAATCGTGTCGAGATTGTGTCTGCAGGGGGTCAGGGGTTCGACGAGAATAGGAGAACGGCTGGTGTAATTTCAAGTGGACTCTGAACGAACCCTTCCCGCGCCGGTGACGTCCTTGCCTGCCATCCTATCGTTCGCGGCAGAGGCTCGGGAGAGGTGGCTGAGGGTAGAGACGAGAACTGGAAGGAGAGAGGATGGCAATTTTGCGAGGAACGCAACCAGCGGAGAGAGCGGTTGTGAAACGCGCCACACTTACCTAATACGTGCAATTCACGGTGCCGCGTACTGCACGAACGAAACCGGGACAAAAGGTTCGCCCTTTAACCTCCCTTCCACTTCAGAGTCGTTTCTAAGTTGTACAGGACGTCTCAAAGTCGAAGGAGGATTGGGGCGCGGCGAGGCAGTACTTGGCTGCACCGTTTTCAATTTATGTAATCACGATAGTCCAGACTTAAATTGGAATTAGTGTCCTTATTGATAAAGGAATTTCTTATTGGGAACAATTTTTGCCCAGAGAATTTTGTAGGATCTGAGTCCTGTTCAGTTAACATGCGCAGTCCCTTTTGCCCCTGGGATCGTTATCGTTATCGTGATCGCGAGCGATTCCGGTGTTTTTCCCCGCGACGATACGAATCGCGCGATTCTTCGGGGTCGACGACGATGATGGACTAGATATCCCCCGGCTTCCCATGAATTGACCCCGTTACACGCGCACAAGCACACTCGCGTTCACATCCTCCCCAAGAACTCGCGTTCTTTTATTCCTTGGCGCGGCGTTATGGGGCACGTTCACGGAAACGGAGTACTCCCATTCATTGACGATGACACCGACACGTATTCTTTGGTCCGATAACCGACCAGCGCAGACTCTCCAGCAGCTCCTGATAATTGAAATCGCTAACTTTAATGGAAACGCCTCGCACGTTAAGCAAGTCTTTCGCTATTCTGCCGGTACCATTTGTTGGTCGACTACTAGATGTAGCAAACCTTCATGCACCAGTGATAGCTTGCCGTCTATCGAGCGGGGCTGGGACATTTGAAACCGCGGCTCTATCATATTAACGATAATAATTAAAATATTAATATCGTGGAGATTCCTACGGGCGTGTTCCGACCGTCGCACGCAATTTCAATTTAATTATAACGATAGAGAGGCGGGGACACGCGGACTGTTTCTTTTACATCCCCGCCACCGATCTGCCACCCTCGCAGCCTCTCCACCACCCTCTCCCCCGCCCTCACCCTCGGCACTCGATCGATTTCGATTCGCGTTTCCGTTGATACGATGAAATCGGGTCTCGCGGCACGTAGGTATGCGTGTCAGTGCACTCGTGACCCATCTCGTTCTTCGATGACGTCATTCCTTCGCTGCCGTAAACGTGTGACGAATATGGCGCCCTGGGCGACGCGGGGGTGGCACTGAGGGGTGGCCCGGGGCAAGGGGCGGAGGGCACGGGAGTGGCACGGATCCTTCAACCCTTAAACGACCGAATTTCAAACGGCGTGTCCCCGGGGATTTCGATCTCCCTCCCGTAACGTCCCGCCTCGTCTTCCCACACCTCCTCTCGTGCCCCCGTCCCCGTTTATTTTCCACCCCCTTTCCCTTTTTCTTGCTCGGGTTTTTCTACGCGAACAATTTTCGGAGATTACCAGGGCCTCCCTAATTTCGACGGGTCCTGGAAATCATTTCCTTGTATTTTCTTTGCATTTCACTACAGTTCAATGTCTTGCTAACGTTCTCGTCCTTTGCTCCTTTACTATATAGCAATTTAAAGCCTAGATCTCGAAGGTCCAACCGCGACACTTGCGTTCACTTACATGAAGTGATGGTTTATACATTAAAATTTAGAACTTTGCAGAAAATTACTACAGACGCTTCAAAAAATTCAGCTGCGTCCCCCGAATGTCGACTGATAAGCGTGCCAAACCTCGAAATATAACACCGAATACTTCTCGTTCGATATTTTTGCAAAGGCGAAAGCCTGCTTACTGACTCGCACATGTCGATCACTCGTGCAGCGCGATAGCGGTGTCTGACCATTGCTCGACTTTTCCACTGGAGCAGAATTTTCGAAACCCCCGTCGAAAATGAAGCGCCTCTCGAGGGAACTTTATTCCACGTTTTCGATTCTCCTTTGTTCCCGTCGACCACCGCTGTAACGGCTTTGTTTTCGAGTTTTTAACGAGCCGGCTCTCTATTCGCGGATCAATTTTCTGTTACAGAAGAGGTGCAGTGTGAAACCTAATCATTTTCTTTTTCAATTCTCCGTTCAGGAGAATTATACTTGCTCGTAAGACCGTGCATCGACAAAGTTCTAACGACTGAGTTCTTTCAGTAATATGCGTAATCTTGTTGGGTTTTATTGTTGGCTCGACAATATCAGAATCATTTGGAAGTATAAGCACACGTGAGGAACGTGGCCGCGTGTCGATGGGCATTAACCGATAAAACCTCTGCTCCCAGGTAACTGCGATCGAACAACGGTGACAGTATTCCTTGGAAAACTTGCTATGTCTTTACAAAGGCCTGGTGTATAGCAAATTCTTGGAACAAATGGCAGGAGACTAGAAGAACGAGTAACAACAGCAGCAGCGTCGAAGGAAAGATATACGGCGAAGCAATCTTTCTTCTGGGTTAAAGTTTGCTCTATAGCGCACCGCGAGTACGATACCACTGCGTAAAATAGACAGGTAATACATTGTTATTATCATCGTTAACGTTCTGACTGTAATTTATTAACCCTGTCACCCTCCACAGAAATGTACCGGAGATCCAAGGATAATGCTCCACCCATTCCGTAGACTTTAAACCAACAACTTCTGTAAGTCCACAGTTTAAGACACCAAATGCTTCACAGAAAATAGATGGGAGGAGATGATTAATATTTTCGTTTATCGGCAGATGGTAAGCAGAATCTATGCAACGGGTGGGCAAAAGATAAAGTGACTTATTGTAAAAAAAGTGACAATAGTTTCTCTAACTGCTATTAATAATTATCTCGAATTCCGATCTCTCGGGGGAGGGGGGCGTACATCCGGGTGTTTCCTATTACCGGTCACAGCCATCCATTTCCTTCTGAGGACCCGTATTTTTGCGAATCCGATTAGCCGAGGCAACATAATTTCCGAATTTCAGCATAGACACCCTGCAACGGTCGACAGAGCATGCGAACGACCGGGATGGAACAGGGACACGGGGGATGCCAAGCAGCGAAGCAATTAATCAGGACGATTAATCAATCGAATCTCGATTCAGTTCGCGCGAAGGTATAAATCCCGGTGTGGCGTGTTTGCAACTGTCGCGCACGCTCGCGCGCACCGACGGAAACTTAATTACATATGACTCAACATAATGCCACATAATTGTACATAAAAGAGCTTTAATTGCCAATTATTAATGGCTCGTTAATGCGGTAGTGCCTCTACGATAGATCACCCTAAACTCTTGTTCAATGTCTTCTAAAAGACAGTTGATGAACCAGAGTTGAGACACTACCTATCAGGCAGATTGTAGAACATGTTTCTTTCAGGTGCATGGAAATGGATCGTGCGTCGAGCGAACGAGCAGTGAAGCAAACGAGGACTAGGACCAAACATTTGTAAAGTGATGCCTCTGTCAATGATCTTCTACCGAAGCACTACCACACTTGGCGTTGAAAGTACAAAGTTCATGAAAAGTGCGAATTGTGAATGAACGGTCCACTAACGAGGTGGCTCCCTGTCTCTCACCGGCGAATATGAAACGATTCGAAATCAATGAACGGACTAGTAACGTGGCGACCCGGAATTCAGGGGATCTCTAGCACTGCTCTCTAGATCGACTGAAAAGTTCTTTATACCTTTGATTCTCTATCGTTCACTGGCGAACGCGAGACGATTGCGAAATCGAATTGTACCGCTAACGAGGCACGCTAGCAGCTCCCTTCGTGGTCGCAGTTCGGCCACCCCCGCCTCCGTGTCGTACGTGTGTGTCCGATGAACGGGAAAGCCGGCGCGCGGGCGATGAACGATCGAAATCATCGTCGTCGTTTATTTACCGGGTACGGTTGCTCGCGTGCGTGCGTGTATTCGCTCGGAGCGAGACCTCCCTGGAACCGTGCGGAGTGAAGCGGAGGCGAGAGCATGCATCATCGACGGGGATACGCTGGGATCGATAGCAAGCGCGGCACACCGGCCAATAATATCTGTTCCGCGGCGAAAACAGCGGCTCTCGTGTGTCCGTCTGTGTCGCGACGCGTCTGATCCGGGATCCGCCGTATCACCTCTCGCGAACGAGAGCATTCCGTTCGGATCCGCGAGCGGATCCCTGGCTCATGCTCGAAATACAGGGAAGCAGATACGCAAGATAAGACCACTGGTAAACGCGCGCGTCGAGACGAAAGAAATTGAAATCATAAGTTGGCGATCGAACGGTTGTACGAGCCAACGGGAGACAGAGCAAGAGAGAGAGAGAGAGAGAGAGAGAGAGTAAGAGACAGTGGGTGGGAGATGGGGAAGAGGCAGGAGCTAGGTGGAAACGTTTCAATCTCGAGGGGAAGGATAACAATCGAGGGAATATTCTTGGCTGGCGGGGTCCGCAACAGGCAATCGTGTGTAACCGGAACACGCCATGCCAGCCTGCGAACGACGATTAACGACCGCGAGACAGAAAGAGAGAGAGAGAGAGAGAGGGATAGAGAGAGGGGTTGGTGAGAGGAGGCGAAAGCTATAGCGAGGGAGGCGGCTGGAACGGGCCTGCGACGCGAGCAATGCACGGAATTACGGGATCGCGTGACGGCGAATGCTAAATCAGGAAGAAGGAGCCTAAGAGGCGAGAGCTTGTACCCTAAGCTGGCCGTGTTTCCGGACGACAACATCCTCCGGCACGCCTATGATCGAGCATGCTCGCCTCCAGCCTGGGAAAACCGTGGGAATCGTTCGAGGATAAATGATCTCGGACGTCTCTCTTGCTCGAGCTCTCCAGGGGTTTATTAGCATCTGAGGCGGGCGAGGGTTTCGAGGAATTTTTACGGTTGATCGATTGTTCGCATTGCAGGGGACACAATTTAGGTGGGCAAACAAGCAAACAGGCAGGCAGGCAAATATACTTGGCACAGCAGTTCAAAAAGGATAGACAGACAGACAGGCATGCAGAGAGTCAGGTCAGATCAGGGCAGGCAGGCGTTACCTCGCTTGGACGTGCTGTCGGCGGTGTTAATAAATCCAGGTACGGCAATCACGAGAACAAAGAGTCCACAGTGTAGCCAAAACATGTTTACGTCTTAACAACATTGTTTAATTCCATTTTACGTGACGCTCGTGAAACACTACTACGATGGCGTTGGTGCTCATGTCGCGCATAATTCAGCGGTACTACCTAGTCGCCGGTCGGATCATGAGTACACGACTGAACTGTGACTGGGTTACGCGCGGGTTCGGCCGTGGAAGAGGAGAGCGGATAGACGGACAGAGAGCGAGGAAGATGCGAGAAGAGAGTGAGGAGACGGAAAGGCAAGTAAAAGAGACAGGGAAGCGACAACGCAGAGGCGCAGCCGGAAAGAAGGAAGAGGGAGAGATCGAGGAGAAGACAGAGAGTGTCGTCTCGCGGAAAGATAAATAAAAGAAACGCGAGAGGAGAAAAGAGGGCAACGAGGGGACGCTGGAGGGCCACTGGAGAAAAAGAAAAGGATCGCAGAGGGAATCGCGAGAAGATAAAGAGAAAGAGTAAGAGAAATAGAGCGGAGCGGAGGATGACAGGCTAAGAGAGGAGAGACTAAACGCGCGAGGAGTACGAGCGGATGAACCGGGCACTCGACGATATTACAGAGGAGCGAACGTGTCCTCCTAGAACATCGCGAATATCCGGTTCCTGGTTGCACTGGACGACACGCGATAATGCACCACGCTAGCGCACTACTCCCGCGATCTCTGGTCCGTACGTCGAAGGATCGACCCCTGCTCGCGCGCGCGCGTCCGGAGAGAGAGTGAAGATCCCGGCCTCGAATCACGCCTCGGCTGCCATCTTCTACCTACGCTGGGAGTCTGGAGTATGAAAATATTCTCCGCCACTTCCTCCACCAGCCCCCTACCTCTCTGCTTCGTGCTCCAGCCCCCTCTTTGGCAACCCCTTGCTCTCTTCCTCCCTCTCGGGCAAAGAGGAAAACCGAGGGAAACAGAGAAACAGGAGAAGCTTGCAACCCCTCTCGCCGCTTGAAACGAAGAGGGAGACCGAGGTAGAGAGATGGAGAGAGGGAGAGAGAGAGGAGAGGAACCTCCGCACCCCTCCCCGGCCGCGGCTCTCGCTCGGACCGCTTCTCCTCTCGCGTTCTCTCGTCGTTCCCTGCCGCTCTGCGCCCCTCTGCGACCCTCTGTTCTCCAGTGTTCCCCTGTGTGCCACCCCCGCGGATTCTAGAGCGGCTTGCAGCCACCACCACCACCACCACCACTACCATCAGGCAGCATTGCTACCGGCGCGGCGCGGCGCGGCGGCTTGGTACCACCTCTTATCGATTCCTGCGCCATTTCCCGTCATTCCTGTCAAATCAATAACGCGCGGCGGTGGCGGCGGTGGCGGCGGCCACCGTGGCTCCTTCTTCGCCACGGATCAGGCGCCGATACAGAGATGCGAAATCCCCTAGCCGAGAGTGCACCAGCCTCTCTCCTCTCCTCTCGGGTTCGCCCTTCTCCTCTGGTACCGCGGCACTCTGCACCCCTACTCTCCTTCTCCTCCTGCTCCTTCTCTTCGTCTTCCTTTTCGGTCTCTTTCTCGAGTGGGGGCTGCTGTTGCCCGGTGTTCTCTGGCAGCCGGTGCACCATTTTCCACCGGGCGACGCCATGCCACGATCACGAACCACCGCCTGCCCGAAAGATGGGACACTGGCCGCCTCACCTGCATCCCTGCATCCCTGGTTACCTCCGCTGGACCTCGTCGCCCGGACGTTGCTCCTTACTCGCTCACTTGCTTTCGCTCGCGTCGGTTCTCCTACTCTATCCCCGACGAGCTTTAGCTCCCGGTTTCTGTGTTTCTCTCTGTCTGTCTGTCTGCCTGTCTGTCTGTCACCCCTCCCTCTCTCTCTCTCTTTTTCTCTCTCTCTCTCTCTCTGTCTGTGTGTGTATGTGTCTCTCTCTCTCTTTCTCCCTCTCCATCTTTCTCCCTTTACTCCGTTTCACTCGGAAGCGTTACGCTGGACCGACTCGAGGCACCCTCCACGTGAGAATAACAATAATAATAATAATAGCGACGTCTATAGGGGAGCCGGATTTTTCAAGATAGCAAAACATTCTTGAAGATGTTATATTAAGATGATAAATTAATGCCATCCACTGCTCGATAGCCGTGGATCGCACTTGCTCGCAAGTCATGTGTCCCCTGCTTCCCGTATAGCGTTTTGGCTTGATTCACAGCGACCTACCTGCCCACAGATGATTCCTGTTGTGTTTGTAATTGTTTGTGCGATCCAGCATCTGGCTGATTAGTTGTAAACCTCATTCTACTTGTTCGATCAAGAACAGACCTCATTTGATGAAATACAGGTCCGGTACCTCTTGTCTGATCAATCATGGACCTTTACTACTAGCTGATTAGTTGCAACCCTCGTTCTACGTGTCTCATGAAATACGTGGCTCGTATCACTTGTGTTCTCGCGCGTGAATCTCTTGCTATCGGGCTTACTAGTTACAGACGTTCTAATTGTTCTAGATCTAGCGATATCGCTTCTGTATTACATGTAGTGACGTGATTCTGTTTTCGCAGATCTACTAATTGTCTAACTGGATCTACTCATCCCAGCGGATCGTGGACTGACAAGCAGACCTCCCATCGACGCGACACGTAGAAAGATATGCCCTGCTTGATCAGAGAAGACAGACGGAGACGGAATAAGGGACTAGGGTATGCAGCGAGGACGAGGCTAGTAATACGTCGATCGCAAAAAAGAAGGGAAAAACGAGCTCTCAACGGACAAAAGATCGCCGCAAGAAAGTACCGTGTTCCTCTCCTCTGGGGTCGAAGTGAGGCGGCTTATTCATGCTTTTTAGGCGCGCGCACACACGCCCGGCATACAAGATCGAGAGGCTATTCAGCCTGGCTCCGGCTAACGAAATTTCGCAGCTCCTTAGCTACCTCGGCGCGTGACATCTCGCCTCTAAAATCCGGTTTCCCCGGGATTGGCACTGCGAGCCAGCCGAATCGGCCTCCGCTACGATTTATTAGGTTCCTTTGATCTCGTGATCGTCGATCACGCCTCCGCTGCTGGCATGCCGCTCGACGTTTGTCACGCTACAATCGTATGCGATCATTCCTAACGATAACGAAACGATTTGTGGATAAACTCGTTAGATAAGCATGAACGTTCACAGCGATATTCGTTAGAGTGCGTGTAATTGGTTCCGGCCTATCAAGTTTATCGGCGAGCAGTTCTGGGCACTGCTCTTTGAGTCTGCACCGATAATGTCGCGAGGCTACCATTTCGAACGTTTACTTTACTTTTTCCGGCGTCAACGTCACTCGTCGTAGCAGGGACTTTCGGCCCCTGGAACTGAGTAAAGTTGAAAGTTCAAGCTCTTGAAAATTCGATAGGAGATCCCGGCGATTCGGTGTCAGCGTGTACTCGTTATTCTTGGCGAATCCGCGGCTACCTCGCGAATATATCGCTGGCCTCGCGAATCGTTTCGACGGAGTCCTCTTTTATAAATAGCAAGAGAGCAGCTATCGCGGTCGGCGCATCGTTCGAAGAATAAGCGGACCGCGACAATCTAAATACGCGGGAGAGGCACGCGTGAATGACTCTTTCACGACATCTTGAATGTGATCCGCGTGCCCGGCGCGACGATCCACAGCCTCGGGCTCGTGTCCCTCTTTCGCGACATTTCTGCAAATACCGGGCCGGGCGAGCCAGGCGCTGCCCTCTGGCCAGATCCGACTCTCCGTGTCCATCGATACCGTTGAAACATTTTCCGTTAGCAACCTTAGCAGACTGCTTTCTCCACGCGACGTTCTACCTGCACTAAAATAGTTCTGCTACAATTTGCTTGATTTGCAGACGTATCGCATGCAGCAGCCAAAGCTGAAGCGCCAAAAGATGTACGCTTCATCGTCCGAGGATACATGTATTGGCTAGAGATCAGACAATCCTTGATATGGGCCCCTCAGAGATCAGCCCATGTGTTCTGGATCAATTAATAATCAGACAATATGGTATGGGTAAGTACCAGACGGATGGCCAGGCAAAGCAGTGGGGACAAGTCTGATGTCGAGCACAGTAGTATGAGTCAACATAAGAAACGAACAATCTAGTATACTGCATCCAATATTCAAACAGAGTAGTATAGTAAGTAGTATAGATCGGCCAGTGGTCAGATGAAGCAGTGAAGTATTTTCTACAATTAAATTATTTTGTCTATTATCACGTATATTAGTTTGGGGACTGAGCTGACAAATTTCCATTGCAGATTGCAGACATGTCGCCAGGAAAACTGCAGAATTGTATCATCTTGGAGAAACATTTCAGCCGAGATGAATTTACGTCTTTTGATCCGGCGGGCAGTATAAGCAGAATTCCAACGATCACCTCGAGCGTTTCAGAGACACGCTAGGGTCGGCCGAATGCCCGTGTCACTGTGTAATCATATTTTTTCCATTTCCTCATTCCACTGTGTGTCGTGTGGTAGTGGACCCTCTACTAATACTTTCAGAAGGTCGCGGGAACCATTCGCTGACGCGAACTTGGAGGATATTCCGAGTGTCCGAGAGAGGTTGTCGATGCTCGGCGGGACGGCCAAAGAAAATTCGAGCGATTTCCGAGACGGGAAAGTCGACCGCGACTACCCTTCACACGCCGGTGACTAATGGAAACCGGAGGAAATAACAGAATCAGATATATCGGGGGCGAACGGCGGGAACGGTTGCCCTGAATTACGGTCCCGCAAGTAACGTGCATCGCCACGCCTATGTATATTCACCCGAGATTATGTAACTGCCGATGTTACAAGTTATTTGCAGCGAAACGGAACGCGACGTCATTTTCCGTGGCGCAACGGTGTTCGATAGCCGAGAATTTATCGACGCTGCCGCGCGCGATTCCATCCGAAATTTCCCTACCGGAAGTCACATCAGGTACAAGGGGTGCTGTGTCGTGTTTTCATTGCCGATCGCCGAACTAATTTTTAAGCATCCGCACTGCGTCAGAAGACCGTTGACCGCGAAGATGCAACTAGGCTACTCGTGGTTTCCATGCTGCTTCGAATCGGCCCATCATACCATAATTCATAATAACCAACAGACGAACCACACAACCAGGCCAAGTTTCCCCTCTGATTTACACGCAGCTGAGTCGTCCTGCCACTCAGTTTTTCGACATTCCCTCACGAAAGAGCGTGCCCCGTCCGTGTGACCTGTTTGATTCCCGTGGTACATCGTTCGAACTGTCATTGGTTCGAGCTCGATTGTCGCACCAGTCATCGTTTCATACTACTTTTCCTGCTCATTCGGTCATCCGTACTACTTTGTCCGACTATTTGACTGATCCATACTGTTTTGTCTGATCACCTACTTCCCCAAGCTATTTTACCCGACTACCAACTGACTTGTACTACTTTTTCAGGTAACTGTAGGTCCAAGGAGATGGAGAAAGGAATCAGTGTTTTTCGGGTTACGTCTGGGGGCCAGAAAACGAGGTGAGCATCCTGAATTGATAATCGTGGGTTGAAGGACAGACTCTTGTCGGTGGCGTTCGTAGATTTTCTGGATTTCAGTCGGTCGTCTAGACGGGAGACGATACACGGCCGGAACGCCGACGTGTCTTAATAATTTACGACGGAACTTCCGGCCGATCTGATAATCCGGCGTCAGTCATTTTCAGAAAACTTAGCCTCCAAGCCTCGCCCCCTTCTATAACCAGGGAGCCCCGGAGAAAAGCGGCTCGGTCGGCGCACTCCACAGAAGCGGTTGCGACGGCGTCGGCGTCGTCGTCGTCGGCGGCGTCGGCGGCGCCCAGTTATCTCGGTGAATCGCGCACGTAGACCAGTTTCAAGTAAATTGATTGCAGCCTAAGATTTCGCCGGAGCGAAACGAGCCCATTATCGTCCACGGGAAAGTGGCTGGATAAGGCTGAACGAACTTTCCTGCCCTTTCCGCTTCGGCGTGTCGTGGCTGACGCGCGTACCCGCTGCAGACCAGCTCTCTCTCCTCTCCCCTCATCACTCTCTCTCTCTCTCTCTCTTTCTATTTATCTATCTATCTATCTAGCTATGTATCTATCTATCTATCTATCTATCTATCTATCTATCTATTGCTATGTCTCTCTCTCGCTCTCGCTCTCTCTCTCTCTTTATCTCTATCTGGATCCTGCGAACCGTAAATATTTATTACGTATCACACCGAGCCCAGCCGAGCCTCAATAATTCCATCGAATTCGGGCGGCTGACACGCGACTAAACTGCCGATAATTGAGATGGAATAGAAATGGTCGAACACGATACCCAGATCTCGACTCCATTCGATTCGCTGCAGATGTTGTGCCCTTCTGTCGTGGATCCTGGCTCTATTCTGCTCGGTTTGGCTCGCCTGCAGAGATAAAAAAATCAGATCCGCCGTTGCGGACGTGGCGAGATCAAGATCTCGATCCCTTCCACCGTCTCAGACTCGCAGAGCGAAACTTTGGAAGGAATCTTCGCGGCACTTCGTCATCCGTTCCGCGCCATTTCCTTTATTTGTCCTCTCGCGTCGCAGCCGCGCGGAATCCACCAGCAACTTTCGACGATTAACTTTTTTCAGGCGAATAAACAAAGAAGAAGAAAGAAAGAAAGAAAGAGAGGGACTGGCTGCGAGTATCGATGGCCCGGGCTCGAAAATAAACTGCCGCGTTATTAGGCCAGCTGTGCCAAACACGACGCGCCGGACTTAACGCTCCGTCGCGTGCCTTCTTCCGCGGAAATTTCCTCGAGCGTCGCCAGCTCCTCGCTTCCGGTCCCGACGATAAAACCGGTCGACGGGATAACTTAGGGCACCGCTGTCGCGCACAGCTGCAACTCCGAATCTTCCTATTCCGCGAATAAATCGATCGTCGGTCGGTAGCGAATCGCGATCGCATCAGGGAGAGGCGACGAAACGAGGGAGCATGATCGCGTAGCCGGCCGATGCAATTAAAGCCGACCAGCCGTGGGCAAACGGTCGCGACGAACTCGCTGCGAAATTGAGACGGAGTTTACCGAAACCGAAATCCATAGTTTACTAACGGCAAATTCGTATTTGCCGAACACGTAGCCGCCGAGCGAGTTTAGTTAAAGGCCTGAACGAGTTTGCGAGGGTGCGCGCTTAATGGGACCGTTTCTGGGATTTCGTGAACTCTGCCCGACGTTGGGTTGTGAACGGATCCTCCCGAGCACCGTTAAGAACAATGTCAGACGAATAACCTTTCCATCGGAAGCTCGATTGATTTCGAAATCAGCGAGGAACTTCCTCCGAGCGATAACAGGTCTGCACTGGCGCGGAATATTCCCGGGACCCTGTTTAGCAGTTAGCAAGTGAATAAATTTGAAAACTGCAGCAACAGAGGAAAAGTTCAGCTCTCGGCAGGCAGGCAGACAGGGAACATTCAACCAGTGGCGAGTTCTAACGAGCTTGTCTGGCCAGTAACAAGCCTTTACTATTTCCGCGGAGAATATCCGGAAGATCCTATGTTTAACGCGTCCCACCTAGATTCAGGAAGATCGTACCTGGGACTCGCAATGAATAACATTTCTCTGCGAGAGCCCAGGCCGACCGATGTTTTTATTCAACAGCCAATAAATAAAGCGATCTGAAATTTTCAGGGGTCGTGAAGCAGGATGACGGAGAGCTCGCTGTACACCGATTGGACCAGCTCCGCTGCGGTGTTACCATTAAACGGCACCAACGAAAAGGCACGAGGTTAAAATTAAACATCTCTTCACGGAGGAAAAGAGGGCCGCTCTCCTCTCCGAGAGTGTTTCCACCGAGAGTCAAAGGAAGGAAGAAAGTTCGCCACGTGATGTAGGTCAGGCCGAAGGGTGCCAATCAAACCGAACCTTCAGCCTTTCGCGTCCCTCGAAACTGCCGCATTATAATTACGCGGTCATAACCGCTCGATGGTGACCAGGGGAGAACGGGGAGAGGGGGGGGGGGGGACGGAGCGACGAGGGGGTCGAGGGGTGGCGCGTAAATGGTGTTTTACGCTCGAGTTTCTAATTCCCGATTACCAGCCGTCGCGTTTCGCATTCGAGAGAAACGGTTTCCGCGAGGCGGTATGGCCGCAGACGTACCGACAACAGGCACTAACTTCTGCCAGCTCGAGCTCCTAACGTTGTTAATTACGAGCGGGAGGCCGTGCCACGCGGAAACGCCTCTCTCTTCAACCCTCGTGAACGCCGTTTCCGCCGTGCCGACGAAATATGCATCCATTCGAGGTCTCTGTGATGCTCCAGTCGAGCTTCGCTCCAGCCTACCCAGTCTGATCAGTAATTGAGCTACGTCACTGCGGGGCACAGATCAAACCGAGAACAGGCTCTTCTCAGCCCCCGTAAATGGATCATTTCGGTGTAACAGACGCCGGGATCAAACTTTCAATTCGGTTACCGTATTCCTTCCGCCGTCTGACCATTCGTTGACTGGTGCCACTTCCCATCGCGCTTTAACGGTGATCTGGAGATATTTTCATAAATAAAGCGATTGGTTCGCTGATTTCCAGCCCGGAGAAAAACGGGGACACAAGAGGGACGTTGGAAAATGAAGGGTAACAAAGTTACGAATCATCCCCCGTCCGTAATCTGCGCGTGTGCCACTCGATGCCGCAAGCAGATACTTTTCCGTTTCGATCGCTTTTTGTTCAGACTGAATATCCCTCATCTAGTTTACAATCAGGTCGGATAATTGTTTGATAAACCGGTCAGTAATTGTCATAAATTAGCGACGGAGAATTAAGCTGCTGACTGGTGTAGGCGGGAGGGTGGCTGCGGGAGGAATGGATTTTCTCCGGTGTATCGAATAATCGATGAAAGTGTGTGTGTTTGCGTGTTTCCGTGTTGGTGTGTGCATCGGTGACGTCAGAGGCAAGGAATTCGCTCGGATTGCGCTCGCACTCCAGCAAATCATTCCGTAATTAAAATACATTTCGGTGAATCGAGGTTGCCGTGGGAATGGCATACCGGGCATACTCATTTTTTTACGCTTACCTTCCCCTTGGGCTGCAATATCCAACCATCGGTTTCGAGTGGATCGGAAAGGATCTGTGCTATTGGCTCCCGACGACCAGAACCCTCCTAGCATCTAAGAAACAACGGAGAATCGACGCCCTCGATTACTGCAACATCCGATGCACCTAAGAAAGAGCAAAGAAAATTGCCTTGCCTGGGGCCATTCGTCGGAATCGTGCTAGATCGGCAATGATCGGTTCGATAAATCAGAGAGTGGTATGTGTTCATGATTAGTGATCAGAAAGGGTCGATGCGCGATCGACCACTGACTACTGAAACCGTTCGTGCGTAAAAGCAATAACCAAAAATCAGTGCCCCTGACTGCTGCAACCATTCAAACACCTAAGAACTGACCAGCGTAGATTGCTTTCTCCTGAGCTATCGATTGGATTGTCGCGAGATCGACAAAGATTGGTTCGATGAACGAAACAGCGTTATCGGTTCGCCATCGGGGATGGAAAAGAATCGAGTTCCCACCCTGAACTCGCAACTCGCAACTCGAAAATTCTCGAACCGAACAGCGTGATCAATCGCGGTGCTATGAAAAAATGATTGGCGGCATCGGTTCGATAAACAAAACGATGTCCTCGAAGAAAGAGAGAGCACGTTGCCATGGAGTACCGTGGATCAATACACACCGCCCGCCCCTCCGCTGTCGCCTGTTGCGAGATTATACCTTTTGCTTTCTGTATTTTACAAACGGCGAAGCGGCCAGATAAAAATGTTCCGTTCCTTGAAACGGAACGGGTACTCGCACTAATAACTTTTCGCCAATAATTTTCGAGCCAAGGCGGTGTTCTCAATTCCTTGCCTTCCGTCCGGCCGCCGATTAAAACTACTGGAAAATTACGCGGCTAGATAAGAACGGTCGATGATATCAAACGGGACGCAATTTCTATGATTCATTTTCCTAAAACGCGCTGGAGATCCAGGCCAGTGACTGCTCTAAATTATTCGGGGCATTTCTAGGGGGATCCTTAAAACGATGTACAAGATTCTCTACGACCGATTACTCGCGAAAACTGAGATACAAGACCTGAAAGATTTCAAAAAATTTCTACAGTTTCGTGTCGCTGCATTACTGACCGTCACGCAGTTACCGACCGGACATCGATCTCTTCGATCGGTTTATCGATTCACCCGTGGCGCGACTCTCCAACGCGTGCGCTGATTTCATCAAATCCGAGACCCTCAACAGGGGCTGTTTTTTCTTTAATTTAACTTAATGCTGTCCTGATAAGTTCTAATTCTGTTTCTATTTGATTAGGGTCATATGATCTCGTGAACGTAGCATTCTATTGTTTATGTATACCGTTCTTTATTATGTACATTCTTTCTTTTATTGGCGTATCACTCATCAAATAAGGTCATCAAACATTCCCTCGTGTTCTCCGTGGCTCGCGAGTGTTTGTGTCGTGTCATTGCACCAAGTTTCAAGTGTACCGTTTCTCGCTTATATATACCTGCATAATATTTCTTCCGTATGTATATATTTATATATGTATATTTATATAGTACTCCGTAACGTGATAAAACGTCATTAAAAAAGTCAGTACAATGTTCGTAATGTATGTTAAAAAATCCTTAACTCGCTATTTCATTTTTTCCATTATGTTTCATTTTGACAGTGCACAGTAGGTTTGCAAATTGTGATTATATTTATACATATATATGTATATATATGTATATATATATATATTATGTAGTTACATTTATATTATATCCTCGTACCGAATCCGTGCGCACGTTTAGTCGATTCTCGCGCGCGAGGGAAGACAATGCAGAATCTCGCTCTACAATGTAGAATCTACATCTAACAAGACCGCACGCTCTTTTCGTTTTTTTCTTCTTCTCACTTTCTGTTCCTCTTTTCGAGGATTCTTTCTCTTCGCTCGAACATAATTACGCAAAAGGTGCTCCCGTAGTTGCCACCCATTTGAATCCGGCCAACCTGCGTTATATTTGTAACATCATATTTCGAACAAACGCATTGAATTACATATCGTAGGAGAATGAAATATATAACAGAATATGGGTCAACCCTGGGAGCACATAATATTTATTTAGAAGAAAAACGAATAATAGTGATGACAAAAAGTCGCGATTCCTTATTCGCCTCCGTATCGATTTGTCAAATTGACTCGCATAGTCTCGGCAGTGTTAATGAAACAAGTACACCGGTCGAGTCACGGAGCAATCGAAAAACGGTCATCCTCTTGTCCCGTCTAGGATTCGTGCTCTGTTGTAAGTCGATAGGATCGAGAACACACTAAGTAGACAATGTGTACAGAGTTAAATCATCTAAACATTTCTCTCTCTCTCTCTCTCTCTCTCTCTCTCTCTCTCTCTCACTCTCTCGCCCTCACTCTCTCATCTTCGCGTGACCATTTGATACACAGAAGTAACAGTAATGCGAGGTTACTCAATATATGTATGTCCAGTGTCGCTCCTCCCTTTTTTCAAAATATTCGACGATGTAAGAAGACGTTTCAAAAGTCGGCTCTCAATTATCGCTATTCAAAAAATTGTTTAATTGTAGAACAATCAGTCCCAATTTATCGAGTTGTTTTGCCCGAGTAACCTGTATATCGTCCGGATCGACAATCGACGCGAAAAAAAAGAGGATCGATGGGAGGTGGGGGTGGGGGTTGCGTAAATAATCAACGGCGGTCGCCATGTTTTTTGGGTGATCGAATGTAATATCTGCGTGTACCAAAAAACAACAGTTACAACTTATAACAATTCTTTTATTCCCATTTTATTATTATTTATTATTTTGGTTTTTATCCTCCCTATCATCACCATCATCATCGTTTATTATTTATTAGTATTATTAGTATTATTTATTAGTATTATTAGTATCTGTTATTTATTAGTCAGATGTCTCGTTTATCTCATTGTCAGTTTTTTGTTTTGTCAGCGGTTCGAGTGGCACTACGATTATGAGGAAACGGGATAATATCGTTGGGGATCAGAGTCCCCGAACACGTGTGTTTCGTTTATTTCGATAATCGAAGAGAAAGAAGAAACAAAAGTGAAAATCAGATAACAAAAAGAGAAGGTAGGAAGATCGTTTTTATTTTTTTAAAAAGAAGAAAAAGTAACGATACTCAGCGGAAACAGAAGGCTTTTTTCCTCTCGCTCTCTCTCCCTCACCTGTAAACATACACACACAAACACACGGCCACGCGTTCATGAAATTCACGCTCGAGAATTCGCCACCCTCACCCCATTTATCAACCGGAAATGAAACCGTATATACCTGCCCCCTCCCCGCCCCCTCTCACCCTCGCCACTCTCTCTCTCTCTCTCTCTCTCTCTCTCTCTCTCTCTCTTGCTCTCTTTCTCTCCCTCTCTCTCCCCCTCTCTCTCTCTCTCTCGCTCTCTCGCTCTCTCGCTCTCTCTCACTCTCTCTCTCGTCACTCGACCACCGAGTCCTCTACAAGAGCGTGGTTTATACTTTTATGTATATCTATATATATATTTATATATTTATACACAACGTACAGATGTATAACATATATAAATATATGCATATATAATTATATATTTATATGTATATTTAATATCGTTATGTATAAAGTGTGTCTCGCTCGCACGACGACGACGTAGATCGGTCGAATCGCTTAGCGCGCGTTTCGTCGAAATTAGTTTCCTCGTCGTGTATCTTCGCAGTGTCAAATATACTTACAATAGAAATATATTAAAATTGCAAAGTTTCGCGGACCCGGCCGGTCCGTCCGCCTCTCTCGATTCCCTTATATACGTATGTATCATCGGTATATCACTTAACATAGCGAAGATGTCCGCTAACGTAAATCCAAACCGAGGTCTCCTCTTTGCCATTCATTTACCATAATTGCGTGCGCGTCTGTATGTAATGTATGTGTGTCGCGCGCGCGTGCGCGCGTGTGTGTGTGCCGGGCTAATAAAAACGGCTCGATCGATCTTCCCTTCGCGCGCCCGTTCGAATTTCCAGCCTAGGCGCGGCGCCGCGCTGCGCCGCGCCGCGCCGGTCGGTCGATGAACAAGGCGATCGGCAAGTAGGTCACTTGGTCGGCAATGCAATAAACTTAATTTATCGATGCGACCGGTCCACGGAGATCTGCTAACGAATACGCAGATATCTGTGGTCCGGTCGTTCTTGTACGAGTTTTAAAAGAGCTCGAAGCGAAGTGGAGACACCTGTCGATAATTGCGAGCGCACAAATTATCCACCTTCTAGTAATACCCGTTTCTTTTAATTGGCACAGTGTGGCACCCATTTTGCGATTGCGATCGTCTTCTCTAAAACAGAGTGGTCTCTTTGCAGATGCTAAAATGGGAAAGAATGGAGCGAGACACTCGAAACGAGTCGCAGCATTACCGACAGTGCAATCTGTGGATCAGCCCCTTGTAGCAGGCAACCCGTGCCGCTTCTGTGAGAGTAGACGCACGCGTTCGAGGCGCATCGAGCGAGCCGTTCTCAGTTGCACCCTCGCTGGTGCCAATGCGGTTAGGATCGAGCATAAACGATGCCCGACCCTTCGATCACGCGATCTCTGACAAGAATCTTGGGAGAATTTACGTCGGCGTTGATTGAATCGTGGTTTCTCTTCTCCTCTTGCATTCGTTCAGCCTCGGTTGTCTCGCGTCTCTGGCTAGTCTCATCGTCTTCCAAGAAGCCTTTCCTCGTCTCTCCTGTCTCTTTGTCGATCTTCAATCGAAGGGCAACTCTCTCCCAACTTTCTCTCTATCTCTTCTTCTCACTCTATTACGATATCATCGTTTCGTCTCTCGTATCATCCCTCCCTCCTACTGTGTCTCTACGACCTCTTCGTTATCTGTCCTCTTCTCTGTTCAATTTTATTTAGATAGGGCAGTGTTGTGGACGGTTACGGAATCAATGTCCGTAATCCAAAAAACGTTTCCTACAAGTATACATACTATTTAATAAGTACATACTTCAACAACCGTCTTTAGAGCTAAGTTTATAAGTATCGTATGATTTCATATCGTGTTATTTTTTTGCTCTTTTCTTTCCCTCGCCTCTGTACGACGCGCCCGTTCGCGTTTTATTATGAAAACATTTTGAAAAAAATCACGTGTCGCTGCTTCACGTCTCACCCCCTCTGTCCCACACGTCCCCGCATTTTCCTCGATCCTCGTCTATCTCGTTCGCGAATCATTTGCCGACTGCCGCAGCTCTCGATACGTAACTAGATTTAATAATAACCATTAATAGGTGTATAATCTATCTATCTATCTAACTATCTATCTATCTATCTATCTAACTATCTATCTATCTATCTATCTAGTAAAACAGCATCATATTAAAGTCTATCTTCCTCCTCTTCCTCGTTATCCTCGTTATTCTCCTCAGACTCTTCCTTGTAACCGGGATGCTCGGAGATCGCGTAGTAGTTCCCGTTGTAGATCACCCCGAGCTCCCTCAACACGTCCCCCTTGATGATCGCCTTGATCGTCCAGTTGTAACACTCCTCGCTCTCGCTCTCCCGGTCAAGCCGCTCGACGTCCACGATCTTTGAGCTAAGCCGCTCGAGTATGATCCCGATGTCCTTGATACTTAGGTGTTTCTGGTCTACGGTGAGCTGATCGATGAGCAGTAAAAACTTCTCCGAGGTCACGATCTCGTCCTCCATGATCGTGTTCTCGGTCTCGGACTCGGAGCTGTCGTGCTCCTGGTGATGATGATTGTGATGGTGGCGCAGGTGGAACCCAGCGCCGCCACCCGAGTTTCCCGCAGCCAGTCGGGAGCCGCCAGAGTCGTCGTCCGCGGTGTCGCAGAACCTAACGTGCCCCTTCGCGAGGCCGACCCGCCTTGTCCCGTCGGACAACGACGACGGCGGCTGCGGCGACGGCGTCTGCGTCTGCGTCTGTTGCTGCTGTTGCTGTTGCTGCTGGTGCGGATGATGGTGCTGCTGGTACTGCTGATGCTGGGCGTCCTGGATCGGCGACGTGGCCACGGATTTGTGCACCGCGATCCTGCGACCCTCCTCGTGCAACGCGCAACAATGGAAGTCGCACTCGCCGCTAGCGCCGCTATCCGCGCCGTTCACAGGACTCCCGTTCCTCACCACCGGCTGGTGGATGTGGTTCGAACACTCTGGAGTATGGATATGGATGGTGGTGCTGTCGAACGAGTTCGTACCCTGCTTCACCAGGCGGCCGGGGATCCCGTGGGTCTGCGGTTGCGGCTGCTGCTGCTGTCGGCGACCACGGCGACAATTTTAAACGGTTGCCATTCCCGTCACGGCTTAGACGCGATACGGAGCGACTTATCGAGGCTTCCGGGTTCCTTGCTCCACACTTTTCTAGTACAGTGGCAACCCCTTCAACGTGGTACTCGTAAAATCACCAAAATTTACGCAATGCATGTTATTCAGACAAATTAAAATCATTTGTATTCGTTCTATAACGCGGAACGTATGCCTCGCGTTATAGGAGTTTCTACTGCATACGGAACGAGACTTCTGATCCGTCTGTTGCACCCGGAAGCCTCGCGTTTCCCTCGGTAAAACAAACCCCGCAACCATATACACCCGTACGGAGAATAGATAGGCAGGGAGGTTAGCGTACCATGTCGTCATGATTTATCACAGTAATTTGGGGGCTGGTGTAACGGCTGGGGCCGATCTCGCCCGCCAGGTGTCCCGACTTCGAGTAATTGAGCTTGTCCAGGCTGGTCTGGATTACCAACGATGGCCGCTGCGAGCTGCTCAGGTCCGCCTTCTTTGTCGGCGAATACTTGGAGCTGGCCGCGTCCGATCCTTTCTGCTGCTGCTGTACCTGCGATGACGTGGACGAACGCGGGTCCCACTGCAACACCACGGTGACCCGTCCCTTATTGTCCATGATCTTCCACGACGGCGTCTCATCGTGTAGCTCCAGGGCGTGAATTGTTTCGCAGACTATTTTCGGAATCGCTGAAATCGCTGCAAAACAGGGGCATACCTTGTCACCATTTTGTTTTATAGCTAGGGATGCTGGACCGGTTGCCTACTCTACGGACTAGGGGGTTGTCTATCTTAAGGGAGGTAGCACGTTCAGATGGTTGTCTTTCTTCAGGAGACTATTCTGTCCCGACGGTTGCCGCTCTTAAGGGGACTCGTGCTGCGAGACTGTTGCCTATTTAATGGGGACTGGTGGAACGGTTGCCTGTATCGATGGGGCCACCGTGACATGCCGGTTGTCTATTCTACTACGGACAGACGGTTGTCTAAGTTAAGGGGACTTCTACACCGTTCGCGATACCATGCGGATAACTACTGAAAAATGGTATGGACCGGTGTCTGGTCAGACATTCGAAGGCCTGGGCGGCACCTTATCAAAATTCTGGTGCACGTGAATGCGTATCGATCTTTTTGTAGCGCCACTGGCTGACGTACACCCATGCCCACTGAAACAGATCGTTATCTGATCGCCCCCTCGAACGAATCTGCACTTTTGTCTTATTGTACTTATGAATCGATACTGTCTTCTATTCATGGAGGACGAGACCGAACGAGCCCGGCGTCTCTATTATCGTGCGTCTCGCACCCACGCGTCCCAAGTATTAGACTAATGAAAGATGTCCCTTTTTTTCGACAGGTGTATGCAACACTAGACGGTCTTATGGGCAGTCGTGGCGCGATCCTGTAACTACATGTCATGCCTTGCGATCGGGTCGACTTTATAGAATATTTCGAACAAAAATTTGGCAATCTATTTTTTGCCATTTACTTTATAGCGAACGAGACGCGATTCTGGAGACGGATCGCCGCAGTAAATAGGAAACTACGTGCCCTATAAACGACACCCAGACACGGCAATAAGACCGGGAATGCATCGAAGATAGCACAAAGGGAATATGATTCGCTCTTGCGCAAGCGACGAAAGCTGTTCGAATATTTGATTAGCTTTTCGACGAACCGAACCGAAACGGCCTGTTTGCCTACTTTTGACAGCCGTCCTCTTCGGTAGCTGCCTGCCTAACCAATCTCCTATTTTTGTTCAGTTTTAACGGAATCCGTGTCCGAACCTAACCGAATGCTAACCCAGGCCTTCGAAGTTCCACCGAGTCTCTCTCAACGACAATTTACAAGATATCCTTTCCATAGTTTCGTTGTACTTTCTTGGACAGCTATTAGTCTCGTTGCTGTAATTCTCTAGATAGATACCGGCGCGTATGATGTCAACACCGGTTGGACACCAGCGTTCACCATGCCTCAGCAACAGCAGGATTGTGTTGTTCGCTAGGGTCTTGAAATACTCGCCGTCCTCGACCTGCGTCCCGTCCGACTCTAGCACCAATGACACATTCTCGTTCTGCGGAACGCCGAGCTTCTCCTTGCCTGAGGGACAGAAACACCCTGCTATAAGACTCTGCCACCCGCGATCTTATCGCTCCGAACGATTCGATCACTTACCCCTGTGTATCAGTTCCTCGAAATTACTAACAACCAGTCCCTTCCTAACGTTACGCCAGCTGTCCCATATCTTAAAAGGTCTCTTGCTCCGTAACTCCTGCACAAAAATCAGCTGTCGTTACTTCTGACCAAGCCGGAGGAGCCTAGCTACTACAGCGGTCCGTGTCTAAACGGCCGGCCAAATCGTTGGCAACGTCAAAGAAAATCTATTCTATATTTTAAAAAAAAGGAACAACTAGAGGCGCGTAACAATAGCCCGTGATTTTATTTTTAGCAAGCAAATCGCGGGCTTCGGCAAACTACCGTGGCATCGATTCGAGCACGAGGTTGGACTCTAGGCTGCATTAATGAGAAAATTACATCGGATGCAACAAGGTGCACCGGCGAAGACTACACAGTTCCAGTATCGAGGGTGCATCCCTTGTCTTCGAGAGCCGTATTTGCGACACACACGCACGCGTTCCAGAAAAAGAAAGCGGAGGGAAGGCAAAAGGGACAAAAAGATCTCGTGCAAGGTATCGCGGAAAGAAGCCGCGTTGCGGACGCCTAGGAAACCTCCAGGGAGGTAAAAAGAGTGAGAGAGAGCAAGAGAGAGAAAGAGAGAGGGGAGAGAGAGAGAAGAGAGAGAAGAGAGAGAGAAGAGAGAAAAGAAAAAAGAGAGAGAAGGAGATGAGAAGAGTCTATCAATGGGTGGATAGGTTGAAACGAGACGTAATTGCGTGTAAAGAAACCGTAAAACCGTCGAGCCCGCCGGTGGAGAATGCTTATCGCCTAGATGTTAAGCGAACCGAAGTGTCTGCGCCGGGTCAACAGGCAAGTAATTTAACCCCCTCCCCCTGTCAGCCCCCTCTGGCTCCTGTCCCGCACCCTTCACTCTCTGCCGCGGACGGTGTTTTATACGCGATAACCAAGTAGAACGAACTATAAACAAAGCGCGTGCCGCTCCATCGCGGGGGAAAATTATTATCGAATACCTATACATCCTTGCGCCAGTTTATTGTTGTTGTATTTTATACATATACATATATATATATATATATATATATATATATATATATATATATATATATATATACATATATACATATATATGTGTATATGTATATGTATACATTTATATAGACATATTTTATAAACGCATCTTGCGGCCATGCTATTTTTCCACAATCGAGCAACAATCATGCACGCGAATGACGTCAGGGGAGTGTACGCTGTCAGCGGGAGGGGCGCGGACCGGGGTGCATGCGTCCCCGAAGGAAGGAGATGAAATCTTGCGAGAATTCTTTTTGCGAGGAAACCCCGAGGGCGGAGGGTATCGGATAGGAGGAGCAGGATTCAAAAGTGGGACGTGCAGGACCAAAAACAATATATCCCGAGTCCGGTTGGGTTGTTCGAGGTTGCAGAGAGGGAACGGGGCTGCCGAAAACGGGGAACGGGGCCACGGGTAGCAGCCCAGGGTCGAGGTAGGGCAGAACGATCGGTCGATTATCGAGGTTAACGGTTCTGTGGATCGGGCTCTCGCGGTCCAGCACGCCGCCGATATATTAGAGCAACGCGAGAGAACTCGACACACGGGGAGGACCAGTATTATGTTTGGGTTGTTCCTAGTTTTCAACAGGGAGGCGCAGAGCGGGCGGGCAGGGCGCAGACGCGGGCGCAACTTATGGTCGAAAACACTGACCTGATTCAATCATTTTCGGGTTACCGATCGGATAAAAGGACGGAGGAAACGTTTACACCGGAGGCCAGCATGTGTCTCGATCGACGGCAACGAATTTTTAGGGATGCTGAGCTTGCACCGGAGTTGCGGATCACCGATAGAACACGAATCGCGATGCAGCCGATGCAGCCGATGCAGCCGATGCAGGCGATGCAAGCGGTGCAACATCCTGGGGAGACTCTCGATAAACAATGCCGAACGCGTCCGCGAAACGGGATCGAGGTCAGCTCGATCCCTTCGCATAACCTAAAATGGTTGATCAAGGTGCTCCGGGTCGCAACCTGGATTCAGGACGGTCCAGGATGTTCGCCAGTCTATGCGACAAAGTCTACGAAAGCGAGAGGACGATGCGCGTCGATGCGTGGACGCGAAGGCGGAGAATGCGGAGGATGCGGTGGATGCGGAGGATGCGTAATCCCTCGGAGGGGACGATGCACCGGCGACGATCTGTGTAGAAAATCGCAGATATGCAGGACTATGGATTTTGTCATGTGGAGGAAATTATGCAGCAGCAGCGGACAGGGCTCGCGAGGTTCAATCGGTCGCGGATTACGAGAAAGCAAAAAATTGCGTACCTCTCTTGCCATTACGTCATATCCCTGCAGGTAAGGGACCGTCCCAGCAAGCACTTATTCAAAAGGAACGAGCAAAGAAGCTGCACGTCGCATTATCGTAGCGACGGGATGCTCTCGTGCACTACTGTCCGCCCACCCTTTCCTCGATCTGTCTCTCTCTCTCCCTCTCTCTCTCTCTCTCTCCTTCTCCCTCTCTCTCTCTCTCTCTCTCTCACGCTCTCTCTCTCCTTCTCCACCCTCCTTCGGCCCGTCTAAACCCGTTGCTTTCTCCCTCGATTCCCCTTGTTTCACAACGTTTCCTTGAACCTTCTCTCGCGAAACTTGCCACCGAAACAACACACTTTTTCTTTCGAATTTCTTTCTGTCGAATTGTTTTCTCTAATCGAGGGTGGGGTAGGTAGTCATCTCTTTCCGTTATCTACCCTATGTGCGTGCGTTCCACCTCACTCTATTTCCATTTATCTCTGTCTGGCTTTGTCTGGCTCAGTCTGGCTCAGGCTGTCGTTCCGTTCTACCTAACGCTCTCCATCTTCATCCAGCCTTGTTCTGTTCGTTCCTCGGGTCCGACACCGTCTCGTGCAATATTCTGACGACCGAGCAACACCACCGAAGAGAGCTGGCTCTTCATTCGCGTGATCAACGCGCGGACCGAACGCGAGCCACTACCTCCTCGCGGGAACACCTCATTCTAGCCAGCCTCGGCGTACAATTACCCGATCTAAGATTTCACTAGCGCATATGGGGGCAAATTGTAACAGTGGCTTCCTCCCAGCGGTTACTGCGGCGACTCCTAGTTTTAGATCGATTCTCTCTCGGTGTACGTACAGACACCCTCGCCCTCACCCTCGCCCTCTCTCTCTCTCTCTCTCTTTCTCTCTCTCTATCTCTATCTCTCTCCCCCTCTCTCCTCCGCCGCGCCTCCTCCTCCTTCTCCCCCACGAGTTCACCCGCAACACAACCTCGCCCCACAACCGCCTCTCTCTTCCGACTGACGACCACTGCCTCCAACGTAGCCCCCGTGATCTCTTCCAGCCACCCTGTTTGCTCCTGCCTCCTGCCTCCCCCAGACAGTGCTGCTACTGCTGTTGCTGCTGCTACCGCTGCCGCTGCCGCTGCTACTGCTGCTGCTGCTGCTGCTGCTGCTGCTGCTGCTGCTGCTGCTGCTGCTGTTGCTGATGATGATAATGATGATGACGATGATGATGATGATGATGATGGTGATGATGATGATGAGGAGGATTATGGTGATGATGTTGATGTTGATGTTAATGTTAATGATGCTCCTGCTGTTGCTGCTAAACTTTGCTAATCCCCTTTTGCTAAAACCCACTGCATTGTCGCATCCCATGTACTTCCACTGTTACCCTCTGACGATACTTCGATCCCTTCGCATCAAAGATGAAGGCGGAAAAACACGATGGAACTTACTGTACCTTAGTGAAGTCAGCAGACCCTTCATCCTTCTTCCATTCCCTTCCTTAGTTAATTTGATTAAATTCACTTCTCAACGACCTGCCACTCTTTCTAAGCTATCCATTGATATTTATCGATTTTTCAGCATGATCTCGAACTTCCCTAGAAACCTAAACATATTTATCTTAAAGTGTGTTCTTTTAGCTTTAATTTGTACCATAGTATATTTAAATATCTTAAGAATAAGCTATTCAAATGTATTTTTTAGTTGATTTCCCGTTTTATGTATCAATTTTGAAAATTCGAATAAATAATTCATGCCGCTTCTTCGTAATGGAACAATAGAAGTTTCGGCATGAATTTTCTGATGCTTTCAAACACTCGAACAGCACCAATTCACGCAGTGGCAATATGCCCAAACTGCTGGCCAACATGACCGACGGAGAAGAGCAGTCGGTAATTTCTGCGTCACCTATAACAGAATATAAAACGTGAAATACCATGTTTGTCAACAATTGATAATCTCTGTGTCCTCTAAATCAGAAATTTGAAACTAATTAATAAAAAATTTGGCCATTAACATAAATATTACCTTTAATTGAACTTTTTATCATCAGTGACAAATATTTATTCGATATTACAAATATAATACAAATATGTGTATATGACAATAAGTATGACTGATACTGATGAATCTGTGCTTGGATACGAGCAAACAATTCATGGTAACAGATGTTATTTATTAACATGAACAAATGAGGCTAAAAAGGTAATGTGACTACTTTGATTTAGGAAATCATAAAAAAACATGGCTGCTAGACCTAATCAACAAAATCCGGAAGAAACGGAAACTAAGTTACAGCTGACTGTAAGGTTTCTCAAGATTTATTGGAAAATTGTGTTCGCCCTGGTATGGGCAATTATTCTAGTACCATTCGTTTTCATTTACACCGATCCAGTATGTACATATATACAAACGAAACCAACACTGTTACTATCCCTCTCTATAATTTGTACAATATTCGTAGCAAGTTCGATGCGCATACACTATCCTCGTGATGGCTGGATATTGGATCACCGAATGTTTTCCCATGGCGGTCACATCGCTCATCCCACTGGTGTTATTTCCAATGTTGGGAGTGCTGAGCACGGCAGAAACTTGCAGCTGTTATATGAACGATACTATAATGGTTTTCATAGGAGGCTTGGTTCTCGCATTAGCCATCGAACATAGCAATCTCCACCTAAGAATCGCCCTTGGGGTAATGAAGCTGGTCGGCTGTAGTCATGCCAAATTGCTAGCTGGTGTCTGCGCCGTCACAACGTTTATATCTATGTGGGTGTCGAACACTGCAGCTACCGCCATGATGGTACCAATAATATACGCAATCCTGAACGAACTGGAGCAGGTTTGACTCGTTCACAAATCCCTAATTAGGCTATAATTATCCTACTATCTTTTTATTCGCATCCACGTCTAGGCTGGACTCTGTAGAGTGTTCGATACGATAGTAAATCCGGAGCGCCCTGAACAAGAACCGTAAGTATGTAATAAGCAAATGAACAAAATTAGGATATTCGAATCTCCAAATTAGATTAAAACTCTCGTAGAGACTTGAAACCAACGAATCTGACAAAGGCTTATTTAATGGCTGCTGCGTACTGTTCAACATTTGGTGGAACCGGAACGCTCGTAGGTACAGGCACCAATCTCACATTCAAAGGAATATTCGAGAATACATTTCCGGACGCTGAGGGCATTAACTTCACACAATGGATGATAGCCAATATTCCCCAAATGGTGATCAATTCGTTCCTGACCTGGCTCTATCTTCGTATAGCATTCATGGGGTATCTAAGACCGAAAAGTGACGATGCCCAAATGGCGACCATCGGAGAAGAAGGTGAAGCAGTTACAAATCGAGTAATGCTATACCTTTAATAAGCACCTGTTTCCTCCTCAGTTTTTTATCCTTTGCTATTACTATTATCGTCATCGTGCTACAGGTAATGCAGGCAAGATACAAGGAATTAGGCGGCATTACTTTCCATGAAACCGGTGTTGCCGTTCTCTTCGGCTTCTGCATAATACTTTGGCTATTACGTAAACCTGGTTTTGTCACGGGATGGTCCGAAGCGATCACGACTATGTTAGACACTCATCCGTTTCCTTATCCTGCAGGGAACTCGCTACCTTATCTCATTTATCTTTGTTTAATAGTGATATCCGGGATTCCACTCCTGTTATACTGGTCTCTATTCTGATGTTCTTCATCCCAAAAGAGCCTAGTTTTATTCACAGTTTCAGCAAAGATCGTAAGTATCAATTTCTGTTCTAGTTGATAACTCGGTTACCGTAATTGCACGTTTCTTGAATCCTGTAGCTGCTCAAAGACCACACTTGTCGTCAGACGGCTTGATGACTTGGAAAGTGATAGAAACGAAAATGCCATGGAGTTTGATGTTCCTTTTGGGAGGTGGATTCGCGATATCCAAAGGTAGTGTTGCTTCCACTTTGGCCAAAACTATCGGGAGCGCTCTCGTACCTTTAGGAGCATTGCCGCCTCCGCTAATCTTGATCCTAGTATCCTTGTTCATCGGTTGTCTGACCGAATTCACCTCCAATGTCGGTGTAGCAAACATTACCCTTCCTGTTGTTGCACAAATGGTACATTGAATATAACAGTATGGTTTCAGCAACAAAATATCGCCGCATTTTATTGAATTCTGTTTTCTTGCAGAGTGTAGCGATGGAGATTCACCCCATCTACTTGATGCTGCCAGCTACCATAATGTGCTCTTATTCATTCCGGTTACCGGTCGGTACACCCCCGAATGCTATCATATCCACGATGGGTCGGATTTCGACGAAATATCTTATTATGGGAGGATGCGGCCCTGCTGTCTATGCCCTTATTGTTCAAAGTATTTGTTTCCTTACTTGGGGCAACTGGATCTATGGTGCCTACGAATTTCCAGAATGGGCTAAGTCATCTAATGACCAAGCCACAAACCAACCTTGACATAACCAAAAGACATTCTAACTTATTCTGTGCCCATCACTTGATTCTTTATTCAGTTTTGCTTCCATTCTTTCATCTATTATACGAATAAGGAATTAAAATTGTTAAGTCTTTGGCACAGGAGGAGACTCAGTCTTTTTAGGACTTAAATTAATTTCTTGCTGTTCCAATCTACGATGCCTTAGCATTGTGGAGAGCACCCCATTGAAGCTGGCTGTCTTTTTCTTTGCACTGCCTTTTGGAGTGCTCTCACCTATTCTTCTCACTGGCAGTCTCGGTGAAGACATCTCGTCCATAAAATCAAAATCAGACTTTTCTTCTGTCCTGAAATCAAATAAAATGTTGCGATAAAAAAATTATCTAATTGGATAGATTGAAAGTGAAGTCTGAATGTCTATACTTGTACTCTTGTGAGCCGCTGTCCTGTTGGCGATTGTTCGAAAGAATAGGAGATGGACCTCTTCTGCCAGGACATTTCCACTCTAGGTCTAACACTCTATTATTCGCTTCTAAAGCTTCGATCAGCGTTAGTATATCATCAGGCTTTAGACTCCATTCGTTCTACGTCCGACAAGAGAAATTACTGTGAAGACCAAATCTAAAAATATGAACTACATATCTGCCTACCTTTCCATCTGTTTCGTATTTCTCGTCGTCCGAACAATCAATCGACCATTCCTCCTCACTGCGTTCCATTATTTTCCTCTGGAACGCCGATAATTCCAATAGAATCACGCTGAAATTAAACTAAACGTCAAACATAAAATCCGATACATAACCTCTCACAAAAAACAACACCTTTTCTACAATACCATTCGATACCTTATAGTATATATGATCTAAGCTTATACCATAATATATGATTTAAGTTCGATAGTAACTGGTTTTTGCTGTTTTTCTCATATAAGAATAAAAAATATACATACAAGTAAATTCTAACAAAAATTACATATGTGTGTACAATGTACAATACACTGGTTTCTGCAAATATGAACTGACACTACTATCGCAACCTGCTTTACCCTGCCGGTAGCTTATGACTAGCCGTTTGATCGTTTTGCCGCTAGGTGTAGTGGCGCTATACGGACCTCGATAATTCTTGCCAGAATGTATCTTATGAGAAAAATTGTAAGAGTCATTCGTTGTCAAATAAAACTAATATTCCACTGTCTTCTCGTTAAAATTTCTTAACTTCTGAGGGCTCGACTTGAAGCTGCGAGAATGCACGTTACGGTGGATGCATCAAGACTTGAAAACAATTGCGATAACAAACTAAAAATCTAGAAATAAGGAGAGCAGACAATCATAGCGGTTGCTTTGTATTGTTTCTTCCGGAAAAAAGGAGCTGTTTCGTCCCGTGTCTGCGATTGGACTTATCGGTAAGTCTATAAAGTAGATTTTGTCTTATATTCTTTTGATTTATAAAAAGAAGAATTTATACGATTGAAAATTTAGTCGAATAGTAGGCAAGTTTACAGCACAACTTAAAATAGGTGTTTATCAGTGAAATTGACCCGGTTCGCTGTGAAGTTCACATTGTGAACGTCAACCAACTTCTCGTGTTTGAGTATCGATCGTGGTCGATCCAACAGGGAACTGGTCTGATACGAACAGATCCCGAATCGGGATTGGTCTTTGATACATATATACACTGTTTACAAAGCAGCGCACGCGTTTTAGTCCGGTTAACGAACGTAACGGATTCGTCACCGAAATTGTCGAACTTATGCCGGTGTTGGACACACGATTGCGAACCGTGAGTCGTATGTTTGAAGGTTTTGAAAATTATGAGGGAGGAGAGAAAGAAAAGGGAGAAAGCATCTCGACCTGGGCCTGTTAAAGTACTCGCAGCAGGTTCTATCTTCGACGCGTATAAATTGTGAGGAGGTTACGATATTTAAACAGATCGGTGACAAGTTGAATGCATACATAATCGCAGAGGAGGTGTCGAATAATCAGCCCTCTTGTGGTGAGCGCGGGAGGTGCCGCCACATTGTATATTTGTTCGCGGGTGACAGTCTCGCACCGGTCTCGTTAAAGCCTAACCTTTAGCAGTCGTAGATTCGAGACACAAAATTGCTGCCGTAGAAAGGATGGATGCTCTCGGGGGTGATGGTTGTGGTGACGGAGATATGGATCGACGAGGTGCAGGACGTGGTCGTGGCCGTGGTCGTGGACCATGGACTTCCACCCCGCACGAGCAGCCACTTCGGAGACCCCGTGCTGTTTCTGGAGCGCAAACAACAGGTATTTAAAATCCCCTATGCCACTTCAGACATCCATCAATATTAACATTTAATCGTAGCTTCCACAGAGACCAAAGACATGGAGCGAAACAAAGTGGACGTACAGAACTCCACATTGTCCGTGCATGCAGCAGAGTTTGTCCCAAAATCATATCCGAGCAAGCAGTCATCAGTTAGTATCCTCTATCCTGCATCGGCCTACCTTTATTTCATTTGATTACTGAAGAGTTTTCAATGTTTCTATTGTTCAGCAGCAGCGATCTTCTCACAAACATTCGGTTCAAGATAGACTACAAGTAGCAACTGAGAATACGCTGCAGGCGTATCAAAAGCAACTACAAAGCCCTACAAGCAACTATGATATTCCTCAACATTATCAACAAGTAGATCATGGGCAGCAAGGTGATAATTTCTCCAAACAGCAGAGAGGAAAACAGAATATGAACACTCAGAATTATAGACCATTTGAACAAGATACAGGGGGGTACAACCATGTACAAATGTACGAGGTAAATACAAACATAGTATGTCATTTGAAATAACTGTTAAACGAACTTTTTGTAAAAGTAAACAAATATGACATTAATCGATTTTTGGTTGCAGATGAACTCTGAGGAAGAAAATTATTTCTTCCAATTGGCATCCACAAAAGATAAACTAACCAGCGCCATACACTCATTGATCTTAAATCCAGGCCGATTTACGTCGATTGTTCCATCGCTTATAAACGATATTAGTTATTATCTAAAATCTCCTTGCGATTTTCAAGACATTATGAAAGTAATTATTCAGCAGGTTAGTGTTTTTCGTTCTTTTACCTCGATCGGTAGTAGAATACGTCATATTTATATTCCATGTGGTTTTCAGTCTATAAACGAAGGCAACTTCCGTTATAGCGGCGCACGACTATGTGCTTCTTTGGACGGTGCGATAACGGCCACGCAACAAACATTATTCAGAGAGACTTTATATACTTTGTGAGTTATCGTATCCAAATCTAACACCTGCGACGTTTATTTCAGATTTCTCCGTTCTAAACTTTAAGTGGGTAACAGGTGTAAAGCTGAAACAGAAAGTCACTCTTCAGCATGGAAGGAAAAGGACGATCACACAGAAGAGGAACAGAAGAAGTGCCATGGGCTGATATTATTTCTAGCAGAGTTGGTCATTCAGATGGAACACACGACCACTTTCGGTTTGGGAGATCTGTTGATTCAACTTATCGTTAATATATTAAAGAAACCAGCACCGAACTCCGTAAAAAACATCTGTCAGGCCCTTAAAGTATGCAATTTTGTTCTAAAGATTACTCTGCAATTGTATGATGTTGTAGAACAATCGAATACACCTCGGTATACAGTTGGCAGGTCACACTTTGGAGAAGGACAAGGGAGGAAGCCGGAAAGAGATGGAGAACATGATGCGAGCGCTAACAGAGCTCGTAACAGCTGGTAGAGTAGACACGCATGTAGGACGTATGGTGCACAGTGTACACCAGTTAAGAAATGGCAATTGGGGTCATAGTTCTACTGTAGATTCATCGACGATCGAAAACACTGAAACCACAGAGACGAACGAGGCCCTCGACGAGCCTGTGTTGTACGGACCCGACGGCAAAGTATTAAGTCCAGAGGAGAATGAATTTTTAGACGATGTCACCGATTGTACAACAAATTTCGAGGATTTACTGTACGTAAATTGTTACCGTTGATAACAATTGAATAATAATGACTTTCCTGTTCCTATAGATTACTCGAGGAACGTTTCGAAGATGTGGTAGAATGGACGTCACCGGAAGATGACGAGATGGACGCAGCGTACGAGGAGTTCTTAAAAATCCTACCGAATCAAATAAAAAATCCAATCTCAGAATAATCGGGGACGTGACAGCGGCCTCTTTCGTAACCGTCGCAGCTGCCGCATCGATATTCAAGGCCCAGAAAACCTCATAGTTGGAAGCTATGAGTCCACTCGTGAAATTTCGTTTTTCAATTCTTGACGACATGCACCGATTACAATGATAATCAAACACAACGGGCAACGGGACAATTTTTCGCGACCACATACATTTATACGAGTGATTAACTGTCTAGCGAAAGATTTCTTCTACCCACCTATACGGAGTAAGAAAAGATCTATACCGTATCTTAGAGATTCGTTACAAAACAAACAAAAAAAAAACGGTGTAGCTGAATGATTTTCGCTTTCCTTTTTTTAAATAATGTACTCGCTATTTTTTACCGCGACTTTTATAAAACTGGGAAAAGAAAGTCTCACAATTTATTTCTAGGACGAAACAAAAATGTTTTATTATACAACGCATAATTACGCTATTAATTAAATTATTATAATAAAACATCTAAATGTATTAGGTAAATGTAGTTCGGCTTTCTCATTGCTACAGGTGTTTGTTAAGTTCTAAGGCTTGATGAACCGGTCTCGCTCGGTTTTCCCTGAATGTTTTATACAGTTTATGTGATCATTGCGGGGCGATTACGTCCGGGATGACTATTCCGTCGATGATCGCGCGTACCATGCACTCTATAGCATGCCAGCACCAGCAGGTCCATTTTTGGCGCGAAAGGTAATGCGGAACGACTGTCAGTTAACGGCGAATGTGGAGCTGCTTACTCACCGAGCTTCCCTTTCAAAACCAACGAAAACTGGCCCATAGAGAGATAGTCTATGCACCTAAAAGTCGACGTGCACGTTCACAATTTTGTTGGAGGGGAAGAAGAGACGTACTCTAATTAGGACATAGTCTGGAACAATTTTTATTTATCGTTCAATATCAACGGGAATAAATTGTCCTTGATTTTCACGATGCTCCGATGAACTTGAAACTGGCTTACGTGTTTTAGTAGTAAGATTTGTTCTGTTCAAAGAGGCGCCGTTTCCCGGCGTCATTTAAATGAACGTGATCGCCGTTGAGCGTAGGCGAGGCCCATCGAAGGATAGTCAGGGGCACGCGTAGGCAAAATTTGAAGTGGGGTCGAAGGCTAAGAAAGGTGGGGCCCTCCTTGTGTTCCAATCATGATCATCTCCGCGTTCACCAAGAACTCAGTCCGTTTGTTTTCGTTGTGGAGCACGGCCAGGTTTCAACCGAGGTAAATTAATCAGAAAAATTTTTTGATACTCGCTGGTCTACAATCGTTTTCTTTTAGATGACTCAGAAAGCTATGGATCACCAACGGGCTGCAGTTCTGCTAATTTTCTCATTTTTTGCCATCGCCAATGGCGGATATTACCATCCAAGAATATTGACATCTGGTGATGTCGGTGAGTAAACGATCACTTAAAAAGGATTCTATTACTCGTTGACTACATGCTCTATTTTTTTTTAGGCACTTGTGAGTCTTACACCTGTGGAGTAAATGCAAGATGCACTCTCAGCGAGGGCAGGCCGGTTTGCTCCTGCATGAATCTACACATGGGAGATCCTCTTTCACGTTGCATCAGAGTTGAATGTCAAAGTGAGTATACTGGTGTGGATTCTTGGTTATTTCATAAATTGACAACTTGTTGGAATCTTGTTTATTACCAGTAAACGAAGACTGCAGTGGCAGTAAAGTCTGCACGAACAATAGGTGCGTGAATCCTTGCGACAGTCTTTGCGGTGTGAACGCTGTCTGCGAAACAAGAGATCATGTGCCAACGTGTTATTGTCCACCTGGACAGACCGGAGATCCTTTCACCACTTGTCGCATAGCTGATCCACGTACGTATATCTGAACAGAAGGTTCAGGACTACATAGTTAGAAGAACGATACTTTTAACAAACTCCTTTGCAGAAGCTGCCTGTAAGCCGAATCCATGTGGTCTGAATACGAAATGCGAGGTAGTGAACGAGGTGACAGTCTGCAGTTGCTTGCCAGGATACGTGGGATCTCCTTTGTCCGGTTGTCGTCACGAATGCGAGAGCGACAACGAATGTCCAAGTCACCTTGCTTGCTCAGCCAACTTCCGGTGCGAGAGTCCGTGCAAGTGTGGCTCGAACGCTGAGTGTAAGGTGGTCAATCATCAAGCAGTGTGTAGCTGTCCAAAGGTAAATCGATGTGCACAGCGTTTGAAAGTCCAGAACACCGGCTGAATCCAGGAATTTTATTCTAGAATTGGTTGGGCAATCCTTTGCTGTCGTGCCGGCCGGAATGCACCTCGCATTCAGAGTGCCCGCTGAACAAACCTGCCTGTCTCTATCAGAGATGCATGAACCCCTGCGATGGAGTATGTGGCGTGAACGCCGATTGCAATCTAAGAGGTATTACTCCAGTCTGCAGTTGTCCGAAACATATGACTGGCAATCCATTCGTCAGCTGTAGGCTATTCGAAGCAAGTAAGTCTTATTGCGCCGGCATACGTCACACTAAATATTTCTGGCGCTTAATCATGGATGTTATTAATACCTTCAGGAGACTTGTGCGAACCGAATCCATGCGGGGCGAACGCTATTTGCACACCGGGACACGATAACACGGGAAAGGAGAGACCTGTGTGTACATGCCCCACTGGTTACATTGGCAACGCGTTGGTCAGCTGCCAAAGGGGCGAGTGCTTCACGGACAGCGAGTGTCCCGACAGTAAAGCATGCATAGATTTCACGTGCCAAAATCCTTGCACCGGTAAAGAGTGCGGGCCAACCGCATCCTGCAGTCCTAGACGCCATATCGCTGTGTGTACCTGTCCCAGTGGCACGCGAGGGGATGCGCTCTATACCTGTAGCCCCATAGACGGCAGATCTTTCGTCAACTATGGTCGACAATACAGATACCGCCAGTACTAGCCAACAGGAAAACAATGTATTAAACTATAATTAACGAATGTAATTAGTAAACTGCGTCCGCTTATTATTGCTTCCATCAAAAGTATTTAGTAAATAAAACCATAGTGTTGGCATTATACGCAGTCTTATCTTGGGCTAGTACCGCATTTGCCTCAAGATAAGCGAGCTCTCGTGATTAATCATTAACGGATCTTGCGTCATATGTACGAACTTATTTCTGCGATTAAGTATGCGGAACAGTTCTTATTCAGCGTACCTCCTTAAAATCGTATTTGTCATCGCGATAAAGAAATATAAAGCGCTTTAGTACTTCAATGTACAACTGGTTGCATTCTCGCAGGGTTCATCGATTCTCCGATACTAACTTCATGTTCCCATCCCATGCATCGATACGTTAACATACGAACCAGAGTTTCCTTCGTTTTTTACTTCGGCAAACAATGCTGCACTCTGCCATAAGGCAATCCAGTATAAATAAACGATCGTGTGCATAAGCGTCATTCGATAGATGGCCGACAGAGTTCGGCACTGTAGTAAACGAAACGCATACAGTCGAACTCGAATCGAAGGCAGATTGGTCACGTCCAAGTGTGAATCCTCCGCAGGGTCGTCTACGCAGTTGTCAGAAGAACAACAGGAAAAACGATTATCACGTTGGTGAAGGGATTGCCTTCGGCGGCGAAGGCTTGTTTTTCTTCGGGAGTGGCCCGCTGGGCGCTCTCGACCCGCAAACCTGGAGAAATGTCGATCCGGACGGTAGCCTACCGTCTCTTGCAAAATGGTCGGGCTTTACTGCACTCCGTCCGTAATACCGAGGGTCTCTATGCTAATTGCCATCCAAGGATTAACCACGGCAACATACACGTTGTGCAAGTAGGTGAGTCTCGATCGATCTGATATTTATTCGTCACGAGTTGTCGCCTTGATCAGAAGACCTTGAAACAGATAATCGAGATCTTCGTCCATTGTGATGTATTTCGAATTCATCTAAAAAAATATAAATTTAGGTAGCATGACATCTGGTGCGGGTCTCGGTTTACCCGAGTATCGGTCCTTTTTTTTAAGTTGTTGATATTCTTCGAGGTGGACATCGAGAAGAAATCCGTTTACGATCTCTCTAGAAGTTCTTGGTGTGTTTATATTCTGACAAGGTCACAAGGCTCAACAAGTTTCGTTCGATTCACGTAATTAAATAATTGTTAATTGGTTTGTATCTGTATATTAAACATAGGCAAATCCCCGGGCTATCCGCCCCAGGGTAACAACAATGTCTCAGCCACAGGAAGACACCTCAGTTACTTGGGAACCCAAGCTAGACGACTCTTTGTTGATAATATCCTAAAAAGAGTCACAAATAGTTTGGCAGCAGATTTGAGACGACGAGCTGCTTCCAGACTGGTGTTTGGAGATTCCACACCTTTCTTTGCTTTGGTTGGAGTGTCCCTGGCATCTGGAACTGGTATATTAACCAAAGATGATGAATTGGAAGGTGTCTGCTGGGAAATTAGGGTACATACTTTTGTTTAACTTGAACAAAATTCTTGAAGAGATACTACTCTATGTTTATACTTGTAGGAAGCAGTATCAAAATTACAATGGAACACTCCCCAAAACGACACAAATTATGAGGTGATAAGAGATGAAGAGAAAGTTGTGTCATTGGAAGATTTTGTAATTGGGCCTGCAATCGCTAAAGGATGCTCTGCTGTTGTCTATGCAACGAAGTTCAAGGATATTGAAGAAGAAAAAGGTGAATTGAAGATTGACAACAAAACCACAGCTGTTGCTGCATTTCCATTGGCATTGAAAATGATGTTTAATTATGATACTGAATCCAATGCACTCTCTATTTTGAGAGCTATGTACAGGGAAACTGTACCAGCTAGAAAACATATAAATAACGATGAACTAGCCGAATGGGAATCTAAGATGGCCGAGAGAAAGGCAGAGCTTCCACCGCATCCGAACATTGTAGCAGTGTATTATGCTTTCGCCGATAGAGTACCAGCATTGCCTGGCTCTTTAAAAATGTATCCCGACGCATTGCCTGCGCGTATCAATCCTCACGGATCCGGCAGAAACATGAGCTTGTTTCTACTAATGAAAAGGTATAGTACACAGTATACCAAGAAGTATGCAATTTAAACGAATCGGACAATAGAAATTATTTGTTACAGGTATGATATTACGTTAAAACAATATCTAGCCGATCGTAACGTGAACACCAGGGAATCGATACTATTACTTGCACAATTATTGGAGGGTGTTGCTCACATGAATGCTCATGGTATTGTACATCGGTAAGTTAATATCCTAATGGAGAACGCAGTGGTATCAAATATCATTTGTACTACATGTATTCTCTTGTGGTCACACACCAGGGATCTGAAGTGCGACAATATTCTGCTGGATCTGTCCGAAGAAACTGACAACTGTCCGTCTCTGGTGATCACAGATTTCGGTTGTTGTCTCGCCGATAAAAACCATGGGTTACACTTACCGTACAACACCCATGATATCGACAAGGGTGGCAATGTTGCGCTAATGGCACCAGAAGTAATCACAGCCGAGCCTGGTCCGTTCACTTACATCAATTATGCGAAAGCCGATCTATGGACCATTGGTACTATCGCGTACGAAATATTCGGTATGAAGAATCCATTCCATGGCGATGCTAGGGATAAAACAACTCTGAAAAATCACAGCTATAATGAGACGGACCTTCCCGCCTTACCAAATGACGTGCCAACTATAGTATCTGCTCTAATTATAAATATTTTGTCCAGAAGCTTGTACAAGGTACACTATTGTTGACTTAGACTGCTACTTATGTCTCTTGAATGCTATATGATTATGTTCATTATTTTAGAGACTTGATACAGAGACAGCAGCAACTGTAATGCAACTGCACTTGTGGGCACCAAGTGCTTGGTTTAGAAGCGAAGGAAAGTTGCCGTCTAGCAACGAGGTGAGGAAACACATTATTATGTACATTACGTTTGAATATTTGTCATCAACTGTTGTGTTGTGCAGGTAATGCAATGGCTCTTGTGCTTAACAACGAAAATACTTTGCGAGGGACGTAACTCTACGCTACTGGTATCCAATGTTCTCGGCGAGGAAGCAGCGGAGAAAGTGATCCGACAGAATTCCTATTATAGGTCCCTCTCGACTAGATCTTGCGGGAGGCGTACCATGCCAGAATATCAATTGATAGCGAGTTTCCTTGGTAGAGTCACGCTTGGCAATATTAGAAATGCTTTGAAATGGATACAGAAAAATGTTTAATTTTCTAGTAAATGTTTTACATGTTTCTTTGAAAGAAAACAGAATGGAACAACATAAAGAAAGTATTTTTCTTCTGCTGGCTAAAAATTGTTCACGTTGGATACACGAAGCAGAGGTTGTTACATTATTTTTGTATACCCATTGTTATCGTTAAAGTTCCCAAGTTGGTTTCTTATTAATTTATTTTTGATACTGTAAGAAACACATACAGCACTAAAATCAACATCCGCTAGGTAATTTATTATTTTATTATACACAGAAGACATTTTTCAGCATCCGATGAAGACTGTTTCTTCTATGTCGATGATTGCTTGTTTGAACATCACCGCGTGATGCAACTTGTATCAGTCAGCTGGTGATAGTCCGATTAATTTTAGTCGCTTTACCAAAATTGTTAATTCGTTCTTTCTGGAGGCTTATTTCACAACGAATGTAAATATCCTGATTGATCGAGGGAAGATGCCTGCGGGCACTGTACAAGTGTTGTTCAATAATAAAGTTTGTAATCAGTAGCGTTAATTGAATATTAAGTGGCCTTCCTGGGCAATCCAGACGTCTGCAGTTTCTGTTTTAGATCCTCGAAGTCGAGATTACCGATCTCCGCTAGGTCTTTTAAATATACCAAGTACTCCTCGTATGACAGAGCTCTTTTGCGAAACTTGAAGAACGCGAGTCCTGTATCGGTTGTCGTCAATGTCACCATGTCGAGTATCCGTGCAGAAATCAACCACTTGTCGCTTTGCGTTAAAGGTAGAAGTTGTAATTTGTTTTCATAGGAAATTGGATCCATCTCACAGTAAGCTATATAATCAAAAAAATCGATTAGCATTACTATAGCGTTTATTATTTGTTTAATTTAACATTACCAGTTACCACGGAAAATATCTTCCAAAGGAATAACTTCAGGCATCAATTTCTTCTGGAACGCTTCTATTGATTCCATCTTGAATAGCATGGAAATGGCCAACACTTACTAAAATTCGTCTAAACGTCTGATAAAATAGATTTAAAAAATCATCATGAAGTTTAATCGATCTGAATGCTTGGATAAAAATCTTTTCTGCAAAAGAAATTGCGACAACGCAAGCTTGATTAGTACCATTGAACAATTGAAACCGCCTTATTTCTCAGATTTGGCCAATCAAGAGTTCTTCAAATGCTTCTGCAAAGAAACTTGCACTGCAAAAAGAAGACTGGATATGCGTGGACCTACTGTACATGAAAAAATCAAGTCAGCAGATATGTTGCAACTTTGAAATTTTATACTCCTTTTGCAATAATTGCAGGCGACGGGTCGAAGATACCGACGTCCCAGCTCTGATAATTTTCTTAAGGAAGTATCAGGATATCGTTTACATTAATTTAGGCAGCAACAACATTACTGACAGTGGCTTTAAAAATTTAATTGATCATGCACTTGTAAGTGACAACATTTCTAAATAATAGCTTACTTTAATTCAATTACTTTAATCATTTTTGTTTACATCAGACGTACAAGCAGATAGAGGAGTTAGACCTTCAGAACAATAACATCACAGAATTAGGAACAAGATATTTGCTGGAAGTAGGACACGACCTAAAGATTAAGAGTCTGAATCTAAAAGCGAATAAATTAGGCGTCAGTGTAAGTGATCAATTCATTTTCATTTTTTTTTATCGAAATCATTATATGAAATTTTTTCAGGCATCAATACATGTAGCCTATTTTTTATTAAAAAACATGCATCTCATGCGGTTGAACGTAGCAGAAGTAGATCAGACTGCTTCCAGTTTAATATACTTTATAATGGTACTGAGTCAGGATCAGGACATTTGTAATAAGACTCTGAAACACTTAGATATAAGTCGGCCGAATCCGGGATGCATGCACTATTTTGATTCCGTTCATTTTGCCAGTGTCATTGGTCACATGCTCAAGGTAACATTACACCATGCGTTTCTTTATCCATATCTTTTGAAAATTTATAAATTTTCTTTACTCAGCACAACACTACTCTGTCAGCGTTGCATCTGCAAAAATACAATTTTAGTTGCCACGATATTGAAACCATGATGTCCAATGCGATTCACAATAATACTTTGCTTTCGTTAAATCTTGGCTGCAACAATATAGGAGATCATGGTATGGAACACCTGGCCAAGTGGCTTATAAAAAGACCTCAACTGAGAATCCTTGTACTGTGTAGCAACATTATAACTGATCACGGTGCAAGGTACTATTACTGAGCAATGATTAATAACAGAAGGAATAGAGAATAAACAAGAAATGACATTTTCAGAAGCCTGAGTTTCACCCTTCCCTTCTCAAGGCTTCTATCCTTGGATATATCCTACAACAAGATCACAGATGTTGGTATGGTGGAGCTTTTGTATACTTTGAAAAAAAGTCCCCTTTTGCGACAATTGAGAATATTTGGCAACATCATCGGTCATCCGGTTGGCAAGGTATTCGAGCAAAAGAAAAATAGGAGAGTGCACCAATACGTTCATTTATTGCAGATCATCAAACGAATGCTGATCTCGAAGGTGTTGAATCAAGAGAACATAGACGTCAGACCGTACAGAGTTGATCACAGATGGTACATTGCGAGATTTGAAGGCGATCGCTGCAAGAAAAAATACCAGGATGTTCCTTATGGTCTTTTCTCGCGAGAATCGCTCCCTTCTATCAAGAAGACTTGTCCAAAGCGAACCTATTACAAATATATTTACAATAGGATAGACGACATTAATGTGCAACACGTACGTTGATCTTAGAATTACTCGTGATTAAAAGACTATTAAGCTGTGGTTTGTTTTAGTCAGTCGTCAGAATTATGTCAAGTATGTTAATAACGGATCATCGAAAAGACTGTGCATGTTGTTATTGTTTGAAATGCAAAGGTAATTCGAGATTAATTCTTTGTTTATGTATTTTTATTTGTCCATTCAATGTTGGATCTTTCAGGACCACACTATGACGATGGATGTAGAAATTTAAAGCATCCAGATACTTGCACTTGTTGCAAGTGCAATGGAGATGATGAAAGCAGCGATTGGTCCGTGGATAAAGAAATTTTGAACAGAATCATGTCTCCTCCGGATCCTATGGAGAAGATTGCACACATTTTAAAGTGTGTAGGTTCTGAAACTGGTAGGAACATCACACGGTGGATAAACATTGACGAGGATATTTTGGAAGAAGATTTAAAAGCTATTATCGGTTAGAATCATTAAAATTATGTTTTTGAATGAAAGATCACAAATAATATTACTCTTCAAATTAAAGGTGGAAATGATGTTGACAAGGAGTCGTCCAAGGATTCGTGCAATTGCTCATGGGCTCAATTGAGTATATCAAGCTTACAAAAGTACTTAGAGGAGACATCTTCTAAAAATCTGCTGATTATACCTAAAAGTAATACTATATTAAGAGACGTATACAAGGGATCCGACAATGAGTTCTGTGTACCAGAAAGTAGTGCAAGTAGTTCGTAAAAACACATGAATTTGTATAAAAGGTAATTGGAGAACAAGCGTTATGATATTATCTATTTATTGATAGCCTGACATGGTTTGATTCTTCTTTGTCAAATACAAAAATAAAAAAAGAACAATCGCTTGCATTCTAGATTTGAGTACTACAAGTCATTATTGATTTTATTCCTGTTAAGTTTCTTTCTTGATACTCTTTTTGTTGCTGTCATCCTCTTGCTGCTTGACCTCTTCCATTTTTGCTGACAATTGACTCGAGTCGACTTCTCTCGCTATCTTATTCGCTTGCATAAGATCATTGACCTCCAATGCCAGTGGACTGTTTTCAGCGTTCTCCCCATTTCTGAGAGAAACAACAGCAGGTATCACTGGAGAAGCTGCTCTAAATGTTGTGGGATAGCTATTGATTGTGATTCCCGCATTTCCGTAGACACCGTCCACCAATCCTCTCGTGGGATATGAATTGACTGGCAGAGTATCCATTCCAAGAGCGAGTGACTTTTGGTAAATGCCTGGAAAACTTGGTTCAATAATCTGATGCACATGAGGCAAAGCAGCATTTACATTTATGTGACTGTGGACATGGGTTCTTCCTTGAACTTTGGCTTTCCCCATATGATCCTGTAAGTAAAAAGATATTAATGAGAAATGCCAAAATTGAAAATAGAAGGCTAATCATTTTTTCCTCACATTTGCTACAATCCGCATTCTGGAATCGTACGGCATCACGACTGGTGATCTTGCAAATTGGGATGAGTAGGGCATTGCAGACAATACTTCAATGGCCATGGGTTCCACAGTGGGTTTACTCAACATAGCCATGTTATTCTGGCAAGGGCATGGGCTCAGAATTCCGTGGAATGGATTTCCGCAAGGAGACGCCGATGGAACTTGAACAAGACTGCCCACTTGCATCTGTTCTGGCTCAGCATGTATCATCATGGAACTTGATGGAACAGCATATAGATATTCTTGGTACGAGGGAGCGACTGGTAACACAGCTAAAGTCTCTTGCGGTACTGGAAGCGGTTCTGGAGCGTGTTCGATGCGCATAGGCTTTGATTGTTCCTTGATCTCCACCGGGGGAGTTGAAATTGGCTTAGGTTTTGGTTTCTCTACAGAAGTTTGAGGGACAACATTTGTCTGAGAAACGGATGGGATAACGTTCATAGATGGAGTGGGTTGAGCACAAGGCTGGGAAGATGATTGGACCACTTGCAGGGATTGGTAAGGCTGGACTACTTGCTGAGACACTGAATAAGGCTGGACGTAAGTAGGTTGGTCGTAGAAAGGTTGAATGAAGCTGTACGTTTGAACAGGCTGAGCAACCGGTTCACTCTGAACATCGAAAGTGGTCTTCTGAACAATGGCTTGGTTAGACTTACAGGGAATTTGATTCAATTGAGAGGAACCAGGCTTAATCTCCACACAGAAAGAAGCTGACTTCTTTGGCCTGTCCTTGTCCGAGCCCGGATCCTCGATCTTCAGAATTTCCTTCTTGGACTCGAGTTTGTCTTCCGTCAATGATTTCCTCTCTGCTGCCTTCACTGTTGGACCAGCCTGGGTCAAGGCAACTCCCAGAGCCAAAATTGATAAACATACTGTGAGACGCATCATTGACCGTATGTACTTTGTCACTTCCAAAACCGAATTGTTGTCTCGACTAATTCAATTCCGCTTTTTTATAGGGAATCATCAGTATGTGAACTCGCCCCCAGCTCTCGGAAATAATTTTGCAACTCGATGCGTGAATACCGTCGCAAATGCCATCGCGGACAGTGCTGATCACGCATTTCATAACTACTGCATGGTTTCAGCAACTTTCTTGTTGTACACGAGCGAATTTATATTTCCACTGATATTATCTTGTAGAAACAAATGTAAGATCATTAAACATTGTTACTGCTCTTCGGTGCATTTGTTACATTCGTTTGTAGAAATTTGAACTTTACTTTATACTACCAATAATATATGCAATTCTATTTAGTATTTGAGTAAATGGTTATTGTTATATATTAGTGTTTAGAGTGATGACTTAATTATAATAATTAGTGTAGATACGGGTAATCAGTTTCTAAAATGTGTAAATAAAGAAAAACAATCTGAAAGGGAATTTAAAATCAATTCTTTACGAGCATTTCACAATCAGCTACATTTTTTGATTTGCTGGAATTGCAAATCAGAAGAATTCTGACATATAGTTGCAACATGTCAAGTCCACGTGCAGCTGCTCTTTTCTTTGCTTAGTCTACACATTTTTCAATACCGTTGTTCCAAATAAATTCACGAATATGCATTATTCAAATAAAATTTATTATCCATAATAAGTAATAAGAAGTCTATATGCAAGGGGTTTACATGAAGCAGAGTGGCGCAGTGGAAGCGTGCTGGGCCCATAACCCAGAGGTCCGTGGATCGAAACCACGCTCTGCTAAGTTGTTTGAGGTATCAACTTATTCTTGTTTTTTTTCAATGCTCTGTATTTTTTTTATTTACAGCTTTTCATATCAATTGAAAATAACTACTCAAATGGTTTTAATGTTACTAGAATTAGTTATAAATAAGATTACGGCTGATTTGCAAAAGTATGTCCCAACTTTTGAATCGGGCATAATGGAGTTATAATTCTTTTACTCAATGAATTTGAGTAATTAAATAATTGTATAATCTTGTTTATCGCAATATTACAGTAAAATATTATTTCTCAAAATGAACAATAAAAAAAAATGTTTGCCCCATCTTGGGACTCGAACCCAAACAATGTTTATTTTGTTCCTTGTAAATACATTAGTCAAATCCATCGCATTATATTTGAACAAATTAGAACAGTTCTCTGTAAAAAATTTGTAAAAACAAATCAAAAGGAAATGAAAGACACTGTTTACTTATGCTATCTCTTTATTTGCGCAGTTCCTATCAATCACAATTATTTAAGATCGACTCGCGACAATTACATACACAGCCGAATATGAAAGTTATGTATGGGGGACAGGCAGTAACGCAAAATTTTATTTTTCACGACACATACCAGTACCACAACGGTTCATATCGAATCAGCGACTACGTTATGTGCGTTACTTAAGCATCGCTCTACCTAAATGGCACGCTAGTTTACGTAAGTATCCAATAAATATAAAAAAGATATCAATGAACACATGCGTATATTATTATTGTACTTGTGATTAAGTTACGGTGATTGGTCGTATGATCAATAAAACCGTGCCGCCATTAGTGGTAAAACGAAGAAGGGAATGAGAAGGCTATTGAACAGAGCCTGATTGGCTGGCGAACAATCGGATGGACAATCGAACGAGCCATCAGTCTTGTTCTGCAGCAGGAGATTTCTAACTAATTTCTTTCCTTCGCAGGAATTCTCGATTTTAACAAAACGGATCTTCCGAGCCTCCAGAAACTGTTCCAACTCCACTCTACATCTCCATTTCAAAGGATTCCCGGAGAACTCGACGATGTAGACGTCAGGCATCTCGTTCAAATCGCTAGTGAATATGCACTTCAAATCATTCCCTTCTAAATTTAAATATTCGAGTCGAGTCAACTGACGGAATGCGCTCGGTGCAATATATTTAATTAAATTGCCGCGTAAGTCCAGCCTCTTGAGATTCTCGAGCGGGAACCAGGAAGATCCGATCATTTCCAGTGGATTATCCTGAATTGTTAAGTTCTGCAGCCTGATCGCGCCATCGAACGCGCCTCGTTCGATAGTGGTCAGGCCAGAGTTCGTTATCACGAGCTCTCGAAGATTTTGAAACTTTGAGAAGCATCCCGCCGGTAATCGCGACAGATGTCCTTCGTGAAATTCGATCGCGGTGACATCCGCCGGCAAGGCTTGTAACATCCGCAGGTTTGCGCCGATACATCGGTAACGGATTCCTGCATTGTCGTCGACGGTAACGCAGGTAGTTTCAGTGGTATCGTTCCACGCGGTCGGGATAGGTGTCGTTGGCAGCGGTGTAGTGATTATGGCGGGAAGATCCGTCGCGTAACAGTCCTCCTTCAACAGCAACGAATGTTTATCGTAATGGATTCCACGAGCGTCCAGGAATTCCGCCAATTTGGTCCCGCATAGACAACTCCAGGGATTGTTGGCGACGTACAAAGAGGACAAGTATCGCAACCGTCCCGCCATGTACTCAACGCCAATGCAGTTCATCGAGTTTTCAGATACGTCCAGACTGGTCAGGTACGGTATGTTGTCGAACGCGCCATTCTCTATTCTGTAGATGTTGTTGTGTGAAAGATCGAGGTATTTGAGATTCGAAAGGCCCCGAAACATGTTTTCGTTAATGGCATCAAGTTGGTTGCTTTTTAGCGACAAATATTCCAGGTTGTAAAGCTTGAGGAAAGCCTGAGTATCGATCTCTTCGATACCGCAATCGCGTAATTCGAGCTTCGATAGATAACCGTCGAAACGGTTGAAAGAATCGCCGGGGATCTTTTTGATCTTCGATAATATCACGCGAATCGAGTGGACCGTTTCCGGTATCGCATACAGCTCTTCTATCGAGGTGATAGCTCGACAGGTGTAGATCATTCTGGATCGATCGTTGCTTTTCTCGGGGTAGCATCGTCCGGTGTAAACAACTGACGGAGGTGTAGCGACAGGAATTTCCGTCGCCGGTGGAGGCGGTCGAGGCCTAACAATCGTTAAGTTCGAATGCTTGACACTGTCTTCGAAGGAGGTCCAGTGAACTCTTCCAGTGGTAACCGAAGTATCTGTAGCGATCTGCTGAATAAAATAATATTATGGTATGGTCACCTTTTACTTCGTTAATTTTTTAGTAAGAATACCTGTGGTTGGCGCCATCCGCCGGCAGCTTCCGGAATATCGTTCTCGTTCTCGTAACATCGACCCGCATCGATCTCAAATCCAACGTTCTGCTGCGTGAGGAAACTTTGGAGGTTCCTACGGCAGTTGCACAACCATGGGTTTCCGGTCGCATCAAAGCGTTCGAGCTTCTTCAATTCAGCTAACTCTTCGATGGCGATGCAACGTAACCTATTGTTTCGTAAATCGAGGTGTCTCAAACTATTACCAACGCGCCATAGCGCAGTCCTATCGATTTGCTCGATCTCGTTCCTCTGAAGGATCAATTGTTGCAGATTAAGGAGATCACGGAACCAGTCAACGCCAACCATCCGGAAATGGTTGCCGACCAGCGAGAGTCGTTGCAGCCTGTGCAACCCAGCGAACGCTCCACTTTCGATCTCGCGGATACGACAATCATTAAGATCCAAACTCCTCAGGCTATTTCCAAACCGGAAGAACCCATAACGAGGTAGCCTTTCGATTGTCAGTCCGGAAATCTCGATCCAGCTGGTCTTATCCGGAAGACGGTCCAGCGACGTGAAAACGTTCGTCTGAAATTCGCTGCCCTGTATCGATGTCCATTTCTGCCGACATGGTTGCAACCATTAAGGGGCACGTACGTTAGCTACCACATTTGACTAGGTTTAACGAATCACTTATGGATTTAAATTTCAATTTTGATTTAATCACAAGAAAGCCGATGTCAGTCAGGGACCTATACTTACCCGATTATAATTATTCAAATTGTGAGTAGTGAAGGTAACGGGTACTACAGGGAACCCTATTTGAGTCATACATTGGTATCTCCTGCACAGGTCGACTTCTCTGGAACATTCCGTCTCCAACCTAATGGATCTCTCGCGGAAATATCTGTCCAATCTCTGTCTGCATTCGCATAGCCATGGGTTTCCATCGATGCGGACGCTCCTCAGAGATCGCAGGTATAATAAATCCTCTGTTGCCAAACAATCTAAATCGTTATCGCGCAGTCCCAAAGTTTCGAGGTGCGGCAACATCCGGAAGACATCAGGTTCGATGTGCACCAAACCGCATCTGAAATGTTTACATTTGTATGCACTACATATGATATACGATACACATCGATGTTCTAATCGCAGACAACGTTCCCCTAGACGACTCGATTATAAAGCTTTATGTAATCTATGACTTTCTATGGAATCAACGACGCCGCCGCGGTTCTGCAAACAAGGAAACGCTGCGCCTCTTCCGCGTCCGTGATGCAAATTCCGGCCCACGGAATTCTTCTGAGAAATCTTTGTAAACGCAACCGACTTGTGCTTCTCACTTACCGCATTGCACAGCAAGGGGGGGTCCGTTTTAGTAAATAGGACTAAATTACTAGAAATTATTAACATACCTGTCTAGGACCAGCTTTCTTAAGTTGGTCAGGTGGCGGAACCACGCGGCTCTAGCCACATGGATCTTGGTTCCATGGAATATCAGCCATTCTATGCGGTTCACACCAGCGAATGCGTCTGGAGCAATGTAGTTTACGTGGCAATTATAGAAGGAGAGTCTTCGGAGATTCTTGAATCTCCAAAACGCGTTGTCCGGAATGTAATGGAACCGCGACACCGTGAACTCTATCCATTCCGCCTCGCTGGAGATCTCCTCGAGGTCGTTCAGGTCGCCGTGCGTGCACGCGTAGGCGATCGACCGTTCGTCGTCCGCGATCGGTACTATGCTGCATTTACAGTGCACTTGGCCAATTAGGCCGACCAATGCCCACAGCAGAATCAGATGCATCGTTTTTTTCCTTCTAGGTGCGCCAGCGACGAATGATCATCTGGTCACTTCAATTCGCTAAATGGAACACCGTCAAATGAGAGGTACGGATGAACAGCATGCCTTCATTGGCTTCTCGTTAATGCCATGTTTGGTGCTCGTGGGGATCATATGTAGGTACAGCTATATAACTTCTAGTCTCGCAATGAATGTTATCGTATGAGCTTTGTTCTCCATAGTTTTAAACCGACTTAGTTTGATATGGTTTGCAGAAAATTAGGTATAACGCAGCGTTAATTGTCATTAATATTTGCAGCGCAGCAGCAGCATGTTTTTGTACTTGGTGTAGCAGAAACGACGCTTACAGTCACTCACCATGGTGCAGCGGAACGGTCTTGTTGGCAGGATCCTTTTTGTGAGAGGTGCCTATCACTTTCAATACCGAGGGTATCACTTCAGGGTCGGGTTAAATACTGGGTTACAGCGGTGCACTGTATTCACAGGACACCTACTGCGATCCTCGTCGTCGTTTAAAGAAAAGACGACTGAGTACTCTGTGCACCGGTACTACGAACATCGAACAAAGAATGAGATCATGAAAAATCATCCAATGGGGACACTAGGAAGCGTCGGTCTCAGCGAGCTGTTATGGTCCGAGTCTCGCATCGGTGGATCGAAACGAGACGACTCGACTGAGCTGACGATTCGCTCGCTTCCTCGTTATATAAACTTGTAAGGCCAAGGTCGCCCTTGTGCACCGCGCCGGTACTACGTGCACACCGCCGATCCCCGCGACCTATCTTTAGCACGCGCCGCTCTAGTTTGCCAGGAAAACCGCCTAGCGGATTAGACGCGATGCGTTACGCTACGTAATCGCTGCCAGCACGCACACCTGTAGCCACGAACAAGAAAATAGTGACCGGAAGGTCTGGGCCAGTTGATAGAGATCCTCGCCCAGTCTCGTGTCTACAGGCATGAATGGAAAGACCTGCCGTGCAGATCTACGGTACTTTGTTTCATGATTATTAGAGGCACTCGCACCTAGACTTACAATAGCCTAATTGTATTCGCGGGGTCCGTGAGTAGTTGCATTATTATTAGAACGAGTATTTCGAACGATGATTTACGCTATTGCTATGGTCTTAACGCACGGTTTAATTTCGTGGCATAATTTGGGCGATGTGCTTATCTATCCTGATACCGAATAGCATATGCTGACCGACATAGTTCAGTAAATCGCAATTCAATGAATGGATAGAACAAGGGCGAAAATAATTCGTGATAATGCATCGGTGAGCACTTGGGATTTATCAATCGATTCTATTTCACTGACCAGGTGAGGACCCTTTCTTTTTAATGAGAATGTATATGCGGTGAAGGTCGAAACGTGACAGTAAATTACATTTTCAGATTATACGTCGCACACGGCCGTCCCTCATGGATTATATAGCTGTTCATCACGCTGACCATCTATCCATCCATTTTGCCCATCCAAGTCGAAGACGATGCGTCGTTCTTCGGCAGTCTCGCGCTAGCTGTCGTTCGCAGCGCCCGCTCTTCGGTCTCTGTCCGCGCCGCGTGTTCCCTCGGATGGTGACAGCAAAACCGTTTATTCTCTTCGCGCTAAATCACGCACGCGTGCCGTTGCACTACCTGAGTCTGCCATTTTGTAAGTACCGTAAAACGGCAGTGGTTCCTAAGATTTGAAACGCGAATCGTCCCGGCATTTACCAGCCGTTCCGGGCTGCATTCTAGAAATCACGCTTCGCAGGTGTTTATACCGTTAATCTCGGCTGCATCACGCTTGTTCTTTTCATCAACTTGAATTTTCCAACATTCATCTTCGCTGTAAAATGCTTCGCATTTTTGTACGCATGATGGATCAACAAATTATTGGAACAACTTGCACAGTTACTATGAGCTTCGTAACTACCTCTAGTTACAAGATTGTGTATTCTCAGAACATGGAGGGTTACCGAAGGTTAGGCCAAGGTCAACGCACAGAGCAAGGCTAACTGTGTATATTTATTTTTCAGAAATCGAGGAGAGGATCGACCGTCGACAGGTGTCAGGACCATGGATTCTCACTATGGAAAACCGAAGTCCACCGGCAGTGGTCCACGGTTGGATCTACGTGGGACGCCACGAGCCATAATCACACCAGGTGGGCAGACTCGGACAAGTATTTGGAGCGCGACAGTACTCTCTGAGACGGGGGCTGAACGTTTTGCGGCGTAGTCGACGAGGATTCCCTCGTTACCTAATGGAACGCGAACGGCAAATCAAATTAGCGGCGATTAGGTCAGAAGGTTGGCCGTTGCGGTACGGAGCAAGGTCGTCGCGGATCGAAAGGCGGATCGCGGGCCTCCTATCCGCTGATTAGCTTTAAATTATGTCGCGATTTCTCTATTTTGGCCGTGTATTCTGCCTGCCAGTCTTTTAATCCTTTAACGTCTATTTAACGTTTGATATTATTGTAACAACATTATTATCAAAATTTTATTGTAAGACGTATGTGCACCAATTAGAATGCAGCGGACGTTAGCTGATTAGGTACGAGCTTGAGAAAATGCGGCAGGGTGCGATGCGTATTTCAAACTGTTCTCGCGACCATAACGCGGGGAGGGTGAAACGCGATGAAATAGCGAGCGCGAGACGGTGGAGGGAAGAACGGAATGACGGCCAGGAGAGGTCACTCACGGGATAATGTGCTATGGAATGGTACGGACGTAGCCAGTTCGCATTGAACTGCCGAATCGCGCGGATCGAATCGAGTTGGATCGGAATACTCCGCTCACTTGTTTGCTTCCCAGTCCGTTCGCTGTTTCGCCCGTTACCGAGGCTGTCCGGTCTCGAGGTGCAGACTTTTTACGGTTCGCCAACCGGGGATCAGTGGAGGCTAACATTGGATACCTATGTGCAGGTGCGACCGCCGATTCTAGCTCCTTGCTCGCCCTAGAGGTGCCGAAGAAAATTTTCAGAGTATAGAAATTAGCCTAGAATGTAGGCCGGTTGGTTGGTGTTCCTAGCACAAAGTGTAGGCCAAGGAAAAAGTCTATTACTGCCACACCCTACGGCAAGAAACAAAAAGCATCTTACGGCGACTGTAATTCTGTCTACAAATTCGTCTAGTTCCTGCAACAGTGTTTAATTAATACAGCGGCCAGTCGTTTCTTCCCAAGGTCTATTGTAAAGACAAAAAAGTTAATATGTTTCTTCAATCGGGTAGAAGGATCAAGCGTTGGAGAATCGATTAGACTTCAACGAACCTCGCATTGTTCTGTAATGAACACAACTGATCGTAGTCGATATTGACGTGCTCGGGAGTCGCTGGGAATTTGTCAATTCGCCAATTATGTAAGAGAGCGCGCGATTCGAGGAACAATCCACGCCAGGAGAAATTCCAGTTCCCTTCGCGCGTAGCTCAGCCGTGAGTAACCGGTCGTGTGTGCACGCGGTGTGCACAGGCTGCATGTACAGATCTACGGAATGGATATCTTGTATCGTTATGTATCACAGCATAAAGGCGCGAGCGGTCCTACGTGCACGTTTATTAATTCTTGTGCTCGCGCACGGTTCGTTTACCCGTTTGATTATGAATTACCGTTGCCTTCGACGCTTCCCTAGCCTGTGCACGCCGTGCGCTGGAAACCGTTCACCTCTGCCGCCGGAAAACACAGGCGTTCGCCGAGCATAACGACCATGCGCGGACCGTTAACGAAATTTTCAATCGTTAGAACCATTTTCTAAATCGCTTGCTATATCTATGTACGGTGCATGATGCGCGATTTCATTTATAGAAACACAAAATTTAATTATAATTTAAAGGAAATTAATAACATACATATTACAGTTAGTTAAATAATACAAGAATTGAAAATGGTTCTGATAAAAACGTACAAATTAATAAAATTGGTTCTGTCTTGACTAGGTTCTAGTTTATGCAGGACCACCAATTTGTACACACAGTTACAAGTTGATACAGAATTGTAGCAATGTTTGTAGGACTGCCTACTGTAAGGAGCTCAATAATGTATCATTTAAAATCTATAATTTGGCCGAGTAATGTTCTGGGACATTACTATAAATCGTCATAGTATTTTCATTTCTATCACAGAGTTCTGTATCACCTTGTGTATAATGCTGTTTGAACGGACACGAGTGCAGGGTGATACTTACGTACGTATGTGCAGAACGTAGTTACGTACCGGGCATGCATCTTTATTATTAGCCGAGAACCCGTACGAACGGCTAGGGTTCGATGAACCTTTACAACTACGTATACGGGTCGCGTACCCTTCTGATCGAGGTACACTCGTTAAAAATCACGCGTTCAGCACTGCTGGTGCACGATCGCTCCGTACTTTTCGTGCCTGGAATTATTCAGGTGCTGGTTTAATAATGTTTAATTAATTACATCGCAGAGGTAGGTGGTGATTCTCGAAAGCGTTATCTGTCTTCTCCGCGAATGACATGTTCCCAAACACATATCTATATATATGTGTATATGTATTGGACTTATCACCAACGATTCATTTCTTATCACTTTACCTGAAATTCCATAATCTTCGGTGCGAGCAGTATTGCTCAGACCGCGTCTGCGAACGATCCTGGTACTAGGATAATGCTCGATTGCGTTGAGATTGAGAGTAGCTGAGAGATATAGTGCGGCTCCTTAGTTTTCGTGAATCACCGACGTGCCGTCACCGCTAAAATGATCCGGCAATTACTGGACGCTTTGGGAGGATCCACGGTACAGCCATATAGTCAAAATATGGGACCCTGTCCTTGTCACGATATTTCTAGCCGAGAACCGTCTATTCCCGCGATTCCGGCATAGGTGCACACCTCCACCTACGTTGCAACGCATCGGTCTCGCGTTTCCGAGTGACGTCCTTCGTTTCTATAATTATTTGCCGCATGTTTCGTTTCTAGCCGCAAAAACAGATCGAATTATGCTCTAGTAAAAGAAGATATCCTCTCAAGGATGTTATGGTTGTGGTTTCGTCGCTTTTCTTATACACCATTCGCGCAGATTCTTCTTTATCCGTCGAGCAGAATTAGCGTTAGGATAAATTCATGTTCGTTCCGTTAATTTTTATTTTGTTTTGATATGCATCGATTCTATTTCACGTGATCTTGTTTCTTCCAGGCTCGAAGCGGAATGCCCGTGGGATCGGGCGGGCAGATATCCTCTAAACGCGAGACAGGCGGATCAGCACAGATCACGAACAAGTCCGCTAAATCTCGGTGAGAACTATTATTCTTTTATAACATGAAGTGTAAGGCTTTAGAGACAAAACGCTGGGAACGCTTCAACGTCTATGAATATCGTTGCGAAACTCTATGAATCGAAACCTATGTCTGTCTTATCTTATGTTTGTTTGTTTTGCTTCGCTAACGATAAGTAACAATTATAGTGACGCCTAAGCGTATTTTTTATATATCGTGTTTTTTAATCAAATTTATACTTTCGAATGAAAAAATATGAATGATTATATCGTAGATAGGTTTGTTATGGACAAATTAAGTATTGAACGCTTTATGAAAATTGGCCGAGAATTCTACTATGATCTCGAGTGATAAAGTAGAATTTGAATATTACCATGGGTAACATGTTACTATGCGATAGGTGGCGCCACAATGACAGTTTGGCACACTGTAATGTTTCCATCAATTTTTCATTACTACACATCCTGCTACATTTTTAATTAATTAATAATTATTTGAATCAAACAGTGTTGAATAATTCCGAGCTCTTCTTCTATAATCTGTACGTTCTGAGATCGATGGTTTGGCAGCGTAACAACAGCCATCTTTCAAACGTTTGAATTTAGGAAGTCTCTGTCATCTACCCATGAAACCGAACGGACATTAGTTCTCCAGAAATTCCGACATCTATAGGACACTATTATTGGACACGCTTTCTCCGATAAAAATATCTGTTGTCAAATTTCCCGTTGTACCTATAGCAGAACAAACTTCTATTTCTATCGAATCCCGATTTACATTAGAACGTTGGAAACAATAAAGTAAGTTTTCAGTTTAATGATTGGGCAAATGTCATGGGAATTAGAAAATGACTTCAACATCGGGGATATAGCTCAGTGGTAGAGCATTCGACTGCAGATCGAGAGGTCCCCGGTTCAAACCCGGGTGTCCCCTAAATTGTTTTTTCTTTCTTTTTTTCTACAAAATATAGTGATATAGTGAATCAGAATTGTAAGAGATTACAATTGGTAAGAGTGTTCGATTTTTGCTCGGTGCAGGAATATTAAATTAAGTACAACAAAATCAATTTTTGCTTTCCACACTAGTCAAAAACAAGCAATTTGTAGAATATGGAGAATAATATTATCTACGCTATTTACAACGTGAAATCGATCCGATTCACGAGATCGTCTGTAGGAGACAGATCGAATGACAGGGAGCAATGACCAGTGGTCAGCTGTTACGGTGACCTCATCAACTCGCAGCTTTGCGATTAATATCGCAATCGTTTTGCGCGTTAAACCCGTTAAAACTGGTGTTTCACGTTTTCGAACGAACGTTTAGCTTAATCCAGTGCAACCGACAGCTATCGTTGACGATTTTATCGCCCGGCGTTGTCAAAAAGTCAAAACCTGTCGAATGACAGATAACGAACGATTGTCACGTGCTCCTTAGCTTATGCAACCGCAAAACGCGTTAAGTGTCCCCTGCCCCTTGACTTGTGCAACCAGGGAACGTGCTGTTAGAACGGTCGGTCTGCATACAGGCACACGAATCTTGCTTCGAATCGAGTCGCAGTTATCTTTAAAAATATAATGGCGTTGCATTTGTTTTCCATACTTCACGAATATTAAACGCAGCCTATGGCTATGTGATACTCGTACTATACTTTTTTACGACGCAGATCTAAAATGATAATTGTTTTCTTTGTTGAAAGACTTTAACACGTCACTCGAGCTACTATGTTACATTACTTACAACTACAACCACTTTATCTTCCGCGTTACGTCTTCGCAACGCCAAAGATGTTACGCAATGCAATACTAACTGCACCTACTACACTACCTACATGCCTACATTCAATGCCTACATACAATATCTGCCATATTACTTATACCACTACTGGTTCATTATTTTTATGGTTCTCGCTATCGTACGTTCACTGTACTACTTCAACCGTATTTACTACATTAATCTAACTGTACCTGTATTAACTGTATTACGTTACTTCAATCGCGCATACTGTATTAATTCTATTAGACTAATTATATTACAGTGGAGGTATAAGAACATATCGCAGCAATTCGACCATTTTATACTATACATTGTGGCGCAGGTGTGCATACCAGAGCAAAGCGTGGCACGACCTTGAGCCGGCCACGAGTTCCAAGATTTCTATTGAACGACGGCTAACGGTGATCTGTCTCGCCGTGGATTTCAGATCCAAGTCGGAATCAAGGCCGGCGTCCGGCGTTGGAAGAAAAAGGGACGCGATCACGTCGCTTTTCAGCCCGAAAAGGCCAGCGAGTAGGAAAGCGAAGTATGCTAGCGACGGACACCTGCCGAAGATAGAGGACCAGCCAATAAGGTGAGTGTACTGGACCATGCTGACCGAATGACGTGATTCCCTAGGAAAATGGGTGAGTTAGCACAAAGTCGTGGAAAACAAACTCGCAATTCATTCCCCTGAGGGTACTGGACCAGCTCAACCATTGCTAATTACCGTCGAAGTTAATTACAATCTTTCTCTCAAGGCCGGCGTCCGGCGTTGGAAGAAAAAGGGACGCGATCACGTCGCTTTTCAGCCCGAAAAGGCCAGCGAGTAGGAAAGCGAAGTATGCTAGCGACGGACACCTGCCGAAGATAGAGGACCAGCCAATAAGGTGAGTGTACTGGACCATGCTGACCGAATGACGTGATTCCCTAGGAAAATGGGTGAGTTAGCACAAAGTCGTGGAAAACAAACTCGCAATTCATTCCCCTGAGGGTACTGGACCAGCTCAACCATTGCTAATTACCGTCGAAGTTAATTACAATCTTTCTCATGCCGGTCATACGTTGCATTTTCTAGGTAACCGAACTCGGCTCGCTCGACCCAGAAAAGTGGAAGTCTATTAGCAACCACTTTCTCCCCGTGTCCAGAGTTGGTTCTGTCGCCAGCGTACATGTGTCAGATTTTTCGAAAACTCACTTAATCGTTACGAACGAGCCACCAGAAGATTAAACGACGTCAATTGGTCGGCGGGGAGAGAACCCGGTGACTTCATCCACTGATTCGTTGCTCGTTAATCTAACTAACGCTGCGAGCTAAGGATATTACCTCGAACCGTTCTGATGTAATATTTCATTGATAAGCGCGCTGATCTTTGCGCCAATGCTACCTGATAAACCGAGCTTTCGACCCCAAGCATCCTTCTCTTCAACCGGTCAAATCAGGAACACAGTTAGTTTTTTCTTGATTTGCCAACTTCATCAGTTCTCTCCTGTTTTAGAGATCTCGGAAAAGTGTCCTCCTGCTCCCTGTTCATCTCCAGATTCAAGAACATTCATCGTTTTATCTAGGATCCAAGCTATCTTCTGAGAACTCAGATCTCCTATGCGTTCCTGTGTCCGCATCGCGCGCACGTGTCTCCTCGGCTTAACGATGTCTGCTCTTCTTGTTACTTAATTAGAGGTCGAGCATGCCGGTTCTCGCGAAGCCCGAAGAGCTGCCGACTGCTCTCTCAACTCTCAGCAGACCGACGACCCACTCTGACACTCTGACAATAAGACCGGCACTCGATCGACGTCGAACGACCTACATACCCAGTGAATCAGAAGTCAATGAGCGTTGCTTGGAACTTAGAACCGTCTTGGAACGGCTCCACGGGTGAAGCCGAGCTGCTACCGAATTTGATCCGTGCCGTTCCGTCACTCAGACTGGCGTGACCCCTATTATGGAACGCGACTTCCTTTCTCAAGTTGTCAACATCATCGTCGCCTTACAACCGAAAATTGCCCAGTATATTAATATATAAATTCCAGGCTATAAAATTAGCGACTTTGCTTTTTAAAATGAGTGGTCACAAAATGCTGTACGATTTTGTCACTCGAACTTCCGGGAGTTCAAATATCGAGATGGTTCTTTAAAATATTCAGCAGATCATCTAGTGTAATAGATTTTTGATAGACACTTTGTAAACCTATGTAGTTCGAATTGTGTGGATAGCTTGATATCATCCTACAGAAATTTGGGAACAGAGAGGGAGGAGAGAAGAAGAGTTATTAAAATAGAGTGCGGAAAGGCTGTGAATGGGATCAAGGCTGACGCGAGAATACACTTTCGTCTCGCTGTCGCGACCGTCGAACATTCGGACCGACTTATCCAGGTGTAGAGATCTCGGAAAACTCTCCTGAAGAGCTGCATTGTCGCCATTATCGCCGAATAAATCGAGGAAGATACGGTTATCGCCAGGTGTACCGCATGACAGTCGTAGATAGAGAATTCCTGCGAAAAAGTCCACTGCGAAGGACTTTAAGTCTATAAAACTGTAAATCTATGAAAATTACTTCATAGAAAAATTATTTAGCTAAAATGTGCCCTGATTCTGGCTTCTGTTTTAGAGGAGAATGCTCCAATGTCTATTTCGGCCCAATGTCTTCAGCCTAATCAGTGTTTGCCTCGACGACGGTCACTGTTCAAATAATGATGGAGCAACTGTTTGCGCAAATAAAGCGCAGGAGGAGAGTCGGCAAAGTTTTCGGCTAGATAAATTAATAAAGCTGCGTTAATCAAACGAGACTGCGCTCGAACGACCCAGCTGACATCATGCTGCCCCGTTCTTTTAATCCCCATTTTCTCTGCGGCGAACTCTCAATTGACTTTGCCCTTATTCAAAGGCCAATGTGAGCCTCGCCTGACTTCTTAGCGCGCTTTCATTCATCCGGGGACGGTGATCCCTGAAGTTTAGCCAATAGAAAAACTCGGAATTCCACAATACAGTGTCTTCTCTTCTCACAGGGTTGCTAGTTTAAATGACAAAAACATGGTCTATTAATCAGAAGAAGCTATTATAAGCATTTATGTATCTTGAATCTTGAAGAACATTTTAAAACGAGCTTAGCTAATAACAAGAACGCAGTGGCTCGCACGCACTGTTGCATAGACGACTGCGTAGAATATTAATTAAGATATCAATAACGCTGGTCAGACGTAAATACCTGGCTGCATCGATCAGTCTACATGTCCGCGAGCATCTACCATTGATATTTATCCGGCGTGCCGCGAGCGCGCGCGTTCAGAAAATACTAACGTAATCATACGCTGCCTCGGACAATTAGGGGACCTGTAGTAGAGTGATTTGAGGGGACAGCGAGTCGGCCCGCCTTGCATACTGATTACCGAACCAAGAATATACTCGAGCGTGGCCAGAAGACTTGCATGGGAATGACTGGGTGCAAGCTACAGTCTATCTGCGAGTTAGAACTTTCAAGATGAACCTTCTTCATTGGTAAACCAAGAAACTTCTCAACTAATCCCATAACCACTATTCTGGCAGTGTGGCGACCTTGTACAGTTAGGTCCCTGACCCTATCCGGTTATTAAAGGTAACCCTCATTCTCGTCCTAATCTGCAGCGGTCTTCTGGAACACAGAGTCACTATTCTAACAGTTCTGGTTTATAGGATGATGAATCATGAAAGACAGAAGAAATGAGGAGCACGCCGGCTGTGCAAGGACTTTCGCAACACCCAGTACAATGACTCCATTATGGACAGAGCCCCGTGGCCCCGTCCTGGGCCCCGGGTCTTGTTTCGGGCAGAACGTTCGGCGATATTTCGGTCTCTCCGCATATACATATAGACCGCGGTCTTGTTTCATTCTTGCTGTGGAACGGCGTTCCAAAGATATTCTCGATGACGAGGATCGTCGCCATGACCTCGCCGCCATCGGGTAGACTCATATTTCCGCTAAACCCGGGGAAAAAGCGCGACGCTGCATACCGGTTCCGTAAGCGGACACGTGCACCGCAACTGCACTGTGAACTGCAACGCGACTGGAACGATAGTGTCGCGGACACGGGCCCATTACGGCGTACAAGCCGGCTTTACGAGCTTGTTAGACTTAGATTATGACGCGGCGCGATCAGGTATATTGGCAGTTATTCGCGCCCGCAAGTTAGTGCCGGTGGCGTTTCCCTTCTCGTAGAATCGCGGACAGAGTCACGTTGTACCACTGGAGATAGGATTTTGTCTATCTGTCGATTCCTCGGCTCTCCTCCCCAAGTCCGCACTGCTGATCATATTGCCTCAGCTCACCCGGTACACCCGGCAGTTCCTCGAAGTCACGAGGATGCTGAAAAAATTGTAATTAATTTCAAATTTTACCATCTGAGTTGTCGACTGTTCCCTGAATCTAACAGCCTTCTAATAATTTCAGATTAGGAACATTCTGTAGAGCAGATCACGTAGTACCACTGAATCAGTCTAACAAATCAACCTTCTCTGAAGTGAATTAGTCATGATCCAGCGAAGCTCGTAAATATAGAGATTCGTGTATCTTATCGCATTCTTGATAGGTATGTAGGAAAGATTGGACATTGATATCAGAGGATAGTTTTGTGAGCACTTAAATCTCCAACAGGATGCTCTTGTTGACACCTACAAAACGCATGACCAAAGTATAAGGTCCCTTGAAACCAAGGTCAAGCGATGAAGTTCCTTAAAATTCCGGATCAGAGTAGGAGGTATTCTGAAGCATAGGACTCCGGTTTACTACCTCTAGAGCTACATAGTTTGAAATGTGGAGTTAATGAAAGTCTGTTTGTAGATGGTCGCAGCGACCGTGGGTCGTCCCTGAAACAGTGAGACTCGGCTCGTAGCAGGTAGTCCAGTGTCCCGGAGAAGTTCTGGCCACCGGGTACATACCATATGTCGACCGTATGAGAAAACTGGTCGACGGTGAGACGTCTGCAGATTCCGTGGCCTCCTTAAGCAGCTTCTACTTCCCTTCCCCAGCCTCGGCGCTTGTCTGACCATCCTCCGCGGAGTATGTACTCGTTCCCAGAGTGCCAGGACCGGGGCCAGAGCGCACAGGCTGTCTTAAGCCCCACCAGTTCTCCCGCGGCAATTATCCCTCTTTCTCTTCGTCCTCCGTGTTTGTTCTTTCTCTTTCTCTCTGGCTCTCTGCTTGGTCGGCTGAAAAATCGACCAACGAGACGAACGATCGAGCCGCATCACCGGCCCAATCGAATGCCCACGGACTTCACGAAACGCTAGCCTCTTGTCCGAGAACGGATGCCGTGGATCTCATCAGACTGCAGACTAAACAGCCTAGTGGTTCGTCGCTACTTCATGGACATTTAGTCTTCTACGAAAGTACACTTCGGTGTAAAATGCTTTCAGTCATTAACAAGTGTGCCATACATGTTCCTGTGGCTTTCGATGCTGCAGCTCTTGATTGATCAACTATCAAAAGACTGCAATTGGAACACTTCTGAATGTTCCCTTATCCAGCAGATTGGAAAGAGTCTTTGCTCTGATTGGAGAAACCTGATAGAATCTTGCGTAAGAGAAATTTCACTTCCTCAACCGGATGAAAACTAGCCTTCCCAGATGGGCCCTCCATCTTTTCTGAAAGGTCAATAAATATTCACTGGACCACTTGGAATTCCGGAAACCCATCTCCCAAATAGACCATGTTTCGTGTTTAAAAGCATCTTCAATTCATCTTATATCAAGATTCTGTTCAACAGTGAACTTTTCCCTGTTCTGAGTGTTACTCTATCCCTTATTCTGATTAGCATGCCTATCACGTAGGCATTTTAATTATTTTTTCATTCTCATATTACGACTGTTTTTTAAGGAGCAAAATTCTAATTAAATAATGATAAGTATTATGAACCCTTTCAAAATCAGAAATAGATACACAGTAATACAAAGTTTGAAAGCGTTAAACTGTCAAACGTGTTCTACAAAAATTTCTCATTTTAGTCAGGCGAAACCCAAAACGGGCCTGATGCGCATACAGCCCTGCGCTGACTGTCACAACTAGATGGTGGGGTTAGCGTTCATAGTGGGGGATAGTCTCGAGCTCCAGTTTCGTGTTCAGTTACCGATGCATTCTCGGGGGGTGAGCATCGTCTTCGGTCATTCATTTTTGCACCTTGTTCTCTGAAAGTGAAACAACCGTCCCGATCGCAGTGACGTTTTCCTCAGTGGTTACTTTGAAAATGAAACGTTCGCGACGACGTATGTCGATCGCGATCCTGTTTGATATCACCGATGCGTTTAAATGATTTGTGTGATCGTTCCGAGTGTCTTCTCCCCGTGACATGACCGTTTCAGGATTCGATCAGAACAGTGCAAGAACGTTTCTCGAGCAGGTTTACGTCGGATCGAATACGTGACGAGTGCTAGTAGCGGCCGTAGATTCGCCAGCGAATGCAACAAGTGGTTGGTTTCGGAGGCTGAAATGGAAACGGGACGGTGGCTATTTTCCTTGATCTCAATGGATCGTCCCAATGTACCAGCTCCTCCTGACCAAAAATTCTGAGAGGATCCTTGTGTGGACGAAAGTGGCTCGAGGTCGCAGCTCGGCGCGGCGTCTTGCGCATATCTTGTTCGAATTCTTCGGTGGACTCGTGTCACACGCTGCGGGGAGGATCCGATTATCTCTCCCCTCGCCGCACCCCGTGTAACTTCGGCTTACACGAACCAGAGAGAAGATATTTTCTCGGTGTTTCTCTTCTCCGAATCGTGAAAGTGGTCTGTGACTCTCTCTCCTTCCCTCTACGCGGAGAGGATCCTGTACGATCACGTTAACCGTAACGTGATAGCGATCGTCATAGGACTCGTCCTGACAGTTATCGGCGGAGCGAGCCAGTCAGGGTGGATTCTGAAATGAGTTTCTTATCGACTGGGATCGCGTTTCGCGCGTCATATCCCCGTGCACGAGGATCGAATGCGATCGAAGACTCTCTCGGATCGTGTCCGTGTCCATGTCCATGTGCGTGCCCCAAGACAATGTTCCCCAAACGTGCGTGATCTATCGAGACGTGCCAGGCGAAGCGGATTCCCGTAATCGATATCCCCGTGGTTCGGAAATATGAATTTACGATTGAGTGCCTAGTGAAACGGTGACGGTCGACCATGATGAAGTTCAAATCGCTGTTTCGCAGAGGACAACAGAACCAACCGGCGCAGCAACCGCAGCAGCAACCAACGCAGCCGCAGCAGCAACAGGAGCAACAGCATATCCCGCTGCGCCAGGCTGCCAGCGCCTCCTCGCTCGAAGCCAAGAACGAGAATCCTACTGTGGGGAACTGGGGCTCCCTCGGTAAAGAAGGAGCCAAAGGGAACCCGAAGGGAAACTACAACTCGAAGGGACCCGCGAAGGGTTCCAGGATGCAGGAGCTTGAGCGTGAGATCGAGGTGTTGCGCAAGGAACGCGGTCGGCTCGAGTCCAGTCTTAGGGAGGCGTCTTGCGAGGCTCAGAATCTTCGCGAACTACAAGCCGAACTCGCTTCGATCAAGGTAAATTACATACGCGGACGTGGAGGGTGGCCTCTCGTCAATCGGCTGCCCTCGATCCTGCGTCTACGCCGACCTAACCTAAATCGTGCAACTCGTTACAACTTATATTCCTTTGCCTGTCAATTTCTTTTTCATTGTTCTTGCGAGATCTTCCTGCTTTAATCTATGATAACCATAATTGTTGTGAAGTTACACCAGAGAGATTTCAATGCCAGTCTGCTTTTCGTTTATCCCCCTCTCTTATTTGATCTCCGCGCGTGGTCCAGACTCGATCCTCCCACCTGAATCTTCTATCCCCGATGTCGCACGTCGCGTAATATTGTCGACCTTACAAGGAAAACAAACACGGGGGAGACACCGTCGATCGGGGGCGGTTTCAAACCGCCATCGAGCGGTTGCGATTCAAGGCGAACGTGGCCAGCGTGGGTGATCTGTTTCTTTTTCTTTATTTCATCTCTAGTCTGTAGTCACGAAAAGCGGACATTGCATAATTTAATAGGATCGGTCCGCGGTACCGATTAATTTTACAATTTTTCCACTTCGCCACGCTGTATCTAGACTTCTTACTTTCCTTTTTTTCATTATCGCTGCTTTCGTAACCTCACTTATCGACTCACTTAGCGGCTCATTTTCAGACAGAAAATATGTAGGAATGTGTTAAAACTTCTGTAAACACGCTTTATTGTACTCTTTCGCGAACGAAAAATCTCGTAATCGCAATCGTTCGTGGAATATTATTGATCGCTTGATAAGATTTCGGGGAAACTTCCTTTTCTGTTTTGATTTCTTTATCGGTTTAAATTACCGCACTCCTCAGAAAAAATGTTCATAGAACCTAAAGCACATTTTTAATGTGCACTATAGTTCTTCTCAAATTCTTAATATGCTGCCAATGTGCCGGCACTTTGAAGGTTAACATTGAAGTCGCGCGTGTTTAAAGTTTAGGCAGAGGGCGCGAAGCGTGGGGATGTTTACGAAGGAAGGGAAAGTTTGTGAAGCGAAACGACCGCGAACGCTATGAAAAAACGTTGTCTCTCTTCGTCCACGGTAAACGACAAGGGTCACCCTGCTTTCGAAATTGTTTACGTTCGCACGACGAATCGTGAATCCAGAATTGTCTGCTTAGCCTTTTGCATATTTAGTGAAACGGTCGTTGTAACGGTTTGCAGACCTAACCTCGATCAATGACACTTATTACCCGCGTTTCTGATCGAGTCGTTGAAAAATCATTCGCCTTGAATCGACGAACGATTTCTTGGTATTGTCACGGTACACCGTGCGGCTACGCGTATCGTATTTCCTTGTATCGCTTGGCCCGAGTAATTAGAGTCTAGTCGGCCTCCATGTTCTCTTTTACATAAGCGATTCCGGCATCGCGTTTTCTTTTTAAAAATAAAACTAAGAAGCGAAACATGTTCACATTTTCATCGCGAAACTTTGATATATTATTTTCTGATAACTTTTTTAACTATTTTTATACCTTTCGCTTAAAAAACATAGGAGCAGCACAGCTTGGAGTTAGAACGTCTATCAGAGGAGAACGAGACTCTTCGTGCTAGACTCAGAGACGTTGCTCACTCTCCATTGTCCGATTCAGAGAAGCAACAGCTGCTCTTGGATGCATCCAGACTACACAATTCTGCACCAGCCTCCATAGCTATACCTCAAGATGAAGCTTCTACCCCTATCACGTCCATGTCCCACGATAGTACTCAGTGTACCACTCCAGATTGGGACAAACACTCTTCCAGTTCTGTATCAGAAGTTTCTGTCGCATGTCTGCAGGATAGAATATTGCAAATGGAGGAGACACATTACTCGACAAACGAGGAATTGCAAGCAACGATACAAGAATTAAGCGACTTACAAGTACGGTTTTCGAGCTTACAAACGTTTATGTACATGGTCTTAAGGTGTAGATAATAATTTCTTGTTTCCTATTTGTAGGCACAGCTTACCGAGCTACAAGCTGATAATGAAAGGTTAACAGAGGAGAAGGATGTGCTTCTGGAGTCATTGTGCAGACAAACAGAAAAGTTGGAGGATTCCCGGTCAAAGGTAGACACATTACAGGGTCTACTTTTGAGGGAGGAGCAACCTCAAGAATCTTCTAAAGGATACAACACGGAAAGGGAACAGAAGCTAGTAGATCTCTTAAAAGTAAAGACACTGACAGATAACGTTATATCAACACAATTGCATACAAAAGTGTACTTACTAGATTCATTGATTACAGAGCGCTCAAGAAGAACGAGAGTCGCTGCTGCAGAAGCAAGAAGAGTTGACCTCTGAGCTAAAGATTCTCCGAGCCTCTACGGAAGTCAGCGCCACGGAAACGGAGCGGCTAACAAAGTGCGTTCACCTATTAGAGTCGACCGTGGAGGTGGCAAGCAATGAGCGAAAGCAATTGGATATGGAATTGGCAGAGGCTAGGCAGGAAGGAGCGAACAGGAGCATAGAAATTAGTAGGCTAGCTACGTTACTAGAGAATGCACGCGCGAAAATCGAGGAATTAGAACAGTCCAGGCAGGTGGAGAACAAAAGCGAGGCGGATGAATTATTGGACGCAGCGAGGAGAGAGAAAGACACTTTGGAGACGCAGGCAGCTGCCCTTCAGGAGCAGCTAGCTCGCTCTCATTGTGACCATGATCGTCTTAGAGATCAATACTCCCAACTTCAGGAGGAGTACAAAGTATGAATCTTTCAATTAGAACAAACTCTTAGATAGGGAGATACTGATTTAGGGTATATATTTTAGGTAGCGCGAAACAACGCGAAATCGGCCATCGATGACTTAGAGTACCGATTGAATCAATTGAAAGACGAACGATTGTCCGTGAGCACAGAGTTGCAGCTTGTGAGGGATTCCCTGGCGGAATTGCAGGCACAATGTCAGAGGCATTTAGAGGACAAAAGGGAGCTGAAAGCTGCCTTGAATGAGGCACAACGAAGGGAACGCGAAGCTCAAACGAGACAATACGAACTGGAAAGAGCACTGGCTGAGGAACGGAAGCTAAGACAAGAGGAGGTCGTCGAGTGGGAGCAATTCCAAACAGATCTGTTGATGACCGTGAGAGTTGCGAATGACTTCAAGACCGAGGCTCAGAGCGAGTTGGAGCGGGTCGTGATGGAGAACAAGGCGCAGCGGGATAAGCTCAGAGCGCTGGAGGCTCAGCTCGATAAGCTCAACAAAGGTAAGTGATACGTACAGTCGAAACGACACTTTGTTCCCAAACGGACAGACTTTGTTAACATGCTCTTAGGAAAGCGTACAGCGTATTCCAGTTTATAATTTTCTTTTTGTTCGTCGCCGACGAGCTGGAGTATTATTAATGCAATATCTGTTGTCTGTTTTTTTTCCAACTTTCATTCGGATGTCAGCCAGCACTCCAGTCCCTCAATGTAAGACATATGGTAGCTTGACCAGAAGTAGTCGCAAACCTGCGAGCAATATATTGAAACGTGGCCGTACTATCGTTAAGAAGCGGCACGACTCTAAGAAATGTGCGCTAAATTCTAATTTGTCGAGTATTGCGAATGATCCGGACTCATGTTACACAGATAACTCGAAGCTCGAGGAGCCCGAGGACCCGATCGTTCCCAAAATAATTAATTTAAGCACGGAACCACATGATAACTCTAGATTACAGGGTTCTAAGGAGCCTATACAATTGGACGACAAACTGATTTCTGGCGAAGAAATTGAATTTTGTCCTGCCTTCAATCTGGGCACAGTTCTAAACAGCCCAGAGGATTCGCATGTCCTACAGAATCGTACAGATAGCAATAAGAGGTCCGAAGAACTGTTGGAAAGTTCAGAAGATTATTCAAAATCGAATATTCCTAATGTAGTTACCGCTGAGAAAAGCGCAGTTACAAAATCATCCTTGCTGAAAGATATCAAAGGTATTCAGAATGTGGGAAAGGATTCTTACGGCATCACTATCTCGAATAGCAAATTTTATGTTCCTATGAATTACGTTTTCTCCGATATGCAGAACGCGATGGATGATTTGAAGTTTGAGGTGGACCCAGGGATGAGGAAGGTGTTGCAGGAATGTACTCGAAGTACCAATAGTATCATAGAAAAAGAATCTCCTACATTGAGTAAATCTACAGAGGTAGAAACGGACAAGGAGAACTTGTCCGAGGAATTTGACACTGTGTCTGAAGAGAAGATCGTAGGCGAGGGTTTCCTCAATAAAAAGCGCAAGCTGCTTCCAAACAAGACTGAATCTAGCAGTGAAATCGGTCCGATTTTAGATACCGTTCAGAAGAACGATGACTCCAAGACTAATCTGTGGAATAAAAATTATTCAAGCTCTCTGGAAAACATCGATTTCCACAGGAAATCCAAAAGCGAGGAGAAATTGTTGCTCAATGACTACGACAATATTAAAAGAAATACCATACATTACAGGGATAAAACAGACCAAACATATTTGAGGCCACAAAGTGTACCTGTTGAGTCTTACTTACATGGGAATTCTGATCATCTGTATCTCTCTAAACCTATCACAGGAATTACTAAGAAAGAGAAAACTGTATCATATCCTATTCTATCGTCCTTGGAAAATTTACTTAGATCTCCTGATTCGTTGAGTTCATCTCCAACACAGAAAATATCCAACGAGTTGCAGAAGACTAAAAGTTTGAGTCTGTGCGAAGCAAATAGGTTGAAACGTATACAATTCATGAACACGAATCTGTCTGAATCGGATGGATCAACTATGGAACAACAGATTGCGAGTAATCAAAAAGAATCGACAAACGTAAGTTCGAATGCCAAAGGCGGTCAGAATGATTCCGCGTTCACCGACAAGGATAAATCTCTGATAGGGAGGACCTCGTCTTTAAGAGAAAAATTTGAGACGATCATTGAGGACGTGGAACTGAGACCAGGCCGGCAAATAGGTACAAAACGCGACCGTAAGTCGGCCAGTAGTGTGAAAAACGTGGTTGCTTGCATCGCAGATTCGATCCCATATATTGTCTGTCCTGGTTTCTTATATACTCTAGCAAAAGAACACAGAACTTCACCCGTCTCGTTTTCTAGACTCAATAACTCTTCTAGGTCCTGTCTCTTATCACCTCACGTTGTTTAAAATCAGTAACCACCATTACTACCACACATATGTTCTCTAGTGTTGTCTCTTATCCTGAAACACACATATATTTGCTTTATGTTTTGTCCCTCGTCGTGTACCATGTACATTGGTAATATAAGTCTTGTGTAAATACAGAACTGGTAAACTCTACGTTGAAAATCGAGGACTCGATGAGTTTTACTAGCGTTTCTTTTCTGTTTTTTCCTTTTTTTCTTTTTTTATTTCGTTTATATTTGTGCTTTCTTTTGATTACATGTAAACATAGTGCTTATTGCTTTATTTTTCGTTTCCTCCGTCGTTGGTAGTGTTGCGTGGGCGATGTCAATATACTGGCAATGTTTTCAGCTAATCAAAAGGTTATGCAACAGCCGCCACAGAGGCCCGCCAGCACTCCGACGGATACACAGCAATGTGTGCTAACCAGTGTGCAACAGGAAATAGCTGCTCGACGCAAGGCGAACATTTCAAGGCAGGACTCGAGGCTGTCAGTAAAATGTTTGATAGAGAGCATCGAGAATGCCACCAAGCAGGCTAAAGCAGGTACATAGAATTAAAGAGATTATTTTAAAACCTACGCCGGTTTGTAGTAAATAAACATGAGTTTTCAGGACCTGGAAGTCGCAGCAGTTCTACCTCCTCCCTTAATTCCATTGGGACAAACGACATAATGACGTTAAAAGCTCCGCTCAGGGATCAACAGCAGATCAATAACTTAATCTGCACGGCGAACTCGACGAATAACAATAAAACACAAGCAGTGATAACGAGAAAGCCGTTGTCAGGTAATTTTAATCATTAACTAGACACAGCTCGATGCTCTAGCGCTACCTAGTCATCAGACAAACATCTTGCTACATCGATGGGTTTACATTGCAATCGTGCATTTCTATGACACACAAAACACGCTCGCACGCTGTCCACGCTTGATTAAACAAAACTATACGTTTGAATACGAATCGAAAGCATTACATGATAACAACTCAGCCACGTTTTCTTCCAATGATTCCAAACGCAGAGACTAAGTCAACACCTGTGGTGTTAAGCCCTGGTGAGCTGTTGGACTCTGCCGCTTTGAATGCCAAGGCAATCGACTTTGTGCGTCGCAACAGCGTGACAGACTTGTCGGAGCGCAAAGACCCTCTTTGCGGACTGATAAAGAATGGAGGCTCGAAACGAAACGCATTGCTCAAATGGTGTCAGAACAAAACGTTAGGCTACCGGAATATCGATATCACGAATTTCAGTAGCTCGTGGAACGATGGCCTGGCGTTGTGCGCCATCCTCCACTCTTACCTCCCACAGAAGGTACCCTACGATACGTTGACGCCAGTAGAGAAAAGAAGAAACTTCTCCATTGCTTTTTCCGCCGCTGAGAGCGTTGGTATACTCACCACTTTGGTAAGTTTGATTAGTATCGTATAGGCAGCTATATCTTCATCATACGTTGCACAGACGAGACACGGTTGTGTCGTCCACTTATGAGGCAATTTTGGGAAATTTACTGATTTTTGTATACCATATCAAATTGAGTAGGTCTTCAGCACTATTATAGTTCCTATAACTGCCGTCATTACTCGTAGATGTCGCCACTATTCCTTGTCTGTGCCGTTGTTGTTCCCCCACGGTGAATACTCTAGATTCCATTAATGAAAACCTGTTCTTTTCTATAGAACATAGGTGAAATGTGTCAATTGGAGCGACCTGACTGGCAACAAGTCATGACGTACGTGACCAGTATTTACAAACACTTTGAAACGTAATGTGTTAATGGTATGTGGTCGGTGTTGCGTGTCACCGAGGCGGGTCCTCCTCTCCATTCAAATGAGAACAAGATCATCTAGTCAACCAAAAAGCAGAAGTAAAAATTTTCTATAGGTCAAAATTTCGCGAAGACTATTTTTATGGATCTTTCCAAGGATCGCTGGATCAGCACTGCCTACATCCCGATTGCCGTTAAATAGCGATCGCGAGCGATTCGAAGCAGAGAGTACTCGTTTGAAGACTAAACACCAAATGGAATTGCTTTTCATTCTTTCACTATGAGACTGAGCATTTATATACACATGCATATATATATATATATACATATATATATATATATATATATATATATATATATATATATATATATATATATATATATATATATATATATATATATATATATATATATATATATATATATATATATATTCGCTTCACAGTATACTTGTAGTATAGACGGTACTACGATACCTGTGTACTGTACAGCGAGAACAAGGACAAAGAATTAGAGGCAGGGATTTTGTAGAAACCGTCGATTTGGCGGAGCAAAGAGGAAACAGACGAGAATTATAAGCTTTACCGATGTCTTCTGCGCGTGAAAATGTATGCTTCAGTGCCTCCTTGGCAGAGCCAACAATATTATTACATACCACCGTTGTGTGCAAAAGAATTTTTCTACGCCACGTGGTCTTTTGCATGCTTTCTAATGAAAAAAACAAAAGCTAACGAGTGTGTCGAGTATTTCCGTTCCTCGTACCGTGAGTATTTTTGTACTTGTATTATTTTTCGAGAAACTTTTTTGTAAAGTTTACAAAACCAATGTACAGAACGAAGCGCCTTAATTTAAAAAAGCGACCTAATTTATTATATTAGTCAGGTTTAGTAGACTACGAGAAGAAGCCGGAGCAGCAAATTTTATTAGAGAGCATCGTTTATGTTTCTATACTCATTTTCGAGATATAGTAAGGAACGAACGAACGAAGATTAAGTTCTCTGTGATATAGCGAAGAAATAGCCCCAAAACAGAGATAAAAGAAACGTTATCGTTATTGCTCTTATTATTACTATTACGATTATTATTATGATTATTACTACTACTATTAATATCATCCTCATCGTCATTGTTGTACCATTGTAGACAATATGCTGTCTGACATAAAACAATAAACTTGCCTAATACTATTTAAAAACCCGCAAACGATTTAACTCTAAAAGGAACAAAATTTTGTTTTACAACCAGATAGAAGTAAGAAATAGTTTTAATGATTCTCAAAGTATTTACATATTATTTACAATTATCAACTCAACAGTAAATATTATATCGCATGCTTTACTTCTCTATCTCAGTGTTCTGGAGCAAGATCATTTTCAATTACATTAAACAGTTCATTCATTCCTTTATCACGATTCGCTCACGTCCATTTTATCCTGATCTTTCTCTCCCGAATAATACTCATTGGCTGGCTCAACCATCTTGTCAGTGTCCTGTGTATTCTGTCTAGAGTCTGGATCAGGCTCTGGTTGCCTCTCCTCTTCAGGTGGTAGAGCATCACAGGGGACGTCCTGCATTTGGACGCTAGGAGAGTGTTGTATCATTTTTAGATTGTCATACACGTGTCTCGTGATTGCTTCCAAATATTGTTTGCTGTTGGCGTTATCCTGTCTAGTTACGACGTCGGGATGCAGGGTGAAATCAGGTGCGAAGTACTCCAAGTACTCTGTGTAAGGCAACTCGTTGCTTATTTGTTCATCCACTAACAAAGAGGTCTCATACGTCCAACAACGTGCAACATTGCGCAGAGTATACCCACCCCCGCCTACAGTAAGCAGAGGAACGTTCAAGTCTCTGACAAATTTCACACACTCCCCATGTCCTTTTGTACTTAGACTGAAGCAGCCAAGACGATCGTTTGCGAGGGAGTCTGCACCACATTGTAGCACGATTGCTGTAGGCTGAAAGAACTCCATTACATGAGATATTACAGGCTTGAACACCTGTACGTAAGAGGTGTCATCGATTCCCTCCTTCAGTGGTACATTCACAGAGTAATATCTCCCACTTTCTGCACCAATTTCATACATGTCTCCGGTTCCAGGAAAGAAGTAGTTTCCATACTTGTGGAATGATACGGTCATTACCCTGTCTGTGAGGTAGAATGCCTCCTGAACTCCATCACCATGATGAACGTCTATGTCTATGTAAAGAACTCTGGCATGATATTTCAACAGCTCCAAGATTGCTATCACAATGTCGTTGATGTAACAGAAACCAGATGCTTCAAACTTCTTTGCATGGTGCAACCCTCCACTCCAGTTGATGGCTATGTCACAGCAGTTGTTATTCAACTTCGTAGCCCCTTCTAAGGATGCTCCTGTGTACATGGAGCAGAAATCAAACAGCCCTTCAAAGACAGGGCAGTCATCTCCTACATTGAAGTGGCTAAGGTATTTCGTGTATCCTTGCAAATTTTGTGGTGTCACTCTTTGTAGGAATTCTACATACTCGTCAGAATGGAAACGACACATATCATGAGTGCTGGCTCTATAGGGACGATAGATCTGCATCTTTTTATGTAAGCCATAATTAAGTACGAGACTGTGGATCACAGAGAGTCTGTGAGGCTTCATTGGATGGCCAGGGCCATAGTGAAAGTTCCCAACGTCAGGATTATAAAAGTACGATACCTTTTTGTTGTAACTCATGTTTGAGGTTACCGCAGTCAAATCAGGATATGTAAGAAATATAATGAATAAAAAGGATGTCTTCGTTGTCAAGATATTTGAAGCGTCATCATAGAAAACAGCCGATTCGAATTCACAACCTTCCTTTTAATTTTTACTTCAAAACCTTCAGTTTATCTAAGATAGAGGTTAGATAAGCATTATCCATGTATTTTTCTTCTGTTAGGTATTTTGCCTTGCATGAAATTAAGTGCGTTAAACTTCACTCGGAATTCTAACAAGTTCACGATAAACAACAATAAATTTTGTTCAACGATAATAACCAATATTATAATTTTAACGATGTATGTCCATGTACCTTTTTTGACAGTTTTTAAACGCCATCTAAAAGGATGCTTCCGAAGTAATTGATGCTGAGGAAGTACAGACCACTTGCCTGAACATCAACAGCATTTTTTTAAAAATATAAAACGATTTTAATTAAAATTGCTTTATAATAGTACAAATCGCTAATATAATTTGATTAATGTTTATGGAAAATCTTTCAGACATATATGAATAAAAATAATACTAGATCTTCGCTTTGATTTAAAGCAGCTCTCAGTATAACGTCAAAAATTTTAAAGGGTCCAGAAATTGAGCAACGCTATTTTAAACATTAACTCGATTTACGATGAAATATTATCATCGAATTTGAAGTTCTTTCACAACTCTGAACGCAGTTAATAAATTGAGCAATTTGCGTTGGTTTTCATAAAACATTTGTAAGGGGAAGCTGCGGTAAATTGATCGGCAGTAACGCGGCCATTCTTATTTTCTGGACACTGGCGGTGACGGTTGGCAACAAGCAACGACGCTCTTATAACTGCTTGCAACGTACTCCGAGGGATGAAGACGATTTCGTTCGGTGTTCACCTTATTTATTTGCAATTCATAGTACAATTTTAATATAAGTTGAAGGCGTCCAAGGAACTCTAATCGATCTACAGAAGAAGAGGAAAAGAACTGAAAACCATGAGACCGGATTCGCGAAGCGTTTCATTCACGTTTCACCGGGAGGTTCTGAGTGTGAAAAATTCGCCAGAGATCACTAAGAACTCGAAGAATTTGAGGCGTCGGCTTCAGGATCGCTTTGAAAAGGATAAGTCCAGCGATTCGTGCAAGGAGAAGTCGCCAAAAGACAAACAGTCAAGTGATCGAGGCTGGAACAACTTGTCGCTCGGAAATATGTCAGCAGATTCTCGAAGGGCACTGCGGAGCGGGGCCGAGAAATTATCCAAGACAATATCTTCTGTACGCACAACCTTTGGAACTATTTCGCAGGTCTAACCAAATCAAATTTTAATCAATTCTATAGTTGTACAACGTCTATTAAATCGCGGCCACAGTATTTCTAACAACTTGTTTCTGTTTTAGAAATTCAAAAGCTCAACACGCAGACGCCAAAGATTGGAAGAACAACAATCACCGAACAGTATGTGCAAAATGCAAACACCTCAGACACGTTCTCGTCAGCTATTGGGAAGAACCCCAACAAAGCTTTACAGTCCTTTTGGCATTGAATCTCCCAGGCACGCATGGGATAAGGAAAACAGTGAAACACCGGTGCACGCATCCCCAGGATCAAACAAACACTATATACAATGCAGGCCATTCCGTTTAACAAGAAAAGGATTCTCCATGCTGAGATAAAATTATCCCCTGGTTTTAATAAGGTTTCCTATAATGATCTCTTCACTCCCTAGCAACGCATTCGGAATTGCGTGCCTTGTGCAACTTATAATTGACTTATTTATTGGATTCTTCTCAAGGTAGCAATTTGTACCTATACACAGTTATCATGATGCATTATCTATGATATTAAGCTGCTTTACATGTACATGTAATGTATAATGTATAATTTATATCTTTTTATACGTATTTATATTGATAATTACTACAGATGCAATATCAAATAAACATGCAGAACAAGAATATTGATCGAATATAAAAGCAATCAAGATTTAATATTATTATCAGAATTATCTGGATTTTTATTTGTCGATCTTCGGTTCTTTATTCTCTGCTCGTATTAAATGTATGATTAGAGTGGATATTTATTACATTCATATAGTTTCTAATAATTAATATTTAATTTACGGACTTTATGTATTATATGCAGCGATATGAAAAACGTATAAAAATAAAAATGGAGTGCATATTATGTAAAAGAAATTTCTGTTCGATTAATTTATATGTAATTTATATCTTGAAAAATGTTCTGTTATAGGAGAAAATTTCAAATCCAGATAAACATGGCGCCAAAGAGAGGATACGTTCCTGCATGAACCTAACCTATAAGAGTGATCGTTAGCTGCAACCCGACTTACGCTCATGCATGCAGTATTATTTTGTTCGTTTAATTCGAGGACGACACGTGTGCCTTTGCATATGCTAACTGAAAAGAAGTGAATAGATAGAAAACGACCGGTTTTTGTTATTTATTGTTCATTTGTTCCATTGCAAAATATCAAGTGGCAGATGTACGTTGTACTTTCGATTTACCGCATAACTACATACTAGAACGCTGAGGTGCGATGTGTTCTCGCGGTTCATTTTTCTTGCAGTCTCGTATCCGTCATCGGCAAGCTAATAATTAATCCGTGACAGATCTAAATCCACGAAAGTATCGTTATTGTATATCTACGGGCACGTGCTCGCATTATTGTCTTCTCCGTGTAAAGAAAGGAAAGTCGTGATTCGCGACAAAATGTGTTACCGGTTCGAAAAGGTAGCATCTCGAGTGCGACGGGATTAACATGCAGAAATGAAAAATAGTTGGAAGCGTTGATGGTATGTTTCATGAGTGTGCGGGATGAATGTTGAAGAACGAACAGTTGAGCAAGATGCCCCTGACCTAAGGACAGGGTAAGTTTCATATGTATTCGTAAAAAAGAAATTTCATTTTCGTCTCTTAGATTTTACGTAAAGATGCAATACACTAATTCTGCGATTGCATCAGGTGCGACCATTCAAATCGAGGTTAGAACGGATCCAAACAAAGTTTGCAGAGAATTTCGTATTTGGGATTCTTCTTGTTATACCGTTCTCTACTGCGCATCACATTTTATATCGAAACTGTCACAGTTTGGACCGCAAACTGGCCACCGGTAGCGGCTGCGTAATAGCGCAATGCAGTGTGTCGGATGGTTCATAATCTATAGAATTTGAGGAAAATTAAATTTTCGAATAAAAGGTGAACCCAGAGAATGAAAAGGGAATAATAGCTTTTCGATCTTTCTTCTCCTGCAATCTTTTATTCTTTCAATACAGATGACACATTGGAACTGTTTTTACGTTTCACGTGTTCTACAATATATTATGGAATTTGGAATAATGTCAACGATTAATGTAGTAACCTCATTTTACGAAACAAAATAGAGTATAAGAAAAGACGAACGAATGCATCCGTTCACGCTAGAAGCAGTAAGAGAAATCATTGTTTTCCATATTACATGAACAATTTCTAATTTAAACTCTTATTTTCTCATGTTACGTGAAATTTTACTGTGAGACGAATTTACGATATTCGTGGTACCCTGTTGTGAGATGTTGCCAAGGTACGCCTAATCATTGTATCTAAAAAAAAAGCAATACTGCAGTCGCGGAAGTACGCTATTCAAGGTTACATACAATATTAACAACAAAAACACTGGGCAAGATTTTTTGTGCGTTTCCGAGAAAATCGATTTTGAAAATATATAGGGCGCGCGCTTCATTGAGCTAACCCCCCCCCCCCCCCCGCCCCTCTGCATAGTTCTCTTTGTGGATCTCTATCGTGTTTACGTTTACATATAAAGCATGCAAGGTTATCTAGTGGCTGTATGAAATTTATCTTTTGAATTAAGGTTTATTTAAAAATTGCTAGTCCGGGAAACAGGGAGAATAATAGAAGAGAAATTGGCATCGACTCTTGATTGGCATAAACGGGTGCCAGAAACTTAACAGACCCAGATATCATTCCAACAAAAATTTCTATTTGAAAATACGAAAAACTATTCGATAGTTCTATACTTGAATGTTTGATCAGTTGGCCATGAAATAACTAATTCGATCTGAAATTTAATTGATCTGATTTGTAGACAATTAAAACTGGAAACGTACAAATAGGATTCCCAATGACTATGCTGTATTATAATCAATGCAGAAAATTTTACATAAAGCTTTGCAATGAAAATTTACTAGTTTCAGAGGTTAAAAAATTCAAACCAGACAATATAGTAGAGAAAATTGCTTGCAGAAAATTTGTTTGAAGTCACAAGGATAACATTGCAGGATGAAAAAACTGTGGGTCCTGAGGGACCCAGGCATCGTCGGTGCTGCGAGGGTTAAATAATGACCGGGTCTAAAATTTAGGCGGGACGGGTCGAGTAGACGACTGCGCATGCCTGTCACACATTTCCGCGGTGAAAATATTGTGTGGTGGGGATAGTGTGTACCGCGAGAGGGTGCCGCGCGCGAGGCAGGTCAGGGCTGGGGCTCAGTACGTTTGCGTACGTCGTGTGGATCGTGTCGGTCTCGGTGTAGTTCCTCCGCGATTCTTTTCTCGCTGTGTTCTTCGGTTCCTCGTGCATCGAAACACTCCCTCATTTGGTATCAACGTAACTGTGGAGACGAACATTTCTCGGTGATAACAAGAATCGTGAGTTCCCGCGATGCCCGTCGCGGCTAGCTTACATAATTGTTAGCGTACAGTGAGCGTCGCATACGCGCGTGACACACGGAACAACTGCGAGTGCTGGTCTTTTCGCCGATTTTCTTTAGGCTGTGCTTCTTTGACCGTGACGCTCCCTCCTGCTTCGGTGCGTAAGTCTTTCTCTCTCTCTCTCTCTCTCTCTCTCTTTCTCTCACTCTCTCTCTCTCTGTTTCTTTCTCTCTCTTCCTCTCCCTCCTCTGTCTCTCTTTCCCGCTGATTCTCTCTCGGCACTCTCGATGCCCTAGCTCTCTCTGTCTCTGTCTCACTCGCGCGCGTCCCCGTGGCCTCTTTTCCTCTCGCTCCCTCCGTAGTCTGACAGCTTGGTCGATTCACGAATCCGCCGGGCCATTCGCTTTTCCCCGGGCCTCTTCAAAATAAGGCCACAGGGCTACACTCCTGTTCTTTCCGACGAAAAGTGACAATTTCTTTTTCGTTCTTCTCTCTTACCATGGAGCGAGCGTTGAAATGGTTGATCGGGAAACGAGGGAATTGTCGAGGGGGTTATTAATTTCGAGGCGAATCTGAGTGTGTTGTGTCGCATCTCAAGTAAAAATCACGGTGCTACTCGTAAACAATAAACAAACACCCGTTCCAGTACGTGTGGAATGGCTCTTGAATGAAGCTTACTACCTTTGTTTTCATTTTTATTTTTTTATTTTCTAATGTATACGTAAATTAAGTTGCGTCGAGATGTTCGGGCCATTCTAAAATTTTTGTTTGTGGACTGGAGGTTCTATGTTCGCTATTTGTTTAGCAATTTCACGTTGTTGAATTTGTACGTTAACAGGTTATGATGCAGGCGTTTTAGGTTCAGATTGGACCTAAATTATTCTGTATAGAAAAGTAACTAAAAAAAGTGTTTTTATGCAGTATTTATTCATAAGATTATTATTTGGAGGTAAATCCATTCTGCTTTGTAACCTTTGTTGAATCTTTACTCTCTCTTTTGTCAATTTTGTGCTTTGTTTGATTTTTAGTCTGCTTTATTCGTGGCTGTTCGCTGGTTCTGTTTTGTCCTTACTTGCCTTTGTTTGTTTGTTTCTGACACACAGGTCTGGCATCATATACATATATTGTATATATGCAGATTTATTTTCTATTTATTTTCAATTGCTTAAGAAAGCGAGAGTATTTGAAAAAGCACACAGACCAAGCAACGATCATGGCATCGCACGGGGAAGACGTAGTAATGATTTTGTTTATATTTTTTGTATTTGCTGACCCCATCCATGGTTTTGCTGGGATGTATCAGTTGGAGTACGCAGCAGTCACAGCGACAGAACTTTCAATTGGTTGAGCCCACTGAGGATCAGAATCAACTTGCGAACCATCAAGTCGAACAAAATTCTGCGGAGTCTTCAAACATGACGGATCAGCGAGAACAGCAGCTTCAACCTCAGCAACAGCAACAACAGTTACAGCCACAGCAACAGCAAAGCAAAAACATAGACGAGCCAAGGACAAATTTGATTATTAATTATCTTCCACAGTGCATGACCGAGAAAGATCTGTATAGCTTATTTGTAACGATTGGACCTGTGGAGTCCTGTCGTGTAATGAGGGACTACAAAGTAAGTAAAAGCTGTAATATACTTCTATCAGAACATATTTCTTGATGAATCATCATACTTCGTTTTTTATACAGTCTGGCTATAGCTATGGCTTTGGATTTGTCAACTATGCGAAAGCTGAAGATGCAGCAACTGCCATAAATACCTTAAATGGTCTACAGGTTCAGAACAAAAGGCTAAAGGTATCTTTTGCACGGCCATCAGGAGAGGAGATCAAAGAAACCAATCTTTATGTTACAAATTTACCAAGGTACTCATTCAAGATGAAAATATTAGACTATTATTAGAGTTCTGTAGATACCTAACTCTTGTTCCTTCTTCTCAGAAATATAACAGAGAGTCAGATTGATGACATATTCAGCAAATATGGAAACATCGTACAAAAGAACATTTTAAAGGACAAACTCACTGGACTCCCAAGGGGTGTGGCATTTGTCAGGTAAAAGCATTCATGCTTGGCATGATAGTTAATAACCATTATGCTAGTAGGAGAAATATGTTCATGCCTTCTGGCAATGTGCCAATGTTGTCATAATTGGTAATAGGATGCAAAGACAGTAACAAATGATAGAGTTATTAAATGTGTTTGTTGGTCGGCGCCTAAGTATTTAGAAAATTAGAACGCTCCTCGGGGTGATGAAGCAGTTGTTCCCAGTGGTAGAAATTGCTTCGTCATTATGCAATGACTTCGCGTCGTGTATATAATGTCATACGCGTATTTATTTCCCCGCGTGTATATCTTTGCTGCCAAATTATTTTTACACGTGTCTCCTGCCGGATTTCACTTGCATAATTTTCGATTTTGCCCTGCTCGACGACCCACCAACCTACTTAGGTCACCTCAAAAGCACAGATCGTGTGTTACGCACACCGGTTTGTTGTAGGAAATAGTATGAAAACTGTGTCAACTGGCTGGAAATAGATGCGAATCTAGTTTGACAATTTCTATTAATTTTGGCAGATTTTAGGGATCCGTAACGAGACCACTTTTATAGCACGCTCTAGATCACTCTTGATAAATCTTGTATTAGATCCCAGGGAGCTGGCAGAAGATCGGCTATACCGTTATATCTTTGCCAACGGACCTCTTTACGAGTATCAGGTTTTCTTCGATTCTCTCTTATGTCTGTTTCTTCTTGTAGATTTGATAAAAGAGAAGAGGCGCAAGAAGCGATCGCAAGACTACATGGCACGATACCAGAGGGTGGATCGGAGCCGCTCAGCGTAAAAATCGCGGAGGAACATGGCAAACAAAAGGCGGCATATTATGCAGGGTGGCAAGCCGGATATAATCAGAGTCGAGGTAAGTGGACTATAGTCTTCCATAGACTATTAGCCTTGCCCGTACCTCTTTATTCTACAACCTGACATTAAAAATTCTCACAATTGAAAACAACAGCTGTGTAATAACCCCTTAACTATTTTCTCTATTGCAAGGTCTTTATCTAAACATGGAAAGAAGTACGAGATAGATTTTTACTGTCAGGTGATACTTGCATTTTGGCTTCTTTTCTAAATCTTAACGGAATCGCAGTAAATAAGTGCGTTCGTTTCATTATTGCCATTGTTGGAATCGTAGAAGCACCAATATTTAAGGAATTTTTTGATCAATAGAGCGCATCCTATCTCTCTCTCTCTCTTTCTCTCTCTTTCTCTCCTCTTTAGCTCTCATAATTTTTAACTCTTGTCGTGTTAATCTTCATTCTTTTCTTTTCTCATGGCGACACATGTGCAAGTGAAACATAATAGTGATATCGTTTAAAGAAATTCTGTAACGTAGTTGCAAGGTGTACACGTGCACATTTTAAATAATTATGCTGTTTCTGGTGCGCGCCGTTAACGATGTAATCGATCTTTGCCATGGGAGAGATCTAGCGCATCGTTGACGGCGTGTAGAAGATTTGAGAACATTGTCTAACATTTGAATTATTTGCCAGATATGGCTGCATCTAAATCAAAGTACAGCGAAGATTGAAAATGCTGTTTGCGTTCTAATGCGCGCAACGTTATACAGTAATGTTCTACGAATATTGTGGAGAACACATTTCTTTTCGCTACTGTTTGTTTCCTTCCTCCTACCATCCTCCTGTGTTTTCTGTTTTGTTGACAAGTTTTCCCCAAGTTGTGCGCATGAGATTGAGATTACATCACATGTGTGACGGAAGATTTTTTGGCAGTGATATTCAGCCAAAGTTCCTTCGCAGAAGGACACCGAACGAAAGCAAACGTGTAGTGCTATTGTGATAGAAATATGTGTTGTTTTGTGTGCAATGATACTTTTGACGGACAAGCAGACAACCAAACGAAAAAAATGATATGTTGTTATCCTGTGCTAGTCAGTGGCAGCTTGTGTTGAAAAGAAAACAGAAAAAAGACGAAAAAAAAGAGACACTTTTGGCTAAGATGTATTTTGCACACACAAGGCTGGTTTAGAATATTTGTGTTTGAACATTGCCTGGATCAGTGAACTTGCAACTCTGTTGTTCTAGTTGCCGCCACTGCTGTTATATTGATTTTGCCTAATCGTTTCTCGACTTTGTTCAAGCTACACTGGAACATCATTCTAGATCTCTTTTTCTGTGTCAGCAATGTATACTTACTTATATCTCATACTTGTATGTATTTTTTCTTTTTTTTTTTCGGTAAGGTACTTCATAACGTACTATATATGTGTTTCGTTACATATCATTTAAGAACACTTTGGAAATATATTTTCTGTTAAGAGAAGAAATTGTTAAATCGCTCATTTTCATCATCCTCTAAATGAATGTAAAACACTTAGGGGTTTCTTCATTTATTTATGTATTTTTTTCTCTCGTCTAATTGTAATTGAATTACGACTGATTAACGCCTGTAGTGTTTTATGTTTTAAGAAAATCGTATCTTCTCTTTATGTGCTCTCAGTAGGATTCTGTGTAACACAACATTTTGCGAATTGTTTATTATGTACTTATATTACATGCATATGTATAGAAACGTATAGCTATTTATGCCTTTCCATACATGTGTATATATTGCTAAAAGTAATCAGCAGATCACCTGCTGAAACGGTTTCATCTTTATTGAACATGTATAGAAAGATTTATTTAAATTGTGATCTTCTGATTGGTTTCAGCAATACATAGAACCCGCAGTTTGCCTGACACACCAACTTGTTGTATGCCTGCGAATAATTACTCTTTAGCGAGCGTCGTTGCTAATCCGTGGTTAGCTCTGGACAGATTGCATTTGCAGAAACGTGTGGCTTTAATGGAAAATTTGTTCCATGCATGGCTGTGTCCAGTATCAAGCAATTATTGCTACAGCGATGGACTAAACTGTTTGGATGTGTCGTCTAGTCGAATAGCGACCATACTCGAGGCTTCCTGTAAACTCGATTAACTCAAGGACAGCAATAAATAGATAGAAGAAGTGCCGAACAGTTTTTTCCATTACTGTGCATACATACTCTTCAATGTTTCGAATAATTCTTTAACATGCCATTTTCATTTCTATGCTCGCCAATCCACGAAGGAGAACGTCTGTATACGACCAGGATTAAATACCAACGTTATGTGCATTATCTTTATTAAAAAAAGAGAAATGCTTTCTAGTTCGGTTGTATCGTACGTTGTTAATCTTGCACTTATGATTACGAGTCTCCCACTGGTGTAACAATGAATATTGGCATGATTTAAGTGCGCCTAACACCAGCCACCGTTGTTTACCATTGTAACTCGATAAATTACTTAACGATATTAGAAAAGGTGACAGTTTCTTTCCGCGAACGGAGGCGTTCATGTTCGTTCGTTATGTTTTGTATGATAAGACGAAGCAGTGTAGGCGTACGACGTCAACCGGAAGTGTGTCCTCCGGGGGCGTTCATCGAATCGCGATAAATTGTATGGGTTCCTAAGGCTTGAATTTCATTTTACGATTCGCCGAATGATATATAAAGAGAGTACAGTATTCCTGTCTGTAATTTGAGATTAACGACACAATTTGCTCAAACGATTGTAACCGAAACAAACCGAAAAAGAGAGGCCAGTCTGTGTGTGGTTGAACGCGTAGACCCGAAAGCAGAGAAACCAACTAAATCTATTCTATGAAACGAAAAGATTTTGAAGCTCAACGTTCTGTTTCGTCTGTTCATTTTGTCTTTGTTCGCTGTGCGTGGTCCATGCGTTGAACCCTCTCTGTGCAATGAGAAAAACCCTCGAACGTGTTCAGAGACTGATCCTGTGGACACACGAGGAAGTCTGTTTTTAGGGGTAGACTAAAATGTTCCCCGGTTTTGACAGTGATTTTAAGTAGTCGAAACGTTGCACAATTTTTATGATCTTCGACGCGACAGTCAAAGATCCGTCGTGATGTGTCCGTCGAAAACGGACACGTACGTAGTTAGCGAAAGTATTCAAAAATGAAGGAGAGAGAGAGAGAGAGAGAGAGTTCTGTTGACGTTCAAGCTTCGCGCGTCAGCTTCGAATCGAATCGAATCGAAATCGAAAAGAAAAATCGCAATCAACCGGCTAAGCGAATGGTGGCGATTCTTCTTGGAGAGATGTCAAACACGATCTGCGCTGTTACTAAAACTTTCGTCCTTTTGATCCTAATATATTACGTATAGATACGAAAAATTGGTCGAAATGTTTCCGCAGGAGAGATTATAGGTCCTGATTAGATAGAGAAATGATCGTATCTCCCACGAACAGACCCTGACAATCGTTCCTTTTTTTTGATCGAATTTTCGCGACTATTGCGCGTATATTTATCTCTCGTATAAAACGTAGATTATATTATGATTCCATTCGGACGTTGCGACGTAGGAGGCACGACTTGACGTCGAGACCTCACTCGATTACCGATAATAGACTGCGTTACAGATGCGCTTGATCGAGAACGGGTATGTACAACCCTTATGCGTTCGTTCCGAGTTGCATTTTAAGAATGGACATTACCGACGTTACCTGTATTCATGCCACCTAGGACATCCACCGTCCAGCAATAAGCGGCACGAATTTGAACACAGTGTAATTATGAAAGCAATACTAATGAAACTAAAAGTGTTATATTAACGAGGTCATTGTGGCCGAACGACTAGATTTCTCGACCGCCTACTAGTCGCTGTTCAAATCCTCCGGAGGGTATGAAAATCATTTTCATTCAAATTTGCCAGCTTTTCTTACGATACGTTTGCTTGTATATTTAATACAATCTACGTACGATAGTATATTATCTAAAGAAATATAAAATTAATGAAGAAATTGGTTGTGCATCCCCGGTCGAAAAGTATTGATATCTAATTATATTGATTGAAATCTCTTAGGAATTTAATATTGCGAATGCGACGGTATTTTAGCCGTGTTTCACCTAAAAGAGAATACTCTCTCAATAAGAAAATTTGCGCGATTGCTGTAAATTTCTTTCTATATCCTTCACATACACACACACGCGCGCGCGCGCACACACACACACACACACACACACATACACAGAGAGAGAAGAAGATGAATCATCTCCATTCAGAAATGAGTAATGGAAAAGCGTGTGTTATACGGTAGGAATATAAAGGAATGATAAAGAAAGGCGAGGCTGGATATTTAAAAATGATTATTGAATACTTGAGAAATTTAATTAGCAGTTAAGTTAGAACATGTCTTACTGAGTAAGGTTTTTCGAGCATATTTCTTTAGAATATAATTATTATATTCGTGCTGCGGAAACAATCTCACATCGTTTTTCCCCTATACATAAAAAGAACTATTATTAAAAATAGAATGTTATAAATGTGCATTTACCTATATCAGTATTTCCTGAAAATTGCACAATTCACTTGGGAAAGCCCGAAACTGAAGTGAGAGGATACTTTTAATGAACTTATGTTAACTCCTGATTGTTTCTGGAGGAACGACGCGAGACGTTGCAACGACGTCGAGAAAACACGCATTGTAAATACGCCCGAAGAGTTCTCTAATTTTAAAAAAGTGTTAAGTAGTAAAAAAGGGGAAACCGTGAAGTTTTTAAAAAACGGATCGTCGCGAAATGGTTAATTCTGAAGTCCAGTAGTGCTAACGATGGCTGTGATACGGATAAGGAAAAACAAAATGCAAAAATCGTCAAACGAGAGAACGAAAGGGAAACCCGATAAAAAAAGCAAAAAAGGAATCAACAAGAAAAATCATGCGAATTCGGAGAGTTCGCGTGTCACACGGGTGTTTTTGAGAAAAAAAAAAACAAAAAAAAGAGAAAAATAAAAACTTGTGGCGCTCTCTCTTCCTCGCTCTCTTCCTGCTTCTCGCCTCCTCTCTCGCTCTGTTTCTCTCGATCAAAAGGTAGCATTATCGACAGACCTCTGAGATGTAAAGGGCCGTACACACCGTGTTCCTTCCGTGATTGTCTCGCGATGACCACGACCGACGAGAGCGACGAAATTGAGAGGCATTGAAAAAAAAAACCCTCTCGAAAATGCCTGCGACATTCCCAACAATAACATTCATCGTGCTTTCCTTCTCCTCCTCGAGGAAGATGTCGCTAATTAGTTTGTTCAGAGGAGGAAGAGCGAAAACAGGACGATCCTACGATCCACGTTTTAATTTTAAATTTGAATCTGAATGTAGTGCGAGGCGGAAGCCGTGGTATCGTCACTTCTGGGTCATCGAGTATATTGGACCACCATAAATGGAAGATTTGACTTGCTTTCAACCTCAACTGTGGACTGATGAACATTCCATAGATCTATTCGAAGTTTCAGTAGAATTGATCTAACTTTAAATAAACTTCCATGCCTCCAGAATCGTCCAGATTTCTGGATGACCATTCCACAGCTTCCAGTAGCTTCGTCTAGTTGTAAATGACTTACGAACACGATACATAATACACACGCGTACATACACACAGCCAAGAACCGCTATTTACATCGATATTAGAAGACTATGATAGCTAGAGTGAACGGCAAAAACGCGTAAAACTTGTTGTGCGAATATATACATTTATTAAATGTGTTGTACATCCGAGCGCGAAACACCCGAGCCGCTGTACCTTTTGTACTAAAACAACTATAATATAAACGCCATCATCTTCTCGCCAACAAAAACCCTGGGAGCTTCCAACGAAATCTCAACAAAAGCCCTAGCTCTTCTCCGGTTGCACAACGAAGAAACCAAAATTCAGAAAAGACCCTGAAGAATGTTTGAGTACACGTCTCGAGAGACCTCGACACCACCGTCCGAAGAATCATCAGGACAAATCGCGCCAGTCCGAGAAAGAGAGAGAGAATTAACACCGGCGTGCACTATTCGACACTCGTTCTTTCAGTCCTCCTACCACATAAGTATCTTATACCTTTCTTATCCTCGTTGCTACGGGTCCGCGTGATGCTGTAGTCGCTCGTTAAATTTGATTAAAACACTAGAAACTGAAACAATCAGCCTATTTCCATTTTATTCAACACCTTCTCTCTGATGCCCCTCGCACCCCTATCTAAAATCGATCCTCTAGAAGGAGAGACTAGTTGACAAATTATTGGAGGATCTTCCACTAATTATCTGGGAATTTTTCAGGTTCTGGTGGCGGCATCGGCGGGGGTGGAGGAGGAGGAGGAGGACGTGGCAGAGGCATCAGCGGCCCGCCCGGGATGGGCGGGATGGGCGTAGGTGGCGCCGGGCCTGGCATGCTAGGTAGAGCGGGGGCATTCGGGCCCCGTGGTGGCCCTCACGGCGGTTTCATCGGCGGCAGTGGTGGTCCCGGCGCTATGAGAATGGAGAAGATCCACCCTCATCGTTTCAACCCCATCGGCATGGGGGGCGGCTACGTTCAATCCCACTTCTGGTGACCTAGCAGCGAGAAGCCGGCGACAAAGACACCATCGGCCACGTACCTTTCTCCGTTGCAGCGGAGACAAACCGCAGTGACGGATGTCGTTCGTAATCGTTAATCCAGGGATCACAGCAACCCGTTGATCAGGCGTAGGCAACCACCAGTGTTCTAGATTTGCTAGGAGAAATAGACAGAGACGTGGTCTCCTTGCCTCACGAGGCAATCCATCGTCCGTGCCTGGTCCGGGGTATCCAGTCGCCTCCACAAAGAAGGGCTGGGTTAGAACCGTTTGGAACGGTTTGCCCACCGCGTCTAGCCAATTTCGAACTACCGGGGACTGACTGACCACCACGTGTGTAAATTATTCTGCGCGTATTAGTATTTAATATGTTTCTACGTGCCTGTACCAAAGCTCGCAACACCTAGTATTGTACGTCCAACGATGGGCAGATTCCCTCCCTAGAGCGTAGAGCGCTTCGAACGTTGTCCAAGCTAGCTGAAGGAGTCAGACTCCTCAACTTGCAATTCCTCTGAGAATAGCGCTGAAAGTCTTGAACCTGTTAGGAGATAATAGTCGTGCGATAATGTTCACCTTTAGATTTTAACCACCGTCTTTGTAAGTTATTGTACTTTTCTCTCACTCTCTCTTTCTCTCTTTCTCTCTCATTCTGTCGTTTAGTCACCTCTGCTCTCATGTTAATGTAACCCTAAGGTAGTTCAAGGCTTTCAGTGCGCGATGAACATGTTGAACCGAGTTCTTGAGGTTCGCAGCGCGTTTCAAGCCCATCATTGTATACCAAGCAGGGGCGAATAAGCTTTCTGCTCCGGATTGCTCCCGGAAAAAGGACAGTGGATCCCTAGGGGCAATCCGGGCCCCTGCCTGCTGTTTATAGCGCGCGTCGCTTCTTTTATCGTTAACGAGCTCGATTCTCTTTCGTCGTAGCTTTAATACCACGCCGTTTGGCTAGGCTCGTTAATGACCGAGACCGGGTCAAATGTGACTCGTAATTAAATTTTAGTCACGGACAAATGTTTATTCTAAAATATAAAATCTCGTTCGTTGTTTTATTTATCTAGATAATTTGATTGAATTTATTCACGAGTAGAACTCTTTTGTTGTTGTAAATGAAAATAATCTGAAAACAAATCGCAGCATCTGTGAAGCAGCTTCGTATTTTCAGAATTTATGATCTGGAATGGTTGAATGTTGATTAAAAAGGCAGTCGCTACACTGCCATGTAATTGAACGAAAAGCGAACGTGGATAAATGTACATAATTTTTGTATTTTAGACACTCGTTATAGGGTTTGGAAATGACCCGGAATCGGCGGATAGAAAAGATTCAGGTTAAGGCAGAAAATTATGTTGGCCACCAAGCTATTTAGGTGGAATTCACTTTGCGAGAGAAACGATGTCTTTATTCCCTGAATCAAGCGATCAACTTTTTGTAACATACCGAGGAAAGATCTATAATATGAAATATTTATTGACTCTCGGACGGTGCCTGGGGTTTCTGCCTAGACTCGCCCAGTTTCTCAGCTTCGGCGTATAACTCGTCGATTATTTATAATAGATTTAATGAACAAAATGTATCATCCGAGGGTTTAAATGAAGATAAAATAAGACCCTTTGCAAATTGATGGAGTAGTAGATGTGTGTTTTCACGTCAGAATCTGAAGAGTTCTACACGTTGTTGTACATTTCCTTTTTAATGGTTCTAACTTGAAACTTTATCGAATGTTTAACGTTAAGAGAAAGATTGTATGTGTGCACGCCTGCGTGTATGTACGCGTGAATGTCAGTGTATAAAAAAAGAGAGAAAAAGAATTTTATCGGAGTCAGCGTTCACGGAGAGATCGTGTTTCCCATACTGTCATCGGGCACCGATGGTCTTAGGGAAAGAAAGAAAATAGACAGCGAAACGGGAAATCACAAACTAACATGTAATTGCGAATTTTAATTTGCGCGTGGTTCGAGATCCGTTCATTTTAGACGATCATTCGCGTGTACTTAAAACAGAATTGCACAGTCTGTGCAAGTGACGATGAGCTAATACAGCGAACCCATAAGGCTGTGAACAAAAAGAAAATGGCTCTCTCTCTCTCTCCCTCCCTCTCTAACTAACTAATTAAAATTGATTTTCTACTTAGAGCAATTTCAAACTTGTCTATCTAATGCTACTTACCAGCGATGTCTTCTCCAAGGAGTCTTTACCAAATTAAAGATTAACAACTAAAAGCTTATAATTTCTTTTAGTTCGAAGAAAATTGTTAAGCTTCTTTTAGATATAGCTATCAAGAAACCATTCAGTAGGCTTTCGATAGATAAAGTGTTAAAATTATGAAGACTGTCCTGGGTTTGCTGTATCGTTGTAGCTTCAATGTTCAGCTAAAACCTGAAATGTTTGTAGGAGTGCTGTGTATTGCGTCCAGGAACGTATGCTAATAATTTTATAGTTGTAAGTCCGAAGACAAGTTCAGGATTCAAGTATTTTTATTGCGTTTTAGCTGAGTTTGGACGACGATCGTCACTGCATAGTGTGCGAGGATCATGCGTACCGTCGGGGTCCGGGACATGGAGAATGATTATTGTACATAGATTGCAAGCGAGAACATGCTGTCGTCGCGTCTAGGTACGTCTAAGGATGAAAAAATGAGACTGACTTTTTATAGTGGTTAAAATTTGTCACGCGAGCTCCGTGTTTCTTCATTTTCTGAGTCATATTTATGGTACTTTTTCAAACGAAACAAAAATGTTGAAATTGCCTTATATTAAAGACACACACACACACACACACACACATTTATGGGGTATTGTTGTGTAACTGGAAAACCCACCATTACAGCATAAGCAATTTTCTGTAAATAAATTATGGGCTACTTATGACTAAAAGTTTTTAATTAAAAAACTAAAATTTCAATTAAAATACTTCCTAAACAAAAGACTTTTAGCTATAAGTAACTAGGTCCTTTTTGTAGAGAATTAAATCACTGATATTCAGTAATTGCAATGATTCCAGTTGCATACTGCACCCTGTACGAAAATATAAATAACTCGTGATAAACTGTAAGCTTTGAGCTTTTTCTTTTTCAATTGAGAATAGTCATTAGCTTGACAGACGTGAAAACAAAGAAACACAGACGTTTCCGATCCCTCCGACAGACGGATCTAGGAAATGAAACGAAGTAAAAATATGAAAACCGCGATGAAATTGTGATGACAAAAGATATAAGTCGCGAGCACGCGCCGTAATTTCTAATAAATTCTTTCGTTCCGTTTGACGTTTCTTTTCCCTCGTTCGTTTGACGCAACATCGTTTGCACGGTCACACGCTCCCGACAGATAAATATAGTTCGTAAGACTCTTAATTGTTTAAGACGAAATAAATATCTGCAAACCGAGCCGCGTTTTGCTTTTGTTGAGAACATCGTATTCCAACACGTTCGCCGTCTTCCGTATCGTATTAACTCAACAATGTTTTAAACAATAATCCGTAAAGATGTTAAAGAGACAGCTGGGAGAGCGTCAATCGGACCGCGAGCGTGTTACAGAGACAGTACGATGAGAGAATGCGAGAAAATGAGACACAGAAAAGTTTTGCGTGAATGATTTATTCCAGCAGCACGATGCACCCTCTCCGTCTATACAGTCTCTCTTTCACAGTCGACACACATGTACAAACTCACACATACTTGTGCACGCAACCGTACGTAATAGTAAACGATGTAGTGAACTTGCGATGCACCACCGCTGTATTCTACTGAGCACGATGTTGCCCTTCAGAGGGCAGCTTGCATTTAAAAGAAAGCAAAGTTGCCCGATGATGAGCCGCAACGTGCCCCGAATGAAATCTTTCCTGGTCGCAGCACAGAGTCTCTGGAACTATGGTTGGTTGATACACACTCTCCTAATCTCTTCTCCGCACTCTTCTTCTATGCTTTTTCCCTTCTTCAGGAACGTAGACCGTTTGCGACGAAGCACACCGAACGTCTGAAGTTCCTTGAGCCTTGCTCAGAAACTTTATAACTGGCTCCGCGTCTCCACCCACAGGAAACTCTGCGGTGTAGAGATTAGCCGGGGAACTCGCGAAGAGGAAACAGGAAGGGGCGGATAGCTGGTGCACCAACCGAGATATTACCTTGCCAGATTTGGCTTTAGCTGTGGCCCACCGTCCTTCAAGTCGCCCTTTTCCGCAGCCTGCATTTGCTTCTAGAATAGAAGCATTTGAATTGGTTGCGCGAAGTCAGACTGCTAACGCAAAATTTATTTTAGGATCTCATTTTTTAAGCTTCAAGGAACATGGTAATATTTTCTAGAAAATTTTCGATCTTTTTTATGGTTTTTAATACTGGTTATCGCTATCGATCACTGATGTACTGTTCTTCTGGTACGTTAGCGGCCACTGGCTTCAACCCTTGATGTTTTCCTTCCCCTCGCTGAGTCTCGACCCCCTTGAGCGAGAAGTTCCCTTCAGAAGTGCAGCAAGCGTTTCTAACGTCAAGTGAAACGCGCACATCTGCTGCACATCGGGCGACGACAAAGATGTCCTCGGGTTTCATAGTATTTCAGCTGTTCCAGAGGGTAGGCAGACGATGAGAAAGGACCTAGGCCAGCGCGCATAAATCTATTTTGTGCAATCTTGCCAGGCGTTGGACCCCGCGTGGTCAGAAAATAATTTAGAGCTAGAAGATTCAAAAAGTAACTTCCAAAAGTCGGAACTTATCTTTGAATAGCTCAGAAAAAAATAAAGGATTCGTCATTTAATTATTATATTTTCTAGGGTCGAAAGACACGTCTTACCTTCGAGTAATTTAGGAAGGAGAATAGAGGATTTATAGGATTTCCTTTACGGTGATATGCAATTAATAGGATCCGAGTAGCATAGACAGTCCATCGAACAGCCACAGAGAACCCTCTATTATCGGTAAACAAGAGGAGATTGTGATCGTCAGCATCATCCGTTGCTCCGTTCACAAAGCAAACGTTGTGATAGTAGGATCCTTGAAATGAAGTCAAACACCACCTGGTTTTCCGATTCTGATAACAGTTTACAGCTGCTTTAGGGGGCCACTTAGACGAACCCCAAGATCAGCCGTAGCTCATAAAAAGAAGCTGAACGCCAGGAAACAAGGATTCTCAAACTGGAGTGGGAATCTCTCCTACTTGGTGTCATTGTTGTGACCTAGGATGAGTCACATGAGACTAATTTTTCTCTTAACGAACCAGCGTCGCCTGCATTGCGATTCGGGTAATTTTTCCAGCGAACCTTTCCTCCCACGGATTAGTCTGTTAATTAGTAAAGTCAGACTCGTACTTGATTCAAATAACAGCGATCATCGATAGACGCGATCCATTTAAAGCGGATTCAAATAGATACAGTCGCTTAAAATCGAATCCCGTACCGAGCCTTGACCCGTCTAGCAACTTTAATCGCACCAGAATTAAAATACCAAGACAGCTGCCGTATCCGGAACCGTTTTTAATGATATTTGAACTGGCTAGTGGCTGTCGAACAGTATTCTGAATATTGTATCGGTTTCATTAAGGACCAAATACCTTAGAGACACGCATAAAAAAACAATGTATATCATGACTGTATTAAAAATAGTTTTATATTTTAGGAAACGGTGTTACCAATACTCCAATTTACTCAATGTTAGTTGTATGACAGCATACTTAAAAAATTATACTGATTACAGGGCTGATCTCAAATGAAATTTTGTTAACAACTATTCTTTCTTTTAGGGAAGCAGATTCAATAGAAGAAGCTAGTTGGAGATGTTTGATACTGCTAGAAGATAGAAGAACTGCTTCTAGAATATATAAATGTAGAGCTATTGCAGAAGAAAGATGATTGGAGTTCGGTAAAAGATCTAATTCAGAAATGTTAATGAGAATGTTGTCTTGCAAGCACACGAGGGTGAACATCTCCGACTGGAGGCTACAAAGGCAGGGCGAGCAACAGTTGGCTGTCGAAGATAACACACACCACAGACGGATATATCCATTGCTTGCGGAGCACCCGATAGATTGGCTTACCGAACACGCGTGGCCTACAGAAAGATACTTGTTTCCGCCCAGCTTGATATCAACCGGAACCCTGGAAAATTATGCAGCTCTTTGTGCTCGATAGCCTGTTGCGTTTTCCTCTTTCAAGGCACCGTTGACGTTGCTCCCAGCATATTCGGCGCAAACGTTCAGAATTTTCTGATTTAAATGAGTTAAATCAACCGGTATAAAAATAAGTTTTAATTACGATACACCTGCACACTGTACACCATCGTTTCTTCTCTTCAATTTTGATTTTCTACCCGTTGAACGCGCGCGTTAAGATAGGAGCAGAACACCCCATGACACCTCCAGACGCAGAGGGCGACTGAACACTGAACTTGATTTGCGGAACAGCTCGAGAAGAAGGGAGGATTCCGAGAGAAAGAGAGGAACACGTGGTGCGACACTTCGTGAAAGAGGGGACCTTGCTAGCTCTAGACTGTGATGCGCAAGTGACCGGCAACCAATCAGTCGTTGAAGGGCTCAAAAATCTTACTTTCGGCACCTTCGACACGCCAAGAACATTGCAGCAATTAATACTGTTATGGAATCATTGCCGACAGTAATAGTGTTATCAGTATTACAGCACAAAGGTAATTTACGTAAAGATCCACAGTTAACTATAAAAAGAGAATTATAACATTACAGCATTACAAAACTTGGAAAATAATTTCTATTCGCAGAGTACAGAAAAATGCAGTGAATTATTTGTCGAAGGCGTCTTAATCTGCTTGACATTATACAGTTTCTCTGGTAATCGAGGAATGCGTTATCTGATCTACTAGAGGTCCAGTTGGAAAGAAAGGCGACGATGGAGAAAAAAGAAGGCGACCGGCCAGATAAATTCAACGTTGCTCGAGTTGAGTCGACTGGAAGGAGAAGGGCGGGCGGGAGGGCCAGGGGAATGGGAAAGGGTCAGAGGGCAGTGTCCCGAGGCAAGGGGCCGCAGCCAGAGCCACAGAAAAATTTGCATTTCCTGTTCGCGACGAATAATGCCGGTCGTCGTCGAATCAACCCGGTCCAATCCTCAGAATTTCCGCCTGATAACATGGCAAATGGTTACGCGCGTGCCTGGCTCTTCAACAAACAAGGAAACACCTATCCACATTGTCTTTTCATTTCAATAGATTTATTTACTATTATTCAAAAACCTGTCTGAATTTTTCTTTTTTTTGTTCATTATACAATTTTGAATTCAGGTATATTTATTAATTTATTTTTAGCTTTTCTGTAAAGGGAAAGATTTTAATAATTTCCTGATATGTTCCTAACTTGTAGGAAGCTACCGTGGTCTCTTTTTGAGCTCTCTCGGGTTTCCCAGAGAACAATTTCTGGCCAGGGGTTGGAGGGATTCAAACGAAGAATGAAGAGGAGGGAGAAGAGATGTTTATGGGAACAGCTGTTCTTCGGCTGGGGTTGTTGACCATACACTGCTACTTCTACTCGGAAGCCTTCATGGGGGCTCTTCTGACCTCCAGGTATATTAACACGTGACCGACTTCCATGGGGGAAGATCTTTCTGCTTCTCGTTCCGTTCTTGCGTGTTGCATACCAATAGCACGCTGGAACTAGTTTGAATGCAGTCGAATTGCAATGATTCTTTATGCATTCATTCCTATTGTTTATTTTTAAAAAATAAGTTATCGACGATTGTCACAAAATAATTTTGTTGTTAGGAACGATTCTACCGTGAGTGGATTCTACCGTTCCATCGTGACGACTAAAAAAATAGTCTAACATAAGGACAGAGAGAGAGAGAGAGAGAGAGAGAGAGAGAGAGAGAGAGAGAGAGAGAAAGAGACGGAGTTTCTGGAGGAAAGCTGAATGGCGTAACGGCTCGGAGGGAGAAAAACGGAGCACACACTTGTCTCCGGACAAAAAACCATGTAGAAACATCTGGAGCTTTGAAACGATCCTACGGTGGCTCATGAAAAAAAACGTTTGTGTAGCCTGTAGCATATACGCGTGGGAGCATGATCTTACGTTCATCCGCAACGGTACACGCAGTGTGTATAGAAAAAAGTTTCCAATTTATTTGTATAAATAGAACGACGTACAAAAATGTCACACAGATGAGTCGATAGTATGATAACTGGAGATCACATGCTAATGCTATTAGATACAATCCTTTTTTGCACACGAGTCTCAGCAGTCTGAATAGCGAATGGCGTGAGTAATACAGTCAAAGTTACATCAGTATTCGATGGTGATGGTCTTCGTCTTTAAGTACTCGTTCAAAGAATCCTGGCCAAGGTCTTTGCCGAAACCGGACATTTTGAAGCCTCCGAACGGCGCAGCGACGTCAGTTTTGTTGTACGTGTTGACGAAGACCGTGCCAGCCTCGATCTTCTCGGCGAACCTCAGTGCTCTACCGATGTCCTTCGTCAAGACACCAGACGCCAGTCCGTACTCGGTATTGTTCGCTCTTCTAATCACTTCGTCTATATTGTTGGAGCTGAATTTCGAGATCACCATCACTGGACCGAATGACTCTTCCTTGGCTATATACATGTCGTCCTTCACGTCCGTGAATATCGTCGGCTCGAAGTACCATCCTGGACGTTGTAGCCTCTTGCCGCCGTAAACCAAGGTCGCTCCCTCTTCAACTCCACGTCGAACAAAGTCCAGAAGCTTGTTTAGATGGGCCTTGTGATTTTGGGGGCCGTGGCTCGTGCTCCTGTCCAATGGATCACCCACCTTAATCTTCTTCGTCTCTTGCACTACTTTCTTTAGGAACTCATCGTGTATGGACTGCTCCACGAACAGACGACCTATCATTGAAACCATAAGCATTGAGTCATTGATTCATTGTCGCAAATATTTACTGTTAATTACACGATTCAAACCTACCAGCAGCAATGCAATTCTCTCCCTTGTTGAAGAACACACTGTTCATGCCGACCCTGACTGCGTGCTGAATGTCGGCATCCTCGAAAATGACCAAAGGACTCTTGCCCCCGAGCTCCAACGAGACCTTCTTCAGATTGCTGACCGCACAGCACTTCATGATCGTTTGTCCGATCGGCGTGGACCCGGTGAATCCGAGTTTTCTAATCAAAGGGTGCTCGCAGATTGCATTCCCAGTCTCTGCACCGCTTCCTGGTACTATGTTCACAACACCGGGAGGGAATCCAGCCTTGACGGTGAGCTCAGCGAATTTCAAGGCCGTCAGAGGTGTAACTTGGGCTGGTTTCATTACTACAGTGTTCCCTGCTGCTAAACAGGTTGCCATTTTCCAGGAAAGCATCATCAGAGGATAGTTCCAGGGCGTAACTAGACCACAGACACCGATTGGCTCCTTTCGGGTGATGGTCAGGTTGCGATTAGGCCTGGCGTGAGTGATGGGTATCGTGGAGCCTTGGATCTTATCGCACCAGCCGGCAAAGTAGCGCCAGGTCTCAATGGACATACCTATGTGAGTTTTCAGAGCTAGAGTGTAGACTGCGCCAGAATCCAATGTCTCTATCGTAGCCAGCTCTTCCTTGTGCTCCTCCATCAAGTCTGCCAGTCTGATTCCAAGAATCGGTTTAGTAAATCGATGAATGGAAGCGGTTAGTATTTAGTCACGGACTAATATCTTACTTGAAAAGTAGAGCTCCGCGCTCCCTGGCGCTTATTTTGCTCCATTCTCCCTCCTCGAACGCTTTCTTGGCAGCCTTAACTGCTTTGTCCACATCTTCCACAGATGCAGACTCCACCGAGCAGATGACACTCTCATCGTGGGGGTTGATAGTGTCCAGAGGTACACTCCGTCCATTCACGAACTCACCATTGATAAACAGTTGCTTGGGGAACTTGATCTGTCTGTTGTTTGCTTGAATCTCCACGGCGTCGTATTTTACCTCCTTGGACCCGGAGTTACCACGCGCAGCTAGGATCACTGTAGCCGCAAACTGACTAAACACTGGAGCCATGAAGACGTCTATGTTCTGTAAGGTAACCCCCAGGTTGTCCTTCACCTCTTCCACCATCCGGACCACGTCCATGCTTCCAGCACCTGCGATCAACAGCCACATAGAGTTATAATCTCACCGATTCCTCAGCTATCTGCTCTAAACACTTACCGCACGCGAAGAAGTCAGTGTCATTCTCGATTTCCAGGTTCAGGATGCCTTTCCAGATTTTTTTCAAGACCTCAACCGACTTCAGTTCGTCCTCTGTGAAATCCAGCACCGTCTCTTCGCTCTGTTGACCAAACTTTTGTGCTGGAATCGTTCTGGTTCCAATCTTAATTCTTTCCACGTTCACCAGGCCGCCGTCGACGGCGCTGATCAGCAATCCTTTATCGTGGAGGAAGCCTAAACGTCCCTCCACGTCCACCTTGGACAGCTCCTCCGGTAGGTCTCCTGCCCACAGAGAGGACCCGAATAAACGGACCTCCTCCCCATTGATCATCGTCCAGGCACCTGGAGTACTGTCCAATCCACGAATAAAGTTGTGAACCTGTTTCGCAGGCTTTGTCCAGTCTATTTTCTGAAGTTCCTTCTTGTTCATCATAGGATCGTAAGTGGCTCCTTCCTCTGTCTGGGGGATCATCGGTGCGGATCCCTTCGCAACAAGATCCACTGCCTCTCCCATCGCTAAAATTCCCTCAGGGTAAAGGAAATTGTTGTACAGACTATCAACAGTGTCGTTAGCTTCCACCTTGCAGGATTTCTGCAACAGAATTGGTCCAGTGTCTAGGCCATCATCGGCCCAGAATACGGAAAAGCCCGCTGTGTCGTCTCCCTCTATCAGGGTCCTAAACATGAAACAGGTCAGTCATTACTTTCTCTTTTAAGCTAAGATCCTAACTAATATAACTGATAACGCTTATATGTTTAAGCACAACGTCGGGATAGTACGAGAATTCATTCAAACACGTCTATAGATTAATCCCGAGGTTGGTTCTGATATTGCTGAGATAACGCTTAATTCGGGAAATAATACCTAATTTCCTGTTATCCGTTATCGGCTATTGGAGCCGTCATTCGGATTGCAGAAACTTGATAGCTCGAGAAGCGAATCCGGTTTCGGACTGCACACGTACACAAACGATTGATTCTCGCCCGCTTATCTATTACGCTCACATATAATCACAGTGGCACAGTGTCCAAATGACCACTGAACTCTTGCGCTCTCTCATTAGATTACTGATATTGCTTTTCAATTTTAGGCTACTAACCAATTTATAGCACTCGCTCCTCGATGTCTGGGCAGCATGGAAGGGTGGTAGCATATGGTTTTATGGCGGGGATGGTTGATCACTTCCATGGGAATAAATTGGCTACAGAATGGTAACACGTTCAAGTCCACCTCGATGCTCCTGTACAGGTTCCAGATCTCCGACAAAATCACACCTTTGCTCCGCCAGGATTTGATCTTGAAGACTGGTATATTGTCCGCTCTGGCTGTCATCGCTATATGTGGAAATATAAAAAAATGATCACCAGTTGTCCTAAAAGGCATAAATTAAATGATAATTAATTACCCCACCTAACGGATCCTCCCGGTTACCCTTGTCAGGGATTGTGAAGACTCCGGTGACCTGGTGACCATTTTGCCTTAATAGCTTATAAACTTCCGCCGCGAACGGACTCTGACCGATAACTGCCACTTTAAGCTGCGCCATTGTCGTCTGCGATTCAAATTAGTTTCAATAACTTATAATTCAGTAAAGCTGACAGGCCCTTTCAAAACATATGGCATCCGCCGCGTTAGTTATGTGTGTATCTACCTATACATACCTAAGCGATATGTAATGTGTACGTTGGCAGATTTTGTTTGTGCTGTGTTCGTTAAATAAGCTGTAAAGAGAAGATATGATAAGGGGTGTTCCGGAGAGGTTTATGCGAACGGTGCCTCTAGCTCATGCGGTTCCGTCGTCTTTGCTGTATGTAATCTGTCACCGATTAGTAGTCGGCAACTAGTGGCGTGCCGTATGTAGTCTTTCACCGATTAGTATGGGCGCTAATGGTGTGCCCATATGGTGTATCAAGTCTGTTACAAATGTTTACAAACACCGTTTGCGTTAGAGGATTAGAATGGAATTGCGAGTAGAGTCTTACGGATGTCACGACGTACGGGCGCCAGGAGAGAAAGTTTTTAAGCAATAGCATCAGACTGTATCACGTTCACTTTCTCGACTACCTTCTTGTTTGCTGACCGTTCACTTGAACACTTGATTATCATGTAACACCTCGACGTGCTCTTGGCTGTCGACTGAACCGGGCAGCATCCAGTGCGTTTATATAAGCTAACTATATCACGTGGCCGGGGGTCAATCATTCATGCGATAATTGTCGAATCGGCACGCGCAATATTTCGGTGCTTCCCCCCAGCAAATGTAGGAACTTCGTATGTAAGATTTTATATATATATATATTATGCAATAATCCCAAAAGTTCTAATATGGGATATTCTTTATTTAAGCATCAATTCAGGACCAGTCTTTCGGTATATCTTACCCTTAAAGAAATGTTTTCTTTTAAATGTCATTACGAGTAGCTAACTACAATTACTATATAGTATAATAGATGGGAAAAGAGAACATGTATTAAATCAACACTTTGTATTTTTCTTAAAAATGTTTCCAGCTAAGGAGTGCCGCAACATCAGACTTCGAAAATTACACCCAATTCTTGTTTACATTTTGCAATGTAATTGTTAATTGCGATAGATTTTCGCGTACGCCAAGTTCGAACCAGTGCGAACGGGTTCTAATGAAAGAGTCCCCTTATCGTGGGTCATTGGTCACTGATAAGCTGTTTACACGACCAGTCTTAAAACCGGTTCGAATCAGTTTCTGGTCTGGAACCCAACATCTTTGTGACGGTGATCCACGCAAACATAATTTCTAGAAATTGAGATGATAAAAACGTGATACGATAAAAATATATAGCTTTTATCGCATTGCCAGATTACATAAGAACGAGGTTTTTGTGGAGAACGATTAATTGCAACTTTGTACTACAGCATATACATTTAATAATATTAAACAACATTAAAATTAAATAAGTATCACGGAACAGAGCGCTTTAATATCTGGGCACTTTGAATTCAGATCCGCCGTCCAATACGGTACTCGGTTTTCTCTTGTTCATAATATTTTGAATCTTCTGCCATTCCCTGTCCAGCTCTGCCTTCTCATTCTTCTCTTTGTTGTACTTTCTGGTTCTTCGGCCATCAGCCATTTTCACGCCATACTGAAACGCTGCTTTCGGCAGGGCCTCCTTATTGTTCATGTATTCGCTGTATTCTTCCGGCGTATCAAAGTCCCATCTACCAATCGGGCCCTTTTTGTTGCCGAGGTCCATTTTAGTGTAATCGACTTCATCATCGGAATCATCTATTGCGTCCTGCATTTCGTCTAAGCCAGGATAACATTCAGCGTATCCTTCAGGCTCTGCTGCTAGCTTGTTTAGCAAGGCTCCTTTCTTGGGTGCATTGCTGTCCACAGTGGGTGGCGCAACGCTTGGTAATTGAGGAGCATTTGCATTATCATCGGTGTCCAGATTGCTCTCCGGTTTATCGAAATACGATCCTTTCTTCTTTTCCCTAGATTGGTTCAAGTCCTTTTTACCGATCGTAGGAACATAGTCCCCGATGTCCCCGTAGATGCTTTCATCCTGCGGTCTCGGAGCGATGTCCATATCGTTCATATCGTCTGGCCTGGATCTACCATCCTTATTCTTCTTGCCCTTCTTTCCGTGGCGATTACCTTGCCGTAAATAAGACAATATCTGTGCCAGTTTATTTATCACAATATCATTTGTCGTTAAAGTAGGAGTATTGTCAACCGTGGGCACATCTGCTTTGCTTCTGATCAATGTGGTCGGTATGTCCACATCCGCGTTCTCGTCGTCCAGCTCTATTATATAGGCCATACGACCTGGGGTGAACAGCTCGTTTCTCTCTATCACCTTCGACTTCATAGTCATCACGGTTTTGTAAACGTTTCGACCGATTTTGGTCTTGAACTGCATCTCATCGTCTTTCTTTTCTGGCTCTTTTTTCTCCTTCACTTTGTCCTTTGGCTTGACCAGCTTTTCCATTTCCTGTTCCTGTTCGTGCTCTTTTGCCTCAATCTCACTGCGTACCTGTTAACAAGACTTACTTCAGCAATTTGTACAATAAACATATAGATTCTGTGTTTGAAATTTATACCTTCTGTAGAAGAGCATAATCCAATCCTTTCACCAAGTGAGTGTGTTCCATATCACCACCCAAGAATTTGGATTGTTGAATCATTTGCCTCCTGCGTTCAGCTGCATCCATTCCTGACTTCAAATCTGGTGCTACAGCTCTGTATGCACTAGCACTGTTCATGGGGTCTTCTGTCTGATAATCCTGATTTGTACCATCTCTACGTTCTCTAGCTCTGTCTCTGTACTTCTCTGCCAGTTCTGCCATCTTATCTTCCTCTTGTTTCTTAAGTTTGGCATAGAAGCTCTTCTTTTTTCTCCTGAGCTCTGCTCGACTACCACCACTGACATTTGGAGTCTGTGCGGTCTTGGCACTAGCGTCTCTAGCAGTCCCAGGTACAGATGCAGGTGTAGCCGAGGGAACTGATGCCCTTGGAGTCATCAGCAATTTACGGAAGTCGTCGTTTGTTAAACGGACGGACATTCCCATGTCCTCCTCCACTGTCTCTGGCATTTTTGCGGTTGATGTTTGGTTCCTTTAATAGGATTAAGGTTATGTTAACTGAGCACTAAAACCAGCAGGTATACAATGGGTAAGCTTTCTTTTCTGAATTCCAACTTACACTAAGGTGCAACGATTACGATTAGTATTGTCAAATTCACAGTAATCGCTTGATAGAATTGTCGATGAGTATCATTGAATTGTTTAATATCAATACTAATCCAAGGAGCAAAACGTAAAATATGTCAACACGACGAAAAGATCAGTAGCCACCTATCAGTAACTACTTGAAATAAGTTCTCTTAACCCATCGATGATAACTATAAAGTTATCAATAATTTTTTGAAATAAAAAGGCTTTGAGTGATCATATGAAATGCAATTTATTCAACAAGTCTTACAAGACAATATATTACGATGTGTCAGAAAAACGACGACTTTGTACGATCGAATAATGAATGTCTATGCAGTCCACATATTTCATGGTTGCTTTTCCTAATTCAGGATTAGCAACATAATGTTGGAAACGAGTGAGACCATTGCATGCAGCTCCGTACTCTCCATCTTTATTCAATGCAATTATTGCACCTCTGAAGGTCGGATAGTGTTCGGCAATTCTTTGAATTGCTGTAGTTGCAGCTGCAGTAGGACTAGCGCCTCGTCTCATTTCTTCCACAGCTAGGAAACTGAAAATGAATTTGTAGTTTCAGTACTGCAAGTTCGAATAATTTATCTTGTACTTTTTCAACATTTTACCTCGGCAAAAAGCGCATCATTACGTCGCCGTCCCCTGTACCAGCGGCTGCACCAACTTTTTGATCAGCATATGCACCTGCACCTGCAATCGGAGAGTCACCGATGCGGCCCGGAATTTTATTTTTGGCACCGTTTGTCGAGGTACCACCAGCTATATGTCCATTCGAATCTATCGCAATAACTCCAATCGTGTCATGGTTGTCCTCGTTTACGTTCGATTTATGTTCCTCTATGGTGTATTCAGTTTTATCCACGGAACGATACGGACCGCAACTTTTTTTCGGATCGGGATTTACGTTCTTGAAACAGCAACATTTTTTATAACTTGGTATCCGACTGTATTGAGAGTTTAGGTGGAGGAATTACCTTCCAGAAGTTAGGTTGACAATTATTAGCTTTCCAATCTATCCACATTTTTTTGGACTCCTCTGTCTGTAAAGACTCTTCTTTGAAACCCATCTTTAAAGCAAAGTCTTTTGCCAATTCTCCACCAAGCAGGGAATGTTTAGTATTGTGGAGAACTTTGCGGGCTACGCCAATAGCATTTTTTACATTTCTTAGAAGACCCACACCACCCACATCCATTGTGACTCTGATAGCATAACAACTCAATAAGGATTATACAGTCTTAATATTTTAGTGAGAAAACATAATGACATTTTACCCATCCATAATTAATGCATCCAATGTAGTTTCTCCAGATTCGTCTGGGCTGCCTCCATATCCAACAGTTTTTCTGCATCTCTGCTCTTCACATAGACTGCAACTTTCTTCTATTGCATCTAAAGCACTTCTTTTTTCATTTTGTAGAATATTCCAGGCTGAAATGTATTTAAAATTTGATACATTTCTACAATGCTATTTTTTTCAAGATAATCATTAAAGATAAAAATATACCTTTTTGCGTGGCATCATGATAGTCCCATGTAATTACAACTAAAGGTATACTACTATTCGAGGCAACTGTTGAGCCATAGATCGATAGACAAATACATGCAGCAAGACAAATGGCTAATTGGAACTTCATACTGGGACCTCTGATTGAAAGACTACTGATTGATATCAAGTATGAAGAAGAATAAAACTGATCGGCTTTGGTCATGAACTGTATAGGTGGGGATGTATTATCTCTGTTCTGTTCGATTACAATGTTGTTTTACCATACCGTTTACATTGGCCACACTGTGGATAATCTGTAAACATTACTATTCTCTCAAGACATTTTTATCATTCTGACCTATTTATATGAAACATAAATGTATGTGATTTACATTGCATATTCATGGGTTATAATTTCACCAGCCAACTGTACATGAAATTAATTATACAGATTAATAAAACATAAGTATATCAAAATATATTGATTTAATTAGATTAAATTTTACTATAATATTAATGATATCGTATCTAACTCGTGGAAAAATTTCAAGTGATAACAGCTATACATAGAGTGTTTATATCATCAAAAACAGCGTATTAAACCCTTAACAATTTATCTCCGAGTAAGACTGCGACAGAACATCAATTACCGAATTATTTATTGCAACTCGAGTGAAACTCGAGGGCTGCACAATACATTTTTAATCTCACAGGAAAGTCAATTTTCACGAACTTGTTAAGGGGTTAAAATAAATTAATATTTTACACAGTTTAAAGTTTTAAATTGACTGCTTTACCTACTTGTAAACTGGATAAATTAATCAAAGAATGTGACTAATAATTCTTTGCATATTGGAATCAGAATTATATTTTACAAACAAATTTTAAATTTTATGCAATAATACCTTCTGCCCTCTCGTGACGAAATTCGGAAGCTCGCTTGAGGGTCCGTACAGCGCCAATTAGTACGTGGCAAAACACTCAAACTCTTAGCCAAAATCGACTATCGGTAATTTGGCTAAAAGTTTGAGCATTTTGCCACGTACTAATTGGCGCTGTATGGACCTCGAACCAAGCTTCATTTTTTCTCCACGAGAGGCGCCACAATACTCCCGTACTATTCTATAGCTTTATTTTGTTGTGCACATACCCACGATATCACAAAAGTAATTGTGTTAATTTTATGTAGCAACTAAAACTTACAACTTGTTGTAACAAATTTAGCGAACTAATTTAACGTCTAACTTATTTAATTCATTAGAATGGGGAAATGAACAAAACTACGTTTGATTTCTTAAATAATATTAATTATTATTTTAAAATATATGCGCAACAGCTTAGGTGTTATTCACAATTAGGTATCTCATTTTCCACTTCTTTTTGTTTGATTTACAAGTATATGTAATACAAGATATATAGATATATAGATACATATTCATATCTATGTAACATAAATATATATCTTTGTATATCTATACAATTCGCAATGAGGTAAATCTAAATTATCAAAGATATTACGACTGACGAAAGTCCGTAAGAATTGAATTCGAAATTGCCTAACTAATCGGCCTTCCGGTTTATCGTTAAGAATCTAACATGAGTAGATCACAGATCGTAGAACGTCGATTTGATTTGTTTCAACTGCGGGGATGAGGGGCGAGAAATGCCTAGCTTAATTAATCTATTGTTTGTATCATTATACCGGTAATCCTTTATCTTTCGTTTAAATTACATTTCGTAAATTTTGTTTAGATGACAATATTAAACGGTAGATCCACGGAAATGAAACTTAGTCCCTTCTTCTAATTAAATATACTTAACGATCGTCCACGTTTGACACGTTAACACGTTCTGTGCGGATTTCGTTTTACCTGTCCTTTATGTTCTCTCTACGCTTTGAGTGAATTACTTTTTATCTATGTATTTCTACCTTCAATACGTTCGCTATAATAACGAACGACTTTTCAACGAATCAAATGTTATATTAATTTCATAAAAGGAAAATATAATGAGCCGAGAAGGTACTTGTAAAAACATCCAGCAGAACCGCAACGAACGTGTTAAGAGGGTCCCCTTTGTTCAGTTATTCGTAAAATATATATTTACAAATACAGATTATTCCCTTGGTTTCTCTCCTGTGTTTTTGTGCGATCGCGTAACCATCTCATCTCGAGTTAAGTCTGCCGCAAACGAATGGTCGTAACATGTGGATAATGGCCATCCGTGAATACACGTCGAAATTCCATTGCTTTTACATTTTATTTCTAAAGAAACCATGATTTAACACGTCGGTTACCACCATATGGCCAACTAGTCAAAAAGGAGCAGTGCCTCTTGTCAAAAGATTCTTCTATGCTAAAGTAGTCAACGTGTTAAATATCGTTCAGCATCTCTGCGCGGAAAGTACGTATTGCATAGTGATTGAAAATATATGTAGCTGCTAACGGGTCACCTTCAGCGGCGGTCATGGAATGTTCAAACGGAAGAGTGTTCGCTAGCTGATCATGATCTCCACGCTTTTAGGCCGGACAAGTAAACAATCATTCAAGAACGAAACAGAAAGCACGGAGAACGAAACGAATCCCTTTTCTTGTTCGAATGTCTATTCCCTTCTCACCCTTCCTTCCCACAATCCGCCTGTGTAGAACAAGATCGATACTCGACAAATATTATCCAATAGCAACATTAAGAATCTGTGACGACAACAATTAATGAGGATAGTTTCTGGTGCACGAGTAGTAGTTATAAAAATCAAAGTGTATTGAGCTGCGGATGCCCACGACGGATTCCTGAATGTTTCTCATAATTTCTATGCACCTGGAGCAACGACAAACACCGTGCAACGCTATTTATATTCGACTACAATTATATCGTCGAGAAATCTCTGGGTATATACTGATACACGGTGGATCGGTAGAACACAACGTCCAGTCGACTATAACAGTCTTTTCTGGTGTTCATGGTTGCCAGAGGCGCATGTGTATATACACACAAGCTAATTATATTACATATACGACGTATGTATGTACATTAAACTATGATTAGGATGGTTGAATTGATATTTTCGGCCAGGACGCAGGCCATAGACGCCTATGTCTCGTTGTCCGTCGACGGTGTGCGAGGCTTCAGGATCTGCTGTGACATTCAGCTCTATTTTTTCGGAGCAAGGAATACCGTAGATTTTGCCTACGAGCCTACAAAATATTTGAAAAGTATGGTTGTCAAGAATTTACATAGCTTTAGCGACTTGACAACCTCGAAAACTCAAGTAGAATGGACCCTGAATACCTCGAACAGGCTCGCACGTCTTTACACCTCTCTGATTTATGTACACAATAAACCGTTCTCTGCGGACAGAGAAAGCTTAACATCGCGACTATATAACTCGTATGTTGTCTTTCCCCTTGTTTCCCTGTCTGTCGCTCCCCTTATTACAAAAATATATTGACCATTTGAACCGGCTATTGGCAGCGTGTCAGGTCATCATCATGAGATAATACGTGATCGCTTTGGACGCTGATAATCGCTTCTCGCTCACGATATGCATAACGAAACAAAACGTTCTCGACGCGCGAACGAATTCGAATATGGATAGACAATTAATTAAGCGTGGCAGGCAGACGTTCTGTTGTTTGTGTGCAACAATTCGATCGAAGTTCGAGGCGCGCATAATCGTTCAATTTCGACATGGAACACGATGCTTTCGCAGAGGCATGAAACAACGGACCTAAATCGTGTACTGTACAACAGAGAAACGAATGGCAGTCGCGACTAGAAGAAGAATTTGAAAACTGAGTGTTAGTCAACCCTAGAAACATGGTATGGTCTCTGCCCATAAGGACCGACAAAAGTATCTTCCACAGTGTACTAGAAAAATAGTAGAACTCTTGGAAAGAAGCACAGTATCGTTCCCGAAGATTCAAGGCGAGATATAAAAAGTAGAAAAAATAAGATGCAAGGGGCTTGAAGCATGAACCGGTTCTCCCTTTGATCAAAAATATTTTTCAGCCATTTTGAATTGAATTCGGCAGGGACCACCCTTTGCGCCTTCTTGATTTCATTACAGTTTGGAATTGAACAGTGTATGGAAATTCAAAGTTCTCAGAAGTGAAATACTATTACAGAAATGATTGCAAATGTGATGAAACGCAAACAAGAAGGAGCTGCTCAAGCTGTCCCATAACCCTTGTGGCTGCCGCGATTGCTGGGACACCTTGAGCTCAACGAAAGACAGAGTAATGGTTTGCTTCTTCGCATCGCCAATCCATTCGAGCTCAATGCACGGTAATGATCAATAACCATAAAAGGATCGGTGAAGAATGTCCAACGTAGTGGTCTTTAGGCTAAACCGTTTCATATGTTTGGATCTCGTCCAAAGTAATGATCATCCTCAGCAACGATCACTGATGATCTTGTGCGCGTTGAATCTCCGCTAAAGGAAACCTATCGGTCGCTACTTTGTTTCCTTAATCCAGATACCGAAGGGGCTCGTGAGATCTCTCGTGGTTCTAGGGTTCCTTCGTTATCACCCTGTGATCATCTCCTAAACTGAAGCGCGATTCGTTGGATCGATCAACGACAGCTCTCTCTCTCTCGAAAAACACTCGGATCGACTTGACTCGGTTTCTCGTGGATTCTATAGAGCTCTCTGTATATTCTTTGCTTCCCTAACAACGACGATTTCTCGATTTTTCTACAACCTTATTACTGTAATTGTTTCCCTGGGTTAACCACCTGGAACCTCGGCAGACAAAGGCCGAACTTGCTCTCGATGCCCGTGAAGATCGGCAAGGCTACCTGGTAGCCGCCTATGTGATCCGGGTTCGTCGATCGGATCTCTTGCACCACTCCCGTCGGTATTTTAAGCTCTGACCCAGCAGGTCGTCTAAAACATAACATTGTTAATACACTCTCAATTTTGAAGTCTTGTATTATGACTTTAAATATACTATCTAATCTTCTAATCCAACTTACGATCCTCCAAAATCGACCACGAACAACCTTTGTAGCAGTTCATAGGTGAAGAGGGTGACGCCGAACTGGGGTGACGATCTGAACACTCGTGCTGCAAAATAGAAATTAAATGCAACTAGAATCATTAGAAAAGAGACGAATAGTGAAACATCGTATACCATTAAAAACTGTGCTCGATGAATGTTAATGATTGTCTTCTCGACTCAATGTTCTCTGTGATCGTGACGGGACACGATTCGTCGGACATCTGACTAAATCACATGAGTATCAACAGTAATCGTGCGACGATCATTCGACGAACAAACTCATTGTCCAGGGTTAGAAGTTATGAGAGAGGGTGAGAGAAACGAGAACGGAAGAGATGGGAGAACTTGAACGAAGCCGGGGTTGGAACTAAACAAAATAAACTTGAAAAACCCACGAGAGACTGGCAGGCACAGAGAAAAATTAAGTACTCACTTAGAAGCAAGTTGCCAGGTCATATTGGAGGGGAAGAATAGTCGAAAGATGCAGCAGGGCCAATCCCCGCGCATGCAATCGACCAAAATCAAAACATATTACTAACTGTCTTCGCATAGAATGTAAAATAAAATTTCCTGCACTTTCTAACTTGCTACCACGTTCCGTATCCACAACGATCGATTGTCGAACGCTGAGTTTAAAGAGAATCTCGTACCTGATGCTCCCTTCCAGAACGCTCTGGCCCCTTCCTCCCTGAAAATTTTCCTAGCGCAGTCTGCTAGGCCGTTATACGTTGTCTGACCCTCCCTGGCTACCACCTATCCAACAAAAATCATGCAAGTTCCAATCAGACCCTACATATTGCTGAAATGTATGTATAAAGTGTATCTTATTAAAACGAAGCCTAGCGGACCCACTTGTAGTCTCGTCTTGATCACATCAGCAGGGGTGACTAAAGCTGCGGCAGGCACACCTGCTAATGCACCTGCAAAGAGGAGAGAAAGGGGTGTGTTGTACCCTCCCTCATCCGCCAGTTTAGTTTTCGTGTGGGCGTACATGGGGAAGTAGATAGCACTGAAGGGAATATCCCGGAGGAAGCAAGCTCTGCTACCCTGAAACCAAGAGACACGATGGAAAATGAAGTACTATTAATTAACTTCTCGTATTGGCAAGGAACCTACTTTGTACAATCCAAAAAGACCCAACTCCTTGACAACGGACCAAGCTCTCACTTTCGAACCTCCAGCTATCTCTCCAGCCACCTGAAGTCTGATTTTTACGATCTCCAACGGATTGGTGAATATCACTTGTGACCCTCCGGCCTGAAAATGAAAATAGGACGTGTTAGCAACGCAATGCATCACTATTTTGGCGGGATCAATGAAAGAGTGAGCGCGATATCATATTGTGTCTTTCGAAGAGAATTGTGACCACTTACGCAAGCACCAGACAAAATCTCCCCGTAAAGGGGCAGATTGCCATTCTTATCCATGAACTTATCTCTGACGAAATCGTTGACAGTTAGCTTGATCGCCTTTTCGGGCGCGACACCCATCAGCTGCGGCAGCAGACCTCTGTAAAGCCCGAAGAAACCCTCGTGCCGGATTACCTGTCAAACGCGAGACACCAGCTTCATGATTAACAATGCAGGCGGTGTGTCGTAGCGAGACTTTTCGATTCCAACCTTTTTCAAGCAATCGAAGCTGTTTCGGTACATCAGCTCGCCGACCAGAGATCCGGTCCTCTGGTTCTGCAATCTCGTCTTTACCAGGTCGATGGGATACACAGCTGTCGCGCCCACCGCTGTACAGAATAGTCCCCGTCTAGTTCTTTATTGCTTGCTATATCAGAAACTATCGAGTGCCATCTTCGCAACAGCTCGACTAAATCACCCCGATAGTCTACAGTCCACAGGCTTGACACGCGAGACTGAGACTATTTTCTTCCATACTTGGAAAACTTGCTTCTGTCTTCATTTAAAACAAACTTGGAATATTGAATAACCGTTTAACGAGAGAGACAGTGTTTCCTCTATAGTGTCGCAATGAACAAGTGTGCAACGCTACGGAGGAAACATTGTTTAGCCCATTCTCGCGTGACCTGTTGGAGCGAATCTAATCTCTGGGACTCTGTAAACTCGGTTTACACGGCTGCTGCAAGGTAAAGAATTTGATCAGATTCGAACAGACGTACCTCCGCCGATCGAGCCGAGCACGAACCGATAACCGCTCTCGAGAATCTGCACGACCACGCCCCGCTCTTCTGGGCTCTGAAATAGAACAACTCCGTGAATATTAAAACACTGTGTAAACGTCGTACGATTCTCGACCGATTTTCTACAACGATTCTTTTTCCCGGGATGATTATCTGACTGGCATCCATGAGACCGCCGTGAATAACACGGCGCTTCTAGAATTCCCGTCGCACACTTACCGACACCGCCTTGATCTCGGCTAGGCGTTTTGTAATTTGCTTGAAATACTGCTCAGGTGTCATAGCCACGAGATCATTGTATACAATTTTCCTGAAACCCGAGAAAATGCCTGCTCAATATAGGTGAGGTATGGCTTCCGGGCAGCGTGAAAGCGATATTTTTTCGACTTTTGAGAAAAAGAGAGAGGGGGGAAATAGAGGAAGAAAGAAAGAAAGAGACAGAGAGAGAGAGAGAGAGAGAGAGAGAGAGAGAGAAATAGATAGAGAGAAAGAAAAAGATAAGATAGGGGTGTGTAAACGGATCGTTATCATTATAATTCCCTTTATGTGTGTCCCCCTTTGAGAACCGGGAATGGTACGTGTATATGTCTAGGATGATCATTATAGCAACGTCGATGGCACTGTTCGAGCAAATACTAAGAATCCTGGCAAACGGAGCACCTCAAATGGATCCTTAAAGTCTGACGTGGCAACAAGGTGGGTTCGATATCTGCGTTGCAGGAGTGCTAAGGAGAGCAGAGGCAGGGGAAATAGAATATAAAATGGAATCGTTAGTGCCCACGGTGTGCAAATGTTTGCAAATACCATCGTCCTAAGATAGGTATGCTGAAGAAAATAGGTGAGACAAATGTGGTGTATACATTTGCTGTAGGACACAGCGTGCAACTGCAACCACTTCAAGTAACGATCCCGGTGGAAAATCTTTCAGCCAAGAGTTGCGCAGAGGACGTTTGACGATCAAGATTAGTTTCAAATGGAATCACATTTTCAAACTGCACCAATGCAATAGAAGACGTACGACTCAATTTAAAAAACCACGCTTGACCTAAAAATGTCCTCGACGTGTTTATGTCTCACTTGAACCTACTCAACGCTTATCTGGAACATTTTCCACTAGTAAATCGTTAGTAATCGAAGTGGTTTCAATTACATACTCCACCCTGTACATATATGAATGTACACGGAAATGTCCCTCCTAACTCGAGCATCTCAAGAAACATGGGGGGCCGTATTCGAGGTAGCCGACCTGGTTGGGACACTTCGTGCATCATTATATACATACGTACGTATAGAGGTAAATTCGTTTTGGCAAAAGGAATGGGAATATTTGTCTCCGAAAGCCAGCGATCTCTCAGACAACTTTCGAGACTCGTTTGGCGCGTGCTTTCAGATTCCCGTTGCTTTCGCGCGTGGCCAACAACATTATGCTTCTTAGAACAGACTTATAGCACGTGATTATTCTTGTATATACAAAGACGCACCCAAGCCGCGAGTCTGCCTCGTCATCTTCCGTAGATCTGATCATATCCAGGCAGCGTAAACACGTAAACAAATACATTGAATTATGGGAGCCACGATCGTCGCATACCGAACAGATTGTCGGAAATAGTAATTAAAAATCTTTGCTGAGAGGGCGATTTAGAAAATGACTGGTTTGGTTTGATTTGTTTCGCTCGATAGGGATCGTCGTTCTTCGTCTTCCTTTCTATTGCCAAGGAACGACGCAGACAGGTTTGACACGCTCCGAGCACGTTTTGGATGATGACGATGCGCTTGCTGGTACAACGGATAGCATTATCACGGTGGCTATAGTTTTTCAGTTTTTGCCTTTTGTCTTTTCTCGTTTGCGTTCGGGTTTTCGTTATTTTCGTTCGTTATACTGTTTGTTGTTTATTGCTTTTCGTTGACCAGATCAGCGAGGAAGTTAGTCTATCGCGTTTCATTCTCGGCTACCACCGCTCTTTTGTCTTTAGATTCCTGCTTGCGGTTCATGCCCTTTGATCGACGCTGAAGAGACTATCAGTTTGCTCTCGAGATCGGAGATACTCACCCTGTCTGATGAAGCAGGTCGCAGAGCTGAAACAGAATGTCCACCTCCAGTGGTGTGATCTGCGACATCATTTGTGCGGAATGGAGAAACCTCTCTGAAAGCGAATAAATAGGGTATTCTCTTCTTCTCAAGATGCACTCCTAATTGTACAAGGGAAAACGAAGATATATGTACCTTTGGTAACTTCTTCGTATCGGTGGCCGTTGGTCGCGTTCAGGTAGATACGTTTTATCAGCTCCATGTTATTCAAGAGAGAGATGAACGCCATGAAATAAGGAAAGCTGATTTTCCTTCCCGATTGTCCAATACTTGCGGCCTGCAATTCGATCAAGTTACATACGCTATGTTCATCAGAAGCTATCAATAAATTGATGAATATAAACGGTTAGATCTTTTCCGCTCTGTTAAGCTGTTATCCACATGCATCAATCTAATGCAACGGCTGCGATCCACGGTTGTAAATAAAAGGGATCAGCTTACAGCAACCAAGTTATCCCTGACGTTACGTGTGAGCAGATGACTCTTGATACTGAGCATGATATCTTGAAAATCCAGTGCTGAAATAAAACCCTGTCCCTCCTTATCGAACTTCTTGAAACCCTCTATCGCATATTCTTCGTGAAAGTCCTGAAATCAAGAAGTTAAACGTAATGGAAAACAATGTCAGACAGTCACGAAGAAGATACGTTTCTGTACACGCACGTGTAAAAACTGACTGAACTCCGCATAGCTGATCAACCTCTGTTTATCCTTTCCAAAGTAGAGTTTGATGAAGCTGCTGTCCATGTTGAACGGCATCCGCTGATGCAACTCCGTCTTCCGCATCACCTCAGCGAACTCCTCTGAAAACGAGCATCGTCATCAGACTCTGGGATCTCTTACTGCTCCTCGTGTTTACCATGTTCGACTTACCAAACGCAACCATTCCATTTCCATTAGTGTCAAACAGCTGGAACGCTGTCTTGTAGAGGGCGTCCGGCACACAGAGCAGCCCCTCGAACGCTTGGAACTCGGCGAACGATATGAGCCTGTAACCGTTTGTTTTAGCCAAATTACAATATGTAGGGGAAATCAGGCTAAGCTGGACCAGCATTTTCGTATTACGGGGAAGCAAAATTATCTAAAGCTCTTCTAACTGTTACATAGCATAAATTTGATCCACGCGTCGAGGACTCTAATAAGTTTAATTGATTTCCAAGGAGATTCAGCCACATGGAGCATGGAGGTCAAGGAGTCGGGAGGTCAAGACGGCGGTATCTAGGAGAGGAAGATAGCGTTCTCGAGAGACTGACCCATCTTTGCTGGTGTCGACGATACCGGCGAGCAGATTGACAGAGTCGGGGTTGTAGTCTGGATCAGTGTAGAGCCCAAGGTAGCTTCGCACGAAGTCGGACGGGGTCATGAACCGCTCGCCATTCTTCTCCTGCGATGCGTACTACGATTTGCCAAAAAGAAAAGCTTCGTTATTAGCCGATCAATTGGAGCAAGAAAAAAGACAGTGAAAGTACAAAGTCCGGTTTCTCACCTGATTGAAGATTTCATGGAGGCGTTCAGTATACGCACGCTTTAGATATCCGGAACCCTGAAACCGAAAGCGGTTACGATCAGAAAAATTCGTTTCCTTGCACTTTATCTTTCTGTTTGTCGTGCGCAGCGCTCGTTACTTCGACGAAGCAGCTCGGGCGGAGATTGAAAATTAAAATGAAGCCTCTCCGGGCTGCAGCGTCGGCCGGCATCAATAATTCATGCCGTTTTTCCGGGAGACCTCGTAATTCGACGATTTATAGCTTACGCTATTTTCACTAATCCCTATGAACCGTGGACGGGTTATCTGCGATAACGCGTTATCGCAAGGCCGATAGCGAAAAAGGCTGCAATTCGCTCCGAGATCGCGCTTCTGTTTAAAGACGTTGCTGGCGAGCTTACCGCCGGACAAATTAGTCTCTAGCAAGACCAACAATATTTTTATAGAATTGCGGTAAAAGCGTCGTCGCCGTTCGATCATTTCCAATAAAAGAGAATTTCTTATTTCTTAAAATAAGAAATGCAAAACCGGTCAAAACGACCGTCACCGTTGGTTCAATGTTAAAGCTGGAGCATTTACTTGTTTTAAAGATGCTCGATTTCTATTGATCGTAGGACGGCGATTGTACTCGGGCTATAATCAGAAGCGCGACAAGTTTGCACAAACATGCTAGCTCACTTGTAACATTTCGTGAATAAAAACCGCAGGTTCGGGCGCTCAGGGACGACAGTGTTCATCGCGTTGCGCAATAAAGCGATAAAGAAAGTTCGGGCCGCTGCGATAACAGGATATCGAGCAATCTGCCGGCAGAATTACGCGACGCTCTGATCATTATCTAACCGACGAACGTTCCGATCGAGTCATATAGGCTATCGAAAAAGTTGCAATTCGTCCGAGGACCACGGAATTGCAGCGGTTCCGTCGGAACAACTGTCCTCCCGCTTCGATGTCGAGGGAACGTGGCGAACGGTTAAAGGTTCAACGTTCGACGGCAACGGGTTTAATCGAATGTTGAAGCTCGACACCGAAAGGTCCCGAACCGATTGACACGTTCGTTGATACAGTCGCTCGCAGCTTGTTAACGGCTTCGCGCAACCTCGAGAAATATTTGATCAAGAGTCAGAAGTTAATTGATTCGAACACCGCGGAACGAGCAACTTCGCCCGTCGTTTCTCAAAGCAAAACGGCCTTTTAGGAAGATCAAATGCAATGCTTCGAAAGTAGAGACTTTGCGCTTTAAAACGAGCACAAGCAAAGAGCCGCGGAATTCTTTTACAGGGCGTTACAGGCACCGGAAGTTGGCCGATTCTGCGAACGAGGAAGAGCAAACGGCTCGACATCTTTCCTCGTTCCGCAAAGGAAGACGATCTTCGCGACGACGAAGCTCAATAGGCTGAGAAAGTAGAACGTTTACCCTTTGAAACGGGCAGATTATCGATTGCAACCTCGTGGAAGTTTCGAGTTGCAAACCCGAAGTAAAATTGGCTCGAGTTCGAAGTGTAAACGAGTTACTCGTGTTTGCCTGTTGCCTCTACTATGTTCAATACTACTCGAGACTCGGTTGTTCCCCGATTCGAACAGTATCGTGCGCAGTGCGCACGGTTCAGGCCGGAATCGAGGCTTCCTCGGACGATAGAATATGTCAGCATCACGTGGCTGACATGTGGCATTCTGTTACATGCCATTTTTCACGGTCGCTTGACGTTCGAGAACTTGATGCAGAAAATAATACGAGAATGGCAACGGAGAGAGAGGGAGAGAGAGAGAGAGAGAGAGAGTCGATCTCAAAATAAGATTCCTGCCAGTTGGAACGTCAGCGCGCGATGAAGAACAATCTTATCTATCGCGAGATTGGCTCGAGAGAAGCGCGGCCAAAAATCAGGGGGATCCTCCGATTGCGCGTCGGCTAAGAAATAATAGGCAAACGAATCGAATCGAAGGAAATGTTTTCTCGCAACTAAACAGCGTACCTGTAAATCCCAAAAAGATTCGTTTGCCTATTGTCAATGGTTCTCCGGACAAAAAAAGTTCTACAGATGGTCCGTGTACGTTTAACAGCATAGACTTTTGCAAGGCGGCAATCGTCGATCGTTTTCGGTGCTCGGTAAGTTCGCAACACCGGTTCGGAACAGCTATATGGGTGGTCCAGTAACGTACCGCAGACTGCCAGAAGAATGGCATCTCTGTGCCGTCGGGAAGCCCGAGAAAAGGAATGCGGAGGCAGAGAGAGCGAGGTAGAGAGAGGGAGAGAAAGTGAGAACGGTTGCGAGTGTACTTCCAGCAGGAGAAACGGTCACGTGCTGACGGAAATCAGCATGCTGACGGGGGTCGCGTGCGTCGAATAACGGGTCACAGTCACTAGATCGCAGAAAAAGGTCAGCAGATGTCTCGGAGCAATGCTGGAATGCGGTTGCAGAATGCGGTACGCAGCCGTCGGTGAACTACGGAATCAAAGTAGTCGACGGGATCGGAAGAGCTCGATTCGATCCCTCGCGTGCGAAAGTCACCACCAGACTGATTCCCAGAGGGCTGCGCTCAGACGATTCTGCTCGGCTTCCTATACCTAAACGTGTCTCGAGCTGTACATATTTAGGCCACTGGGGAGCCCAACTAGACGACTCGTCGGCAGAAAAACTGCTCGACGTTCTTCTACTCGATCGAACAGAAATAAAGAACATTCGGGAATCGATCGAACCCGAGGCAGGTGTCGCGTAGCTCGCGTTCCAGGTCAAAGTGCAGCGAAAGGTTTCGTCGGCTAGCTTTCCTAGCGGCGGTGCAACACGGTCGTGTTCCATTGTCAAGAGCAAGTATTTTTACGTGTTTACGATAGCGCGTGCCTTGGCTCGGCTCGGCGACGGCCAACCGGTTCGACGGCGCATAGCTTCCTGCATGCATGCGTCGCGCTCTCGCACATTTTGCAACGCGTTACGTAATCGGCGAATCAACGGGCCGCCCATTCCGATTGTCGATCTATCTACACGTGGTCGGCAATTCATCGTCGGGCTCGTTAGCCCCCGGTAATTAACGCGATCCGCGCCGCTGCGTCGCGAGCTCCGGACGCGCCGCCGGATTAGCAAACGGAGCTCAGCCCGCTTAGCGCTGCACGAGAACGTTGCGGAATGTTTCAAAGATCGAAGCCTCCTCTTTCGAAGCAGTACGGAAAATCCGATGCACGATTCTTTTCAGGTGCCCCGTCGGACCCCGAACGACGGATGCACCGTCGTTACAGGTATACCGATGCAGATATAGGATACGTAAGATCCGCAGTCGATCGGAAAGTGCAACCGACCGAAGCGAGACGCCGTCGGGAAGAACAAAGTCGACAGCGAGCAACAGGTGTCTTTCTGGTCGCGGAGTACTACCTCGGGTCCGAGGAAGGCGGCGACTCGCACCGCTCGGACGCATCCGAGTGCAGCGAGTGCAACGAGAGCGAGCGACGAGACAAGATGTTCGGTGTTCCCGATGTCGTCGGATCGGACGCCGGCACTTGAAAGACGTCCCGACGCAGTCTAATGCATTTAAGGATCTCCCGTTTAACCCAACGACGAGCCTAACGTAAGCGACCAAGCATCCTCCTGGTATCGTCATCGTTCCGCTAGCTTACGTAAACGCGATCGACGGAAACAACGTTCCGCGAAATTGTTCACTCCCGACATTTCAATCTCAACGATTCCCGGTCGTTAATTGTTATGCAACGCGCTCGCGGGAGAGACGGCAATTAATGTTAATTAGACGGAGATGCAGCCGGATGTACTTTCGATATACATATGTGCGCGCAATAAATTTCTTTGAAAGACGACACAATCCCAGATGCGGCGACCAAATCGTTGAAATTGATAATCGGACGAACTACGGAACTGTTAAAATTCTAAGTAAATTTTCAAGCACTTTGCACAACCGTTATCAACGGACGTCGCGCGTCCGAGCACCGAGCGTAAAAAGCTTAAGCACCTCGTGATTCGCGTCGGCCTGCATTCTCTTGCATCAAGATGGAGAGCGCAGCGTCCAGGAAGCACACTCCGATTTCACACGAACGACTGAATCATCGACGTCATGATTGCTCAACGAGAAGACGGACGATTACGCAGACCGATCATATCCAGAAAAAAACGCGAGAAGCGAGCACGGAAACGATCCGAGCGTAACTGACTGACTGACTGACTCGCCGGAGTGCCGGAGCCGGAGCAGAAGAGTTGCACTCCGTGCGCAACTGGTGCAAGTTCACGCACCGAATGGGAGGTGGACACGAGGTCCCCGACCCCCTCTCGACACGGACAACTGTTACAAGAAGATCGCAGAGGACGCGGTTACCGCTAACGGAACGGTTCCCGTCCGTGGCTCGCTGGAAACTGCAGCCACCGAACCCCCTACCATTTCGAAATCACTTTCGAGACAGCTACCGTTCGCAGCGAGCCAAATCTTTCCATCCGTATTCGCATAAGCTTGCCGCATCAGCCTACATTTTTGTACAACGATCTGTTCGAGTTTGTAAGAGTTATTATCGGTTTGCTGGCCGCGGAGTCCGGAGATGCTCGCGAGGCGACGGCTAAGCGCCGGGGTGGTGTCGCGTTTAGTTTAGTCGAAAGGGAAGGTAGAATGGTAATTTTAACGACGGAAGAGGGCAGGACCCTGAACTGCGAAAGCTTCTCGAGGCAGTAAAGCATGGCGAAGTTTGGGAAAGAGCTGGCAGGGCCCGCGGGAGCCGCGATGCGTCCCTGGGGTAGCCCGGTGCATTGGAGTATCGTGTACTTGGTTGGATATCTGGAATACGGATTCGCTAGCAGAAGCTACGATCTGGCAAACAGTCACGGTACTGCGGTAGATTTCGGATCTACAGCGAATTCCGCGCGTATTCGACCTGATTTCGCGACCGAATCGAGCGCGCGTCCGCCATTGGAACGATTTTTCGCCCTCGTTATAATTATACCGCGCCGCTTAACGCAAACGATATTTAGACAATTTTAAGATCCAGCGATCGTACGAAATGGAGCGTGATTAATTAGGTCTATCGCGAGACCGCAAAAATGATGGACAGCGTGACTCGCATTGCACTCGACGGCTCGGGTTGCACAATGCGACGATCGCTGCGACGAGCCGGGTCGGTGTGACATCGCGAAACGTTCCTCGGCCTCGAATCAATTATCGATCCCGCGGTGAAGAAAACACGTGGCCGACGCAAGGCCACCGGAGGAGAGTTGCAGTCCACCGCATTGCCGCAGTCGTCTCGACCCACTGCGCGCCAGTCGAAATTTCTGAAAGCTGGCCATTCGCTGAGTCGCTACCCCGAACGGCCCCAGACACGGACTCTTTATCTCGTAATTACGTCGCTCGATTAGGACAACACGGGCGCAAGTTCGAGTTACGATCGAGATAACGTAGCCTATCGAATCGTTTCGATAATTTCAAGTACTTTCAAGAGCAACGATAGAATCTCGGCTGGACGGTGTTTGCGATAGGTTTCGAGCGTTCGAACGGAAAACTCCTGGATCGAACGCTTGCGGAGGATTCGATGAAATATGGAGGCGTTCGATCGGCCGCCGAGTGCGGCGCAAATAAATTATTAACGGGCGCATCGATCGCGCCCTTATAATAAGACAGGATGCGGCACGGAACGCCTCGGATTCACACCGGCGGGGATCGGTATAAATACTTGCTCGATTTTGATCGCGCTTTTCTGTTATTACGTTTACGTTGGACACGTGCCTAAAGGCGCCACTCGATCGTCGGGCTCCTCCCGATCCTCCTCGGCCGGCAGATTTTATGTTCCAATTTCGCTCGTTCGGTCGTTCCCACTGTATCAGACGGCGGACGCGCGACGCGCGACGCCCGATGCGGACGCTTCCGGCGCGGCGCGGTGGCCCATTTGCGCCCCCTTTTCCCTCGAACTTGCTTTACCCTTTCCGTATACTTCTGGCAGGTGGTGAAAATATACTACAGCATCGAACAAGTGAGAAATCGTCGGAATTTTCATCGCGACGGGGAATCGGTTGTTCGCGTTGACCTAATTCCTATCGTATGGGTTGCGGCGTACGCGAAGCCCGGCTACGAAGATATTATTATCTCGAAGCCGCCATTATTTTCCGGTGAACCCGCGTTCCGTTTTGATCCGATCGAAGCCGACGAAATTTCACTGGAACATGTGTTCATTTTACATGCACGCGCAATCGTTCTAGCGAGGCCGGATTACAACACGACCCTGCGTACGTGACTCCACGCACGGAAATATTATCGCCTGCCATCCCTATCGTGTCATGTCTCCGGCATTTGTCTTGTAATATCTCGAAACAGGGCACCGGATAGTCGATGTTCCGAGCTGCTAAGACGGATGAATCTAAGCTATCCCAGGGCAATCTGACTGGATTATTCCAGCTACGCATCGTGACGGTCGCATTTCCTTCGAAACTTCACTCCGACGCGTCTCAATCAATTTTATCCGCAGCCATGAAAACGAACGACCCATGTAACGTTCCAAGATTGTGTTTTTCTGGAACGAATCGGCATTCCGATATACTGGCGGATCTTGAAACGATCTCAGGGTCCAAGATCATCGATAACCGAACGAGCTGACGAATTACGAGGGTCAACGTAGTAAAAACGCAAAGAGGACGAAAACGAAACCGATACCGGATCATACCGGACCGACGCGACACTCTGTCGCGTTAAAAATACGCAGATATGCAAAAGTCAAAATATTTGTCGTGGAAAATTTTTCAGTCCCGACCTCGACTATTTAATCATGATTGTTATCCCAAACGGTCGGTCGACCACTATCAAAAACTGCTACCGTATCTCCTCCGTAACTTCCTCTAGAGCGGCACAACGTTACGGAGGGAATTATTTGCAAAATGCACCAACAAGGTGCGACGTGGGTGTCTTCAGGGTTCGAGAGTATAGTCAATTCATTTCAATTCATTGGCGGGTGAATTGAATAATGGGAGAGCACATTGAGGTCCATTGCCAATAGAGCGGCGCAGGAAATTGTTTACGCGATAGTTAACGTTGCGCGGCTCTCACGATAAAAACTTGATTCGAAGACGCGGACGAAAGGAGGAATTGCAGTAAAAGCTGGTTGAAATCGAAGAATTAATCGGCTCGTCATAGTCGAGGCTCGAGGAAGCGTGACTCCGTGTCTAAGTACACGTTGTAAATGTATAACTTCTGCTATTATTGCCTCTTCCGTGAGTTGGACCCGCTTGACCCGCTGGCTCAAGCGATTTCCGGGGCAAACGCTCTATAATTTCGTCGTCGAGTTCCCTCAATTTTCAACCAAAGAACGTTCGCCTGTGAAATCTATAAATGTGCGAAGATCCGCGGTCGGTTTATAATTAGCGAGTTTAAACGACATCTAACGGTGGAAATATGAAATAAACGAGCAACGATAAGTATGTATGCGATAAAAGGCGCTCGCTTTATGTTGCCCAAACAAATTAATTGTATTCCGGTGAAAGGTTAAATGTCCAAGAGTACTTAGGAATCTCGAGCTATGCTACGAGTCGCACGACTCGCCTCGTTGTGTAAGCAACGACGAACGAATTCTCGGAACGGTATTCGACTCTTCCATGCTTTGGAATTCTGGGAAAAAGTTTCAGCGAATCGAACGAATGAACGAGCCACATGGGATCGCTCGATGGCTTCGGAAAACCATGAGAAATTGCTGCAAAGAACGAACGATCGGGAAACGGCAATCGATTACGGTACGATCCTCTCGGGGCGTAGATTTCCGACGGGAAACTCCGGTACACGGTGCACGAGAAGTCGGCGATCATCGAACGACTTCCGGTTTCATCTCGGAAGGGTAGTGGCATGCTGCTGGATCGCGAGAACGGTTTCGAGAGACACAGAGAGACCGAAAATGTATCGAGATCGAGAGTGAGAGTTGCGGACTCGAGCCCCCGTGACCTCGAAACGAAGACGGCCTCGCGGCCCGACTATTCCAGGGGATCGATAATCGCACCGCCATTCGCGGACACGTACAACACAGAATGCAGATGCGAATCGGCTGGTGCTGGTACATACTGGTGTGGCTCCGGCTGCGGCTCGGGCTCGGGCTCGGACTGCAGTGCCGTTCCCGTCGGAGCCACCGGCTTCCGCGGTATTCGATAAAGACGGAGGAGGGACAGGATAGAATCCTTCCAAACTCGGTTAGACCCTGACCGATCTCATTCCCAGGCCAGGCTCGATCGGCCTTGATCTAGATCGGCGTAGACGGCGCGTAACGCGATGCAACCGTCTAGGTCTAAGGAAATACGACAAGCAAAACTTACCCACCTCTTGGCAGGATGCTCGAACGAGAAGCGAGTCCTTCAACATTCCCAGTAGCAGAAGATTTCACTGAAATATCGCCGGTTCAGTATTACTATTTCACAGGATGTAAATGCGCAGGTAACCCGGTGGACTGGTTCGTTATCTCGTCGGTCTATCACCGCACACACTTTGCACCAGCACTGTTTCCACTTGTGTCAGGAACCCGAGAGACGATCGGCTTTCTGGAGGTGTGTCTGTTTCGACTCACGGGCCACGATTCAACGAACCTTGTTGCGACACTATGACGCGTACTACCAAATGCTACCAAATGCTCGACCGCACTTTGAAAACACTTTGCGGAACGGAAGCTGCCATACTACTGTGCGAAAACCGACACGTATCGCCATCTGGTCGTCCCCGTCCCCATCAAGAAACATGGCAGCCATTAGTGATGGCGTCCAGTGGCGTCAGGTGTCAACCTAACCCTTTCGAACGGCGGATTATTTGAATTGCTCATTCCGAAGTGACACGGCGAATCGAAAAGGCTTTAGATAGGCTAGAATTTATGACAGAACATGCACGACGAAGGACGATTATCTACGAGAAGCTGTTTTATTCCTACTTATTCTGTAACGTAAAAAGATAAAGTCTGATTTGTCCGAATTAATCCTCCGTGGGCAACCATGACTTTCGCACCTTCGATCAATTTCTTTACTGTTCTCAGATTTCAAAAGATCTGACAAAATTCTGGAATGCTAATTGAAGTTTCTATTGTTGTACATATAATTCGTCGTTCGTTGAGTCAAATGTTTAATGACTTAATTGAGAAAAATAAATAAATATCCCACACAATTCAACAGTGAAATTTCACTTCGATTATAAACAACCTAGGTTCTTCGTTATTATTTGCAATTTACACATTAAGATCATTTCTATGTTAATTCTTATTTATATTATTACAAATAATTCTTACCGATTTTTATGTAAGATTATCTGCAAATTTTGGCAAGCATGGTCTACTTCATTCGTGGACGCGTGCAGCACCATCATACGTAGCGAGAAAATGCTGAACCTACTAGTCAAATTATTTCCAGACTCCTCCGCTAGATGTTATTAGTATAAAATTCTACAGAACGCCATCTATCGGAAGAATGTAGCTCGATTACGATCGGTCAATGTATTTTATCCTTTGAGCAACTTTTGGCTAGCAGTTTGTGCATTTTATCGCTACAAATGGTGGTGTTATACTCGTTTTAATGGACCATATGATTCTTGCTGCAATTTACATACGACTTTAGATAAAAAACGACAAAAATCAATCTCCTCCAAGAAAAAATAATAATCTAATACATTCCCTAATGTTTTTAAGGAACGAATTAAAGCTGGAAAATTGCACTTTCTGATAGAGGGATTGGGATTTCTAAATAACTGTGATACCACAGTAAAAATCTAAATTGAACAAGTGATTGTTTGATCACAGAACAGATATTCGAATGGAAGAGCTTCGTAGATATAATTTTCCTATGCTTTCTCATTGGGATTTTTCAACGTTTCACTAGTCATCATGTAACTAGAATATCATTTAAAAACAAGTAAACTAAATTTTTTAGATCCGTCGTTTCCTTTCGCGACGAATCGATGCAAGAAGATTCATTCGTGATCGTTAACTTGTTGGCGGGAAGAGATGTTCGTTTCCAAGTTTAGTCAACAATTATATTTGTCAGTATCAAGTGTAATATTCGCATAAATAATAGGTACCTGGATTGAATCTCGCGGGTTCTTCCATGAAATTCGTGTTATCGACGCGACAGTTCGCTTGCAAACGCGTCCGTGGTCGTGATCGTTGCTCAGAATTCGAAACTCGTTATCGATCTGCTCGTATCCATCGAACTTATTTGAAACCGGGATCGAATCGGTGATATGCGAAGTTCTCGTCAAGAAACGTTCGTTACGAATACGAACGTGTGACGTGTGTAAAATCAAATTTACCCGATCAATAAAGGAGCGGTGTAAAACGGTACTCTAGAAAAATCGAAACGGCTAACGGCCATCTTGAATCACGCGAGCTTTGTTTGCGCCAACTTCACACGACAGTCGCATTTCTCTACTTTTTCGCGAGATTGTCGCTTCTCGTCTGCACTGTGTCTGTTCTGGATCCGTAACGAAAACAACGATTACTTTTCCCGTGGAAAATTCGTCGCCGAGTGTGATTGGAGTGGACGTAGCAGGAGCCACTTCTCGGTAAGTCCAAAATGCAATGGGTTTTCGGGAAAATTGGCAGGAAACTGCGTCGTCGAGGGGAAACATTGTTCTCGAGCAGAGACTAACGTATTCCGTGAAACGTTTTCAAGAATGACACGATTTCTGTTCCGTCCATGTTATCGCGCGATTAGACGCTTTTGCGATTGTATTCATGAACCTTAGAACCTATGACAACGCATTTTTCAACGCCCTCGACAACGTTCCATGCGGTAGCAACTCTGCGAGCTTTCCGCGAAACCACTCTTGTCATTTTCATGATTCGTCAACCTAGTTTTCCACGCACTGTTCCTACATCTTATACAAAACACTGCAATTTCTATTCGAATTCACCTGGACTCACCATCTTGCTCTTTTTTTATTCCAGTTCGAAGAGGTGCTACTTGCAATCATTTATATACTAATGGTTATCTTAAATACTCTAAACACACTGCTATTGGAGGGAATCACTGCTTTTTTTTTAGTTGTTCCAGATACAGTAATCTTTGATGACATATTTTGTTACAAGGATGTTGCACAATCCGTTGTTTCTCTTTGCAACGACTAGAAAACTACTGCAAATTTCAAATGATCTTTCTTTAAAGACTTCTCGAAGGATCCTTCGAAAGGTCTTTGGATTTGATTTACAATATTTATTTGGATCCTGATTAAGTACCACCTTCGATATATTCCTCTATCAACAAGTTACAATTTGTATTGCACTGTTGCTTACAGGTGTCATCTTTTGCTACATGGTATTGATTCTTTGTTAAAGTAGCCTTCGTTAAAGGCTGATTTCTAATACAAGAAGTTTTCTTCTTGCGAATACACAGAGTGAAAAATTCCTCGTAACAATCTTCTGACTCCCATGACACGAAAAAATACTATGGCACAAGGACAATAATTAAGATATAATTACAGCGTTTTTTCTCGGACGAGCGTGCCGGATCTCACGATCACGAGCTATATACTTTAAAGTCTACAGGTAGGACGATCGATCAGAAATTATCGCATCTACGCGACTGTTCTCCTTTTAATTGTTCCCATCCTAATTGAGTTTCCTCGAGATCGCTGCTGCATTTATGGGACTCTAGCGCGTCAGGTGGTCGCTCGTTCGTCTACCAGAGCGGACTGGGATGATTTCGTAACAGCCAGTGTTGTTTCATTATCAAACAATAATGACTCACTGCTACATGGTAGCCAATTATGCGTGCAACGGAAGGAAGGAGAAACAAAGAGCGGTACTTTCGCGTCTCGTAGTCGATAATCGTTGCTAGTCACCGAACGATGAACACAGTTCACGGTGAACATCTATCTCGCGTAACTGCCATAAATTCTGCCACGATATTAATCAGAGATTAGCCGAGCCGATTAGACGAATTCAGAACGACAAGGTTTTCGAGTGCAGCAAGAGATGATGAACTCTCCGACGAGAATTCTTTACACCGTTAACCGACGGTGCTCAACGTTGCACCGCCTCTATTTCTGGTACCATTGATTTCTCCGTGGATACCGTGTAAATAGATTATCTAGCTGGCATCGCGTAATATTGTGTAACATCGCGCCATCGAACAAGTCCGAACGGAAGGGACCATTTACCCTTTTTCACGTCGGAGCGGTTCATTGTAATCCATGCGAGTTCACCGCGGCGGCGCGTATCTTTAGGAAGACAATACGCAACAATTGTTGCTCTAGGTCGGGGCTAGAAAATGTCGGTTAAAAGGCCAATGAAAGGGTCTAGGACAACTTCGACGACCGCGGTTAATTTTAGTTGCTTATTGCCGCTGGCACCCCAACCTCGAGCTCTCTTCTTTGCTCCTCTTCTTCTACGGTCATGAATTTTCTGTTTGTTCACATCTCTCTGTATGCCTTAGCCCAGACCCTAAGTTTTCCGCTCCTCCTCCTTCCTCTTTTCTTCTTTTCCTTCTTCTTCTTCTTCTTCTTCTTCTTCTTCTTCTTCTTCGGTTACGAATTTCCTGTTTGCTTTTGAGAGCTCTGTGTGCCCGAGAACTCAAGGGAACAACGGACTGAGAACAAAGAGCGACGGGACTGAGAAACAGTCTGTATTTTAAACGGACAAGCATGCTGCGAACCGTTGTCCTTCTATTCGACGGGACAAACACGCAAAATCCTTTTTCCTCAATACATCGCTCACTGCCCGAATATGTAAAACTGACGTCACACCTTCTTCGGAGAGCGCAAAAGGACGCCCACATTCTCTATTTCTCTCGCTCTCTCTTTCTCTCTCTTGCTCTCGTACTCTTGTCCTGCATGAACCGCTTGTTCACTCGGTTGCTTTTTCCGTGGAAAACCGCAGCCGATCGTTTCCTCGATCAACGATCCTCTAGTTTAATCCCTAGGACATGGGTATGTTTTGACCCAGACAAACGTCCGCTTCAATCCTGACGTTCTAGTAAATAAAATCGTTCAGGATTGACGTTTTGAGACGATGAGTTGAAAGCATGACCTAGCAAGAAAATTTGCATAACTTTTATGTAACGGTTTGCGACCTGGCATTGTCGCAACGATAACATGGATTTAGATATAGGCATCAATGAATATTAATCGAAGCCGATTAGAATCGGACGCGACTTCGTTGCCGTTCGAAGCAAAGATGTGTCTTCGACGATAGCTGGAGAATAATGAAATCGCGACGCACGACCTAATACGTTGGATTCACGATGCTGCGTAGGTCGCCGGTTTCGCGAGCATGCTAGCTATCCGAGGACTATATCCTCCACCCACGCTTGATTGGATTTTTTCTTGAAAAACTTCGTCTTCGATCCTTGAAGTCTCGCTGCGCTGTAGACTTCATTTAATCCCGGAAGCTCCTGCAATCGAACAAAAGGCCCCGTTCCTATCTCCAACTGAAATCAACTTTTTCGTGGGGGATATTGCGCAAGCGACGTTGTTTATCGAGGTTTGTTAAACGTTGCTCAGATAAAGCAGATAACGCTTGTCGACTGGTCGTGTTAGTCATATCGATCGGTTAGTAACGGCTTCGCAATCGCGTTGGGCCACGTGGTGGTATATCCTCGATTGCGACTCAGGGGCCGTATTTGGCGGTTCCGTTTGATCGATACCAACCGGACAGCCTCGCGGTTTCCCGTCGTTTCCGCGTTTCACGACTATTGCCACGCGAAACCGGAAGCGTTGCAGTGCGCAAACCCGTTTCTTTGCTGTCTTCGACCTTTTAGTGGACTCGTGACAAATAGATCAGCCGGATAGAGGAGCAAATCTTCCCGGAAACCAAGAGAACGCTTAGACCAAAGGAACTACGTATTGGAGAGTTTCCTCAGATACTTTTGCGATTCGAAAGCCGTTTCAATATGGTCCTTTGTTTTTTCATGAACAGGTGCGCTTTACTTGGTAATGACTAGTGGTTGCGTATCTCGGTGGACAGTGGGCTTCAGGAAACGTAGCTTATAATAAATCTGCGAGTATTCACGCGATAATCGCGGGATCCGTGAGTCACGTCGCTTTTGGAGGCGATTTTGGCCTGCCTACACGCTTTGCTCGTCCCAGGTAGAAACGTGGAGGGGAACAGTCATCGCGACGTGGGTCGTTGTAGGCGTTTTTCCAACAGTTTCGCCTCGAGGACCGCATCCCCTGTCGTGCCATTGTCCTTAGATCCTGGACCAACGAGTTTTGTCGCCTGGTTCATACCGGTTGCTTACTCCTGCTGGCTGGCTCTTGCCCTTTGCCCCCGCCTGCAAGGTATACATTCTTAGACTCTGTTGTTTGAGGTCAACATTGATCTCATTGAACCTAACAGCTAACGACTTCACCTGGCTGTTGGTAGATTTTCTAGCTTTGTACCTATGGGTTGAAATAGACCTAGCAGGACTATCCAGGCTAGTCAGCTTCGAGCTGGTCGAGAAGAAGGTCAATTTCTTTGAAATTCTGGCTTGCTGCTTGTAGCTTTTTGTAGATCCTGGACAGAAAAACGCTGTACTTACCAAACTATTCGAGGGTGCACTCTAGCACAGTCGAATGGAAAGACTAGAATGCAGCAAACTCGAACTGGATCGACGTGTGCTACGAAGCAAGCCTCGCTGTCTCTCTCTTTCTTGAAAGAAGGAGGAGCCAAAGCGGGATAACGTAATGACCTCCACCTCCGTGTTTCGAACTATTTTCGATACACGTCTCGGCTAACTTTAGCGTTTTCGTTGGTCCAGTCGTGTTTGACTTTGAGTCGCGTTTTCCGTTCGAGTAGTCCGCCACGAGCCTCCGTCCTCGCGAAACCGTCTCTCTTCGGGAACAACCGGTTTTCCGCGTGTCTCCTCGCTTCTCCTCTTTGCCGGTGTCATAACCGAATGCACTTGTGACTCGTTCGAATTTTCAAGCTTGCTCATCTCCGAGCGATTCACAGACAGAGGGTGATTTGGTAATTATCCGCACTGCAGTTTCGCTAAGGCAGTCCCTGAAGATCTTCCGGGCCAAATCTGATGACTGCATTGCGGACAATTACTCAATCAGTCCGGTGATTGCAGTCTGGTCATGTCCTCGAGGGAGATGTCCACGTCGCTGGAAAGTGTTGTCACGCTAGGACCATAATGGTGATCGGGAGTGGTGTTGATCCATGCCAGGTACGCGAACAATCAGCGTCTCTTCAGGATCTGTAAAGTCGATCGACAGGTTTTACAAAGCTGAATTCGTGGATGGTGCAGTTCGAAGATTCACGAGTGGTCGAGACATTTATACGCGGCGACTATTTTCAAAACAGCGCGTAAAATTAACCCGGCGCGATGCGAATATATTTCCGCGGACTGGAATACTATGATACACGGTACGGGGGGTACTATTTCGGAGAGCTGACATATCTAGTTCTTTCTAGGTATCTCCGAGCTTGAATGGAGAATTCGGTCTACGATAAATCTTTGTCACTTTTCCAACAAATCGGTGCCATTTAACGCACTCAGAATTTTCCGTGATGACTCGTCGGAATAGTCAAGCTACTTCCTCGATTCTTGCTCGTTTCTACGTAGAAATTGCCAGAAATCTACGCTAATAGAATTCTTCGAATACAGTGAATATTATCTTATACTGTCTTAGTATTTAATTGCAAAACTTGATGTCTATCGTTCCTCTATTAATCAACCTTTCCAATTAAATATTTTCTGAAGCGCCTTTCATAGTCTTCGATAGAATGTGGATAATTTTGAGTCTATAAAGGAAAGTGCTAAGTTTGCAAAGATGCCGACAAAATCGCAGATTCGCAATCCGTTAATCGCGTTTCGCCTTTTAATGGCGCACTTGAACCCTTGCCATCAGCCTTGAACCCATTACCGTCGCTTTCGCTGCTTTTATTCTGAAACGTGTGCACTTCTCTTGGTGTTTCTCTCTGTGTCGGAAAGAATGTCTTGTTCGCGCGAGCGCGACGTTCATCGAGAGCCTCCGAGGAGAATCTCTTTGCTGCTGATAGCAACAGGTGGGCGATCGAAAGTTCTTTTGATACCGGGAGCTTTCGACGATGAAAGTGCTCTGGAAGTTGAATATATGCTCTAGAAAGTCGTCTAGGAAACGTTGTCTGCATTAGACTCGCGGTGTTACACCATTCTCTGTGAATAATCAAACGAAATCTGCCTGCATCACGGTTCAACAACATTCTCAGCCAAGTCGTGTGACGTAGTCGGTGACTCACGTACCCACATGGTAGATACAAAGGATTCACGCTGGAACTAACAAGCGCTTTGGTCTACAACAGATACAACGAGTACATTTCCTAGAGTAATCCATGAATATTTTCTGTCCGCGGTTGTAGTCAACAATTGGATGTCCAGATGGTGCGATTAGACATTCAATCCTAGGTTTTAACGACTTCTGTTAGGCATTGATGTCGTTTGTCAATTGGCCTGCTAATTGTAATAACTGTTCTCGCATTGTTCGACAGGTGGTTGTCTAAGCTCCGACATCCCGAGCACGAGCATATTGAACGATGGTGGACTACTACAAGATACTCGAGGTGCAACGGACCGCCTCCAGCGGGGATATCAGGAAAGCGTGAGTATCCTCTTGCCAGTCTGAAACAAGAGCCGATTATTATTCGGTAACTGATTCCTCGCGTTTTATGGAAAAACTGACAAAACGATTCCGGGTACTGGAAATAGGCCCCGACTATTTATTTTCCAAGCTGCGGCCGCAGAGATACTGGTCCATGAGAGATTGAATGAACGGCTTTTTAGCCCCCACTTCGAAACGCCTGGCACCGATCCAGAAAGCGACTCTTCAATCCACGGTTCAAAAGAGAACAAACGTATTTTTTTTAATCTTTTACTGGTCTATGATGGGCCTTTTCCCAGCAGCTTTTGCTTGAATTTTTACACCTGGACAGATAAAGCATATAATTTAAAATCTCTTGAAATCCTCTTGCATTTTTTATGCAATAAGAATATATATGACGTATTGAATATAACATACTGAACTGATTTTCCGGTTGATTTGTAGGTACAGGAAATTGGCTCTGAAATGGCACCCGGACAAGAACCCAGAGAACCTGGAAGAAGCGAACAAAAAGTTCAAGGAAATCTCACAAGCGTATGAAGTGCTCATTGATGGTAAGTTTTATCCAAATACTTTGCTACCTAAAAGAGCGAGTTTCCCTCTATGGTTCTTCAAGAATTACATCCTCTCTGTGGCTTGACTGAACTGCCTGGCTAGGCAGAGCGTTGTGATGCCAACAGGAGATGAACCAAGGGAGCTCCTGCTTGTCAGCAAAGCCGAATTTCGCATGAGCCTTTTCTTTCAAGCGGTCTCCAAGTAGTACAACTTATTCTGGGAGCCAGCGGTGCGATTCGATCAAGCATACACGATCGCATCAGTAGATCTAGAACGGATCAATTGATCTTTGTCAACTGTTTCATAGATACCGTGGTGCTGCGAGATATCACTGAGAAATTGTTACCAAAAAATAATATACAATCATACTGCTGGAATGACTCGCAGCTCCACTGTGCTTCTACAGTTTCCTGATGAAAAGTCTGTGTCATTCTTAGAAACAAGTTTCCGTATAGGTCTGACCCAGTGGCACAGGTACTTCTTGTAAAACAGGAAACTGGAGAATCGACCTAACAACTCTAATTAGCAACCGAAGCATCGCTGTAATAACGACGAGCCAACGTGTACCGACGATTTTTCTTGGAAGAAAAGAGATAGTCAATTAGAAATCTTTGTTTTTCCGGACGATCTGTTGTGACCCGTCTGTGCTCGGTGTCCAGATGCGAAGAGACGAACCTACGACCAACGATTGTATCAGAAGGCATCGTCGAGGCCCGGTCGTGGATTCACCTGCCGAAGTTACTTTGATTCTGCTTTCCAGCGATTTTTCGGTACCACTTAAGAGAAAAAAGACTGATAAAGTCAGTGAGAAAGAGAGAGAGAGAGAGAGAGTGGGAATTGTTTCTTTCCATCTACTCTTTTTCTATCTTTTTTTTTTGTCAACCTCTTAGCTGCGCATCCCTAAAGCGTGTGTTTACATAATCTTTATAAATAGCAAAAGATTATTACTTTCTTCAAGTATACTGATTATAACACTTCCTCGTGATCAATAGTATACTCGTACAGCTAAAAGGTTCTCCATTCGCCATTTGCTCTTTGTATTTGGATAAACTTATTGTAGTGCTTTCTCAAGCAGTAGGATCGAGGAGATTTTTAACGGAGTTTCTCGATGGTCATTCGCATTAATGCTCGTGGAAGAGATACTTTTTTCTCTTTCACGGTGTACGAGGCACCGTATTTGCAGTTAATAATTTCCTGCTTCTAACCACCGCTTGACCTAACGAGAGACATAAGATCTTGTTGCTTCGAGAGACTTAACGAACAATTTTTTATTCCACTGAATGTCCATGATTGTTCTCTTTGCTCTGGGATTGTTGTTACGGTGATGTTCGTCGACCGATGTTGAGAAATCATCCAAGCAGTACTATACTAACACCGCAACCCTTGCAGCATTCGCTTCTTGGAGTTTGGAGCATCTAAAACCAGACGAAAGCGTTTGTGATTTTATGATGATCCTCTATACTAATCGTGGTTCTTTCTACACGTTTTTACAGAAAAGAAAAGACGAGTGTATGACCAATATGGAAAGGAAGGTCTTCAAATGCCCGGTGGCAAGAGGCGGCACGAGGACGATTTCGATACACACTTTACCAATACGTTCGTCTTCAGGGACCCTGAGGAAGTGTTTAGCGAATTCTTCGGCAGTAATGTTTTCTCAGATTTGTACAAGATGAGTGGTAAGTGGCTCATGTGTAAGAAAAATTATGTGTTTCCATCGATGTGCAGAGTATAAGAATGTGTGATTAATTGAATAATAATTGACCAAAATCCTTGAATTTTCGTGATTAAAACAATGTTATTAATTTTCCCAAAGTCTTCAACGGAGGCCTCCACAGGCATAGCCATCCAAGCAGTAACAGCATAAGTACATCCTTGTTCACTACATTCGGGCCCGGTTTTTTACCATTCAACGTTTTCGAAGGTGCGTCAGGACCGATCAAATACACGTCATTCGATACGTTCACTAACTTTGATACATCCCGTGGAGTGAGTGGCGGCGGCGGCGGCGCTGTCAAGAGGACAAGCACATCAACTAGATTCATCAATGGCAAAAAGATTACCACGCAAAAGTAAGCAAACATTGTCCTATTTAGCAACGCATTCCCAGCTGGAATCGGGTGAAAAGCGCGCACTTTTAAAAATCTGTGCAAATATGAAGGAAGTATATTACCGGCTGCGAATGCGTGAACTTCTGTGCCGACCGACGGAAACTAATGGTAACCAATGTTTCCACAGGGTTTACGAGAACGGGAAGGAGACGATAATGTCCTTTGAAAACGATGTGCTGAAGTCGAAGACGGTGAACGGCGTGCCAGAGTCAATAACGTACAGTTAAATCACAGATCTCTAGAAGAACACGCTCGCTCGATCTCTGCTCGACAATTGAGAAATTCCTGTCGTCGTTCACGTCTGCGAGTAATAATCACTGCGATCTGCCGAGACGTTGTTCCTGCTACTAAACTACCTGACAGAGAGACAAAACAGAGAAATAGAGAAAAAGCATAATCGTTGATTCGACGTGTTCCCGCGACTATATATTATCATAATTGTCTCTTCTCGTTTTTCGTCGGAAAATTCTTGTTGTAATTTTGTTGTAAACACACGGTGTACGCATCGAACCCGCCTCTCCTACGCAACGTACACGAGATAAAAAAACAGAGAGAGAGAAAGAGAAAATAAACATCTATACACACGTTCTATCATTTGTGCAGCAAACGATATCGAAGCAGCGATTACTCCGCGGCAGTATGCGACTCGATGACAGTGGATTGGATCTTTTAGCTCGAGCGATCGCGATGCAGTTTCTATTTAAAAAACAAAACACAACATAAATATGCTTAAGAATCGAGACAGGCACTCTTTAACGACAACCTTAACTTTTGAGCAAGCTGCGAGATTATTCTACCACCGAGTTTTTTGTTCCCGTCACCTTCTCTGTTTTCACCAGGTTCGACGGGGCATCGACGAGTCGTCAGCTATCCGACAACGCCAACGACATTACGATGGTTGGCCAGAACTCGAGGACAGTCCACGGTGATCATCTGAAGGCTAGCAGAATAAAGACGCACCATCATCCACCTCTCACTAAGAAGCACACAGACAAGAGTAAGAGAAAATAGAGGCCAGAGTTCCAGTCTTGTTTTTCTCATTCATTCTACCCTTTCATTTAGTTACACTTCTTCTTCTTCTTTATTCTGTTCTTCGTTGGTCTCTATTCGTATTTTACTTATCCAACTGAACTCATTCACGCGCAAACAGTGAGAGAACAAAACAGTATTCGTATATGCTACCTGCTAATTTTTACTTAATCTCAATATTAATTAATTGCATATTACTTATAGCAATGCTTTTTAACAACGTATCAAAATAATTCTTCTCGAACTCCATTCAGAAGCATTAAAAAATAGCATACGAATATTTTCTATCATCCCCCACTGTACATGCATACATACATACATATACGTATATATCTTATACACACGTGCGCACACATATGTTGTGTGTACCAACTACGAGGTCGATGTAAATTTCCGTTTCTTTCCTAATTAACGCTGCTTTCGCTGTCGTTCAGAATAAGGGAACGTGTTCGGTGTCGTGTGGTTCCTCGGGAAGAAAAGGCGAGCCTACGCGAAGAAACGAGATGCATATTTATTAATTTAGTATCGACTGGTCTCAATCTCTGTTCGGTATTTTTCAATCAATAAAAACAGAAACAAATTCGTTGTGAAATTGTACTTGTTTGTAAAATTGTCTGAAGACCGTTCTCTACTGGTGTTGTCCACTTAGGAACTTTCTCATGTGTCTTTCTTTCTTTCTGTTTTTTAAAATAATAAAGCGGCTGTCGTTTCTGTTTGAGATTCAGCACAGTTTTACTTTCATACGGTAAGTTTTCGCTTGACTCTAGTTTTTTTAGAAGATTAATCGATGCGTTATCTTATAAGTTTAATTCATAGACTGCGAATTGTTTATGTAAACATAAAACCGATCGTTGGATAGGTTTACAACAAATGAATGGAATTAGAATGTATCATGAGTTCCATCAGTTGGAAGTCAATTAGAAAAACAATTATGCTATAAATACATACGCAGTCTAGTTGTAATAATTAATATTCCCAAGTCTGAAGAACGTGAAACAATCTGGGACTAAATAGAACTTGTTCAATGAGTTCACGGAACCAAACAAATTCATGGAGCAGAAAGAATAACCAGTGCTCTTAAAAACTCGTACGATTGTAACACCGATTATTGTAGATTTATATATTTGAATGACACTGACCCTATCTACAGTGTGGACACTAATTTCTTCTTTGTTAGGATGAAATGTTCACAATGTATGAATGATGATGTTGACGTTAATGATGTGTTCCTTTTTTAGTCGAACCATGAAAGAGGGATACAGAGAAGGCTTAGGATTTTTTCTGTTTTGTCGCGATGTTTACCTAAAAACACTCAAATGTCGTAATATTATTTCTTTTCTCTTAGTTAGTTTCTTGCGTATGTGTATATAATGATAAGAAAGAAATGTTAAACTTACATAAAATACATTATTAATACACGCTAGTATCTCTATTATTTTGTTCTTTTTCTCATTTTATTTATCAGCCAATTCCAAATTATAGCTCGCTGGATTTCATTTGAAGATGGAGAACAGGTCATGGTACCATTTTACTAACACCGGTGTACTTTCTTTTATTTACTGCAATATTGTTTATTATTTTTTATTTTGTTTTTATTAAGTATATACTTCAATGCGACTACACAAGCTAAGTAACATGTGTAAAATATTCCTAAGAAAAAGAGAGATTGTATCTCATTATAATACTTTCGTCGTCATCAGCCTTAGCAAAGTACAAGAAAAGTATTTGGACGATTACTACTTATTATCATCAATACTAAATATCAAGTAGTAATAGAAATTTCATTGGTCGTGGATCATCAATTCTTTACTAGTCCACATTCTGTATAAAAGCGTGTTTGCAACTATTGCACTCTTGAGTATACAAAAAATAAGCTAGTCTTGGGATCCCATGTTGTATATGCGCATTGGTAAGAATATGGAAGATGTAAAACACAGTAAATTCTCTGTGTATGCATGCAACAGTTATGCAGCACATAAAATGTTTTGTGCAAATGGAAGTTACTTTTTCCCAATGGAAGCTACCAGTTCAGCCACCTTTTGAATATAGTTCTCCTTTGCGGTTTCTTGGCTCGTGCCTTTCTTGCGGTCCCAAGCATCCCATTTGGCTTTGCCTTTAAAGTCTAACAAGCCTGGCCTTGCTGGAAACATAATTATAAGGTGAAAGAAATATTTGATTTCATAAGTTTTTCTACCTGTACTAATGATTCGGATTGTATCTTAAGCTTCTCTACAATTCTCAGCATTCTTGTTCATACGATTAGCATTGCAAATGATGCAATGCTATGCTGAGATGATCAAAGGTCAAGTATTTGAATACTAAATTTTATTTAACTAGACATTGACATAATATGTTTCTATAACGTGCTAATTTGGTGTAATGCAATTGAATTAGATACGTTTTTACGAGATTTGTACTTATTTTACATACTTGTATTGCAATCTCCCACAGTAGCCTGTTTGTACAATGAGTATAGTTCAAGCATATCAGCATCTGAAGGTTGAGAACTCAGTTCCTTGACCTCTTCGGCTGCCTTGTTGAATTTCTGAAAATGATACTTCTGTTAGAGCCCAAAAAACATGTCGAATGTGATGCAAATTATAGGCGAGAATATTGACTGCACAAACAAATGATAAAAAAAACAATGTAAACGAACCAAACAAGTAACAAGATCACTAATTAAGATATATGTATATGTATACTAAACACGAGGCTATATTTACTTCGTCTAGAGACATAGTTGTTCCGTATCTATACAAAATTTCGTTGAAAATTAGTAACCCACGTTGTACCCACGATGCGTATTATAAGACTACGGAAATTTTGCTGTAGCGTCGTCATTTAAACGTCTCCCACTCCTGACTTTGCCACCATACTGTCCACGATAACTGCTGATAGCTTTTCGAACAGAAAAATCTACAATCATTATGTGTTATCATAGCGTGTGTCGATAACGTTCGCTAAAATAAATTAGAAAAATTGACGATACACACAACAGAGATTCTAATTTAAGTCCAAAACGACGGAAACCTAATTGCATCGAAGACGATAAAGAAAGTAGGTACCTTTATCTGCAATCATGTTTATTCGAAATTCAAATTCAGTACATAATCTAACTTTAATTCAACCTTAGATATCTAATTTACTGATGTGTGTCCGGATGATGGCGTCATCAGCACGGCGTACATAATAAGTATACATAATATGTACACCGTGGTCATCAGAAAATCGCACAACCGAAGAATATTTACAATTATTTGAAAGTTACAAAAGATAATCGAATCATTTTCAAATATTCTTTATGATATTAAAGTATGGTCCTAAACATTAGGCCATCTTTATAGAAATTTTCAGTGATATAATTAAAATCTCATTTGCGAGTGAGACTTATAGAAATTTGATGCAATCTTAAGTGCATCGCTCGACAACGTAAATCCGAATGATTCTATCATGTCAAGCGTCGTATTAAAAACTGTATACAATAAAATTCTGACTTGCTTGATTTCTCGTTATTTGAGTCTTAGGTAATCGATTGATCTCCTTCACCACGAATTTCGTAGACCAAAATCGAACGAAGTTGCGAACCCCTGTGTCCACGAACCCGCCATTTTCTCATTGTTTCGAAAAACCCAGGCAGATGACACTGGCGGCGGCGTAATCACTTCCACGTAAAAAATGGCGGACTGCAAGGGTGCGTTTTGTGATTCTTCTCTGATAAAATAATAAACTATCGGTTCGAACTGTGTACAGTTACATGAAACGATCTCGATTAGCTATAGGCAGAGAGCCATCGGTATCGAGCATCTCTGAAAGTCCAACGTTCTATGGATATTCCTACCAGAATATTTACTCACGTTCAATTTCGACAGATTGACCAACCAACATTGCTTGACAATTGTTCTAATTGTTTGATTCGTGTTTTATCTAGAGAGCAACGAAGAGACGAGCAGACCGGCTTATATTTTAAAAGTAGACCCGCCTCTGGAACCATCGGTGGACCCGTCTAAACACGCTTCTACTGGTAAATAGAATCTTATGCTTTTTGTTTTCAACGCGTAATTGTTTTTTTCGCAGCCTTCCCTTCTTCGTTCTAGCACGAAATACCTCTGCCATGCATTCTAGGCCAGTCAATTAAATTTGGAATATTTTTGGTTCAGACATTTATCTGTAAACACACAGGTTATAATCTGCACGGTTGGATGCACGTTAATAGTGGTTGCATTTAGTTTCAGACAAAATGGAGAGCCCACCTTCTGATAATAACACAGAAGCATCTACGTCAAGTTCTAACAAATCCCCTAGTAAACCACATTGTGAGTTAACTTCTAATGTTATCGACAATAAATTAATCAAGAACCATAAAAGTAATTTTTACGGTACCTTTTTAGATCCGATATTAGCAGCATCAAAATTTGGTAATCAATTTGGGAACAATGACTTTACCAAATCATTTGCTAACAAGAGGAGATCATCTATACTGAGGCCCTCACAGTTGGGAGCTGTGACGATTAGCCCACAACCCCTTAGCAAAACGTTTCTACAGCCAGCAAAGTTTCAAAATCCGTTTGCTAAAGTTACAGATGATCCCATAGAGGAGAAAAATGAAACCACACATGAAAACAACAAGATTGAGGAATCAGAAAAAGACAAAGAGAAGGAGAAAGAGAAAGAGATAGAAAAAGAAAAAGAGAAAGAAAATGAGAAGGAGGAAGAAGAAGAACAACAAGTAGAAAAAGAAAAAGAGACAAAAACCGAGGAGAAATCATCGGAAGAAGTACAGTGCAGGTTCCTGCCACTGGGTGCGGGTACAAAGGATAACGAAAGTAATAGTGTAGATAATACGGTAGCGCCCAGTACTTCGGAGCCCAGCTTCGTATTCGGTCAAAACCTGAAGGAGCGAGTGATGGTAGCAAATGATACAGAGGTCTCGGAGAACACGTATGACAAAGATAAGAAAGAGGAAAGCACGAACGAAAACGGTTCCTCGGAACTATTGTTCTCAAACGCTCCTGTTGCGTGTCGTCCTACGACCAGACCAGGTCTGACATTGACGCAAGCGGCGCAGGAACTAGAAGAAGCGAACCGTGCAAACAAGAGGAAGTACAATGAAGTGACACCGTTGACTGGCGAAGAAGGAGAGACGAACGTATTGCAGATAAATTGCAAATTGTTTGCCTTCGACAAAGCCAGCGGCAGTTGGCAGGAGAGGGGAAGAGGCACATTGAGACTGAACGACCGGGACGATGAAGAATCCCGGCTGGTAGGCCGCACAGCGGGCACACAAAGACTAATCTTAAACACGAAAGTGTGGCCCGGTATGACAGCGGAAAGGGCAGCACCAAAGTCGCTCAGATTAACAGCGATGGACGTCCAAGGTGCTATCCGAATATTTATCGTCCAGGCAGCTCCCAAGGAGATAGAGCAGCTGCACAATCTGCTGCAGCAGCGGCTGAAACGCGCCCAGGAACGTCAACCGAAGAAGATGGCGACCGATCACTGACAATCGTTTAACCGACGCTGTGAGATATTTCAGTTTGGTTCCGGTACTCTCTGGTACTCGGAGGTTCGCGCAAGAAGAGTCGAATGACAAAAGAACGTTTCAGATATCAGGCCCTATCTATAATAGTACACACGTGCGCAATAGAATGGCTATGATTTGTGCTTTCCCTTGGAAGATTTTAGATCTCGATCTCGATCCCGTGGCACGCGCCTGGTCCTTGACCAGACAGAAAGTTGATCAATATGTGACAACAAAATCGTAGATATCCTCTGCCTCCTGTTCACGCAGACTACATTGGACAATTTATGGTCGTTTCATAGTTTTCGCGGTCACGGAATGCCTCTTCTGATCATTCCCAATTTCTTTCACAAATGTAATTTTTGTTTAAAATGCGTTGGCGTACAGACACACACACACACAAACACTGCGCGTGAGTCATTAGATAGACAGTTTTTGATAATAGTTATAATATATAGTTAATACGGAGGAGCATCATGGAAGAAGCAAAGAGATAAATCATTAGAAAAGTAAACGATGGAGCGACGACGCAGCAGCGAGTCGTATTTTTAATTACGAATTCCTCTGCGAAGATTATAATAAACTTTATTATCATAGCGCTATCTTGTATTTCATTATAGATTTACATTTCCGGTCGGCTATAGTAATTAGAACTGTAAGAACGAATACCGTCTTAAGTTCATCTTTATTTAAACGCGTAGTTCTGGCGTGAGCGATGAAGACATTACAAAAAATCGCACACGCTCACTGAGAAAACGATTTTGTTGCACATCGCATACACGTACACAACATATACATGCGTACGCCGCGAATCTTCTTCATCATTCTTGCGAGCACAAAAAAGGCGAAGAAAGTCGAAAGAAAAATGTCGAACCCCTGTAACTAATTGTACTTTAAGTTGTAAATAGCGCCAGCAAGACCGTGTGAAGTTGTATGGCTGTGTTCAAGGCGGCTCCTCTCTAACATTTTGCTTAGCAATATATTTATCAATCATGTTTCGGTCAGGTAACGAGTATACCAAGCCGAGAGCGTTAAAGTCATGATTGTTTTGCGTGACGCGCCGGTAACGAACTGTGGGAATTACTTAACGCGCTAATCACCGATACGATCCACGAGTAACCACGTTTCTCTGTACTTGCTGCATACAGAAACAAAATTCACTGTACACATCGTTAATTACATTAACTAAATACAAACGTTTGCATAAAAAGTCCACGCTTGCATTCCAATTTTCTCCTTCAACACAGAAGTACCAGCTAGATGTAAAGGGATCTATTCATGTTCCTTGCTCGTTGATCGACGGTTTCATATTGCTCGCAATCCGTCGCATATCGAATACCGAGGCAGCGGGGATAGAAACGCGACGATAGGGGAACATTATCAAACCAGGTGCTAGGCAGGGGGAAGTACCGTAAAGTTGTAAATGAATCAATAAGAAAATAAATACCCATCAAAAGAAACCCAACTCACAATTGGATTCTTACGGCGATGAGAGTGTTTAGAAAAAGAAGAATGGTCGAGGGACCGTTCCAGGCTGGAACACTCGAATGATCGACGGAATCTAGAATATTTTCCGCGTGCGGCGCTAGGAGGCCCGATGGCGGGCGGTATTCAACAGGCTGATATTTATAGATTCGAGAGTTTCGCGCAAACCTACAACGTTTTAGGCGTCAAAATTCAGTTTCTGTGTTCTCGACAGCACCGTATCGATGATCCAAGGGCTTCGGTCCGCCGTGGTGATCGAGACTCTCTGTATCATCGTACCCTGTTCACCGGAAGCTTTGCGGAAAACGCATACGCATCAATCGGTGTGCATCAATCGACGGACGAGCGACCAGCAGAGACGTGTAGCTGACGTTTTCAACATCGTTGGTACTGCTTATGGTTGTGAGAGACAATGAATCGCCCGAACGAGAACGGAGTCCGAAAACGGAGGAAAACCCGGTTTCATCTTCCACGTTCTAGAGGCGCTTGTTCGACGCAACGTTTCCTCTCCCGCGTATTAGTCACCCTTCAAATTTGTCAGTGAACGAGAAGGAGAGAGATAGAGAGAACGAAAGGTCCCAGTGGTGCGTCAAACGTCGTGGGTTTTTGATAGTCTACTTTTTTTTAGATTGTCCTCAAGGATAAGAACAGTGGCCCTCTGTTCGAATCTCCGCGGAGGCTGCTTGCCAGCGCTGCCTAGTCGATGTTGATGGTTGTTTATCGTTGCCAATAGCCGTACTAGCAAACGAATCTCGATCATTATCTTGTTTATCCCCTATCTAACGTTACAAATACGTGATCATTGATTCCTGAAGAATGCTTCCGGGCGTCCAACAGAAAACGTTCTCGAGATACAGATCTTCTAGTTTAGGGACCTTGAAGAGATAGTGTTGCGACTTGTACTCTCCGGAGCGAGAAGTTGACCTTGAATCCTTCAAGATGATGTTCACTGGAGGCTCCCACGCCAAGAGATGGAACACTGGTGGCAGTGCGTCCTCCAACCGGAAGTCTTCAGCAGACCGGAAGTCATCAGCAGATCGTAAGAGTCCGCAGATCCGCGCGCTTGCGGAAGGCTACATTTACAGGTGAGCCGGCCGGTACGTAGTCGTTGACAACAGTGTACTAGAGTTAGTCAAATTTGATTTGTAACACTTGGATTTAATGTTATGAAACCTCTTAATATAGTCAAATAAAGTTTAGAAAATTGTAGTATACTTATTCGAGCAAACATTTTGTCCATTAAATGTCCAACTCTAGTGTACGACCGCATCTACAATTAATTAACTAGAGCATAACTGATTCCTGATTCAAATCAACGCTTCAGGACTCGAGTTCCGATTCTAAATCCGGCAGAGCTGCCCCCATCGACGTCCACTGGCAAGACATACGTATACAAGACCAGGGTCCCTAGAAGGGACGTGGCTGCAGCGGTTGCAGTTGACCAGGGGATCCATGAGAAGATTGGCGGTGCTATCACCAGGAGAAGAGGAGCGGTGAAGCAGAACAAGGTGCATGTTGTTAGGGGTCATAAATTGGTTGCCAAGTTCTTCAGGCAGCCGACCTTCTGCGCCTTCTGCAAGGACTTTCTCTGGTAACTGTTCACCGCTTTTGAACCATGATCGGATGTTTGCTTCTGGATCAATGGCAGACATTCGATAGGTAGCCGATGAAGCGACTACTTGTCGAATGCCTGTAGCAGTATATTAGGAAACGCATTTCTGAAGTAAACAGACGTTCATCGAAGTACGCGAGTCTAGTTCTAACACGTAGTTGGCTGCTAACAACACGGAGCGGGTCTCTCCATTTATCATAAAATAGCGGCTGCGGAACGCTGTGGTTTTATACAGATGCACCTAAAAATAGACTAGCATTATTCAAGTACCGGCCACTTCGTGTTGGAACGTGTGTGCTGATTAATCTAAAGCGTGTGTACACACACTCTCTCGCTCGCTCTCTCTCTCTCTCTTTCTCTCTTTTTTTTCTGTCGTAGGGGATTCGGCAAGCAGGGCTACCAGTGCCAAGGTAAATACCGGAAGAGATCCTTGATCCAGTCTATTGTTCAAGTTTGTTCGACATCCTCGATCATCAGGATAGTTCTACCCACTTCAGGGTGTTGCATGACTCTGAATAAAATGTCAATGAATGCAAAGAATAGAATCCTATATCTTAACTGTCGTGTTTGTTACCTCCTCTGTAGTTCCTTAAGAACGTTCTCCAAATATTTCTGCGACTTTTCCGACGTGCTGCATGACCTTGGAAACAATGTCGATGAGTGCAAAGAACAAAAACTTATACACTAACTGAAAAAATACTTGCTCTATCGTTAGTCTTCCAATTAATGATGATTTTTACGCGTGTTACAGCCTGTCAGACGGCGGTGCACAAGAAGTGCCACGACAAACTGTTGACCAAGTGTCCAGAGAGCGGAAGGGAATCAGAAAACACGATAGTAAGTGTCTTTCACTGGCCAGAGATTCGCGAGGGAGTCCTCGAAGAGGGAGCAGCATCCAGAAAGACACGGCCAAGACTGTTCCATTCCATCATCGGAGCTCGTCGAAAATCGAGCAGCGTTTTCCTTGAACGCAGTCAATCTTCTCTAAACGGAAACACGATTGTTTGTTTGTTCGGCGTGCAACCACCTAGATCCTAGACTGATTTACGAAATTGCCTTCTATTTTCACGCTCGATCTTCGACGATCCTCGTACCACATGCTTGTGGAATTTTTCCATTGGAAACCGTCTGGTTCCTATATTGAATATTCTGCAACCTGGTCGAAGATTGGCCAGAATAATTAAACAATTAACTGTTGACACTGGATGGATCTTCGATCAGGTCGCCCCCGTTATCTCTCGGTTTAAGGTACAAAACTGTTCGAGACGTAAGAGTCCGATGGATCGTCATCCTTCCTATTTATACGATCTGCTCAGGCGGAAACGTTCTAATTCTGTTGATACTTGTTCAATGGCAGTACTTGAGGGAGCGTTTCAAGGTAGATGTGCCTCACAGGTTTCGCACCCACACTTTCATGTCGCCAACATTTTGCGATCACTGCGGATCCTTGTTGTACGGCCTGTTCCGGCAAGGGCTCAGGTGCGATGGTAAGTAGCCAATGCGGAAGTGCCCTCAGCAGTCCTCGGTTACCTTCACGAGCCTCGGAACCATTGCACAGTGCAATACTCTACCAGTCTAGGAGAACAAAGTTCATTAAACATTGTTCTACGAAACAGACACACATGCGAACTTCTTTGCTACTTCATACAGTGCTAATATTTTTGTAGTCAAAGCTAGAACTGCTGCGAGCCGATGCATCATGAATGTTAAATAATTTTGTAACTGGGAAAGCCCAGCTAATTTTGTTCGGATGGATTGTTGAAGTATCGCACAGTGCTGTGATGATTTTGTACAGGTGTAACGCTAGTACGAATAGGAATATACTGTCAGCGACGTGTCTGGATCTTGCGTTTCGGTCCCGACCAGTCACCTGTCCATTTCTATATTAAATTGTCCGTAGAACCGAGAATAGCAATCGCCATTTGTCGCGCTGGCTATTTCAAAGTTTCTCCGAGCTTGATCAACAATGGGCGTCAAAGAGAGAACGACTTTTTGGCTCGTTCCTCGAGACACAATCCACGAAAACCGCATCCGCGATCCGTCACTGTTTGTCTCTCTACGCTTACGTGCTTCTCGTTTGCACGCGTGTGCGCTGTGCCTCGCATAAATATTCGCATAACACTCCCTCGCTGAACCCTCGCCGAAAATTCGCGTGGAACGCTTCTGGCATTCATTGCAACTTGCTTACGTTTGTCGTGCCCGCTTACTGCATGTGAAAAATCATTCCCTAATTAAACGACGATCGACAAAGGAATTCCTGGACTGCTAGATTACAGACAATAGAGCGATTAGCTGTATAGACTTGCAACCAAAACGTTCTGCCAACAATCGGAATTTCAAAATACCTCTAATGACCGCTCCCTTCCACTTCCCTAAACAAAACGATACACGGCTCTGTGCATACTTTTGCGCATCGAAATTTGCAGTCCGCTGCAGTCTCCATTGCCTCTCCTTTCGACAGACACCTAGAACGGTATCAGCATGAGGATCTGCAGTCTAAATGTTATAAGTTCTACTAGCAAACAAGTACTCACTGTGTCTCGAAAAGAACTCTTTACTTGGAGAAAGCTGAAGAGCTGGAGAAGCTAAAGTTCTCCAAGATCGTCATAGTGGAATCACCCTATCTTGTGGATAAAAAACCTTATGGCCTTCTTTGCAGGATAGTGCGGAGAGGGAGAAATCTGTGAAATATTTCTTTCACAGAGGCTGTACGGGTTATTAGAGTCCAGCTAGTATAGTTAGGCGCTAGGAAAAGTCTCGCACACTAGACTTCTATTATTACACTGGGTCGCTGGCTTCGACTCAGTCGGTGTTGGCTGGCTGAACCGCGAGAACGTCTCCGCGAACACCTGAGGGAACGCGAGTCTGCGATTCCGCGATTCCCTCCGACGTGCTGTGTCTCTCAGTCGTCTCGAGATAGTGGCGAGGAACAGCTGCTACCGCATTTTCACCCGGTGCTCGATCACCCGCGATCTTTTATCTCACGTGTGAACACACACACCTTTCTGGATTCGCACGATGCCGTACTACGGGGATGGGTTGCCCTATTACTATGGGGGTGCCTTCGCCAACCACAGCTCGTTAATGACTGGAACGCCCCGGTAAGCCAATCCATCTGCAACCCACATACTCGATCCGCGTTTCTACTTCTACTATTCCTACTATACCCCATAGGCTGCTCCCTTTACCGGGCATCATTGTTCTATCGTGACAAGCTCACATCTTCGACGATCAGTCTCCTTTTCTTTCAATTTCACACCTCTGTACGACTTGTAAAATGGAACACCTTTCTAAAATAACTCATTTAAAATTGGTCCAAACGATTTCAACCTTCCTGAGTTAGCCACATAATGCGTGGGCAAAATCTTGTGACAATTGCAATATGTTGGAGTTATTAATGAAGTAGCGAAAAATGCTTTCTGCAATTTTTGTCTGGATTTGAGAATTTAGAAAATGTGTATCGTATTCTTATATGAATATTTTAGTAAACTAATCTTTTTAATCGTTTGCTCCACTTTTTAACAAATTATTCTATTTTATAGTAAAGAAACTTTTCTCTCGAGGAATACTATATAGGCAAACTATTCGTGGTAAATCCTCCGAGTCTGATTTAAAGGATATATAGAAATTTTTCTTGCAAAGACATCCTCCAAATATTTTCCAGTCTCTTCTTCAGCTTCTTCAGTGAAGTTAATCCTGAAACGGACAGTATGTTTAGCGGATCTTGTGAAACAAAGAGCAGAATAGCTTCTAGAGATATCTTATTTTTGTTCGTGAGTTATTTGCACACCTTGCAGAGGAGTATAAATATTTTTTGTAAAATTTATGTGTCCTCCCTCTGTCTGCGAATGTCCTCCGGTCTTCGATGATGGAATTTTCCTGGAAAAGTATACGCCAAGCGGTAAAACAATATTTGAACCTCTCCCCAAGTGTTTATACAATCGAGAAATAGAGATATTTGACAGACGTTCCGATTTCTTGAGGAAACGGTATCTCCGGAGGCGTGTTGTCATCTTAATTTGTTCTAGCATCGTCTGTCAGACAATCTGGTTTGTTTTTCCTACCCCTGAGATTCACTAGATTGTGGCAAATATGCCTTGAATCATTTCCGGTGTTTCAATATTATTTTAATTTTTTTTTTTTTAAATTCAAAGAACGTCGGCTGCAACAGCTTCGGCAGTTCTGCCGTTAATAAAGCATAGTACTCGTTCCTCGGATGCAATCACGGCAGTCGTTCGAAAATAGAGATGTCTCTCGATCCTCTGAACGCTTGTTCCTCCAACCAGCCTCTATTTCCGTCCCTTTGTTCAATATCCACAGCACCGCAGACAACATTCCAAGAACAACGGCAAACAAACACCTTTCTCACGTTCATCGTGGAAGCTTCTCTCCTTCAAAGAATCATCCTTCAACAATATCAACCCCTTGACATACGAATTAAATGAAATTCGATTTAGATTCATACAGAATTTAACGTAAGCGTGAATTTGCGTAATCTTGCGAAAGAATTTTCTTACAATGGACATTTGCTGATAATGATAAATAGCACTTAACACCTGCATTTGAAATAGATGACGTTTTTGTATGTCAAGAGGATCATTTACAAAGAGTTACAGCAGTCCGCATACTTCTGCAGCGCACATTATTTTGTAACAGCAAAAGGTTGACAAATTCTGCTATTGGGAGCAATGTTGGTGGCTTCAGAATAGTACCGCGATCTTGGAAATCGGTCGGGGCGTTTTGGCAAGCGGCGGATATGACACACGATCCGTCAAACCCGGTAACTCATTAGCAGAATGTAACGGCGGCGATTAATCCGTCGGTCAGTCGGCGAATAAATCACGCGATTTAAGAGGAACCAGGCGTATTGGATCGCATTGCGTCGAGCATCGCATCGAGAACTGCATATCGGGAAGACCTATCGGCGCAAAAATAGCGCGGCTGCGGAAAATGTCTGGACCCGCAATCTCCGCATGATAAAACCTCGGGTACGCGAACACTTCCATTGCCAAAAAATATTGCCGCGGATACACCGGCGCAATTACGCTCCAAGTCCGACGGAAAGATTGATGGTTACGTTTGCGCGACTGGCAGAACCGGTGGCTGAAGCGGTGGCCGAGAGGAAGTTACACGCCCGATGAAAACATCGAGAGACTGCTCTCGAAATATTTTCAAAAGCCAGACGCCGAAATTTTCTGCAGACGCTAGCAGATATTAGATCATCCGAGAAGATCACTCTCTTTTACATAGTTTCTACTCAATCTCTTGGCAGAGACCGAATTTTTTAATAAAGTTGCCTTGGAGGTAGTTTGAAAATGTGACGATCAGACAGCGACATGTCTGGAGGTACTCTCAAGAAATGGTAATAAGAACTACTTTCAATTTATCTAATTTGCTGCAGTGTGTCGAATCAGATGATCTAATATTTACAACAAGTTTTTCATACTATCCTCACTGGAATTCAGCAAACAACCACTCTGGTTTCCTACCTAAAACAAAGCTTAAATTAGTACTATCTTCAGCAATTAATAAAAAATAAAAATTAAAAGCAAAAGTAACAATGAAGTAGTCCATGAATAGCCGAGTTATCGTATGAGATAATACGCAAGGGATAGAAACATCTCCGCAATGGTTTCTCTGTGTCATCATCCGCCATGCGTGCCCATTAGCCTCTGGTGTGTCATCGCAGACATACGACCGATTCATGAATCGACTAGTCTGTCAATCATCCGCGGCCATGGCCGGGCCAGAGATCTAGAGGCATGATCGAGCACAGTTAACAAGTGTTCTCTCGATTCTGCAACGTAATGCACCGCGAAAACAGAGCTCTGGCATTGAAACGATGCGACGGGACAGAGCTTATCAAGCGGTTGCGTTGGACGCTCGTTGCCCAACCTCGCGAGTGACTGGCAACTCCTTTTACAAGCTGCATCCTAGATCTTTAAGCTCCTCTAGTAAGCTTCTAGGTTTCCTATTATCAAAAAGAATACAGTTTAAGTCATTGTGCGTTGCAAGTTGCAGGAACTGTTGGAGAACAAACTGTACCTTTCATTGACCTCTATCCCTTAAACTCCTCTAATAAAGTTCCAAGCTCCCTGTAATTAGAAACAAGAGTCCGAGTCAGAGATATAGATACTCTAGAAAACTCTAGATTTCCTCTACATACCAAGCTCCTGGAACAAACACATGGGTCCCTTGTAGCGAGAGAGGAGATTCCACGCGGTTAGGGGTTCGAAACTGATCATCTCGATCGCGTTAGATCCTTCCACACGCCGTTGTCGAGGTTCTCCCCGCACCTGTCGACGATCTCCGAGTCGCCGTTGAGTACCTTGAGGCGATACTCCCCTGTGGGAGTCCCCAGCCGACCTAGACGCGTGATCGACACTGCGGACATAGACGTATCAACGCCCAGGGTGCTCTCCGGGGATGGAGGTCATCAGAGAAATCGTCTGCGTCGTGACAGACCTACCATCAAGATCCGATCGCAAGCCCTGAAGGACAACCCGGCGTTAAGGGAGCACAACGAACGACACGAGAAGTCGGTGGGCGAGCTGCTGGTGGAGAAGTTCTTGATTAAGGAGAAGAAATTGGACGAGGCGGAGAGGCGGCTGCAGCTGTTCCACCAGGTCAGCCTGAATACAGAAGAGGATGGAAGCGAGGAGCAGGCCGGTCTTCAGCAGCAGGTGGGCAAGATCACCAGGCGTTTTACCAGGAGACGTTCCTCCGCGGATATTCAATTGGACCCTGAGCAACTCGAGAAGGAGATCGCTTATGCGCAGGTGGAGGCGAAGGTGCTGGACACTCTGGTGGCCGAGGAGCAGGCGGAGATAGAGAACGAGGTTCGCAGAGGGACCCTGATCAAGAAGGGCACCGTTGTGGGTCACAAGCCTGGTCCAGGGTTCTTCAGGACCTTGGACAGGGACACTGCGTCGGCTTCAGCTTCGGCCTCTCAAGGCGAGGAGGACTCGACGGTGCAGAAGATACGGAAGAGCCTGAAGAAGGTCAAGAAAAAGAAAAGGGCCGCAGAGAAACCACCGGACGACGAAAACGAGAGATCTAGTACCTCTAGCGAGGCGTCCGTGGATCTTCAGGGCACCGAGAACGCGGAGAAGAAGCTGTCCAGGCCGCAGGCCTTCAAGATAGAGGCCAGCAACAGCGTCGGCGACTTCTCCACTGTCTGGATCAAGGCTGACCCTGAAGCTAGCGTCAGTCGCGAACAGTTCCGCGAAAGCGTCAAGATCCCAGTACCCAGAAGAAAACTGGGCCTGCGCAAAACAGACCCAGACAGTGTGGAAGAAGTTGAAGAGTCGGAGACAGAGGTAGTGCTGTTACCAGTTAAGAAGTCCTACGTCAAGGACACGTCGAGGAACAGCGTGCACTGCACGGTGAAGACGCCGCCGGAAATCTCGAGGAGTGACCCGATGAAGAACTTGAAAACCGTCTCGAACGGCGTCGGCGTATCGGAGAGAAAGGGGAAACCTGATAAGACAGATACCTTGAACGAGAGTCCAGTTTTTAATAACGTCCCAGAAGAAGCAGCGCCGAAAAACGATTGGAAGGCGGTTGCGAACGGTGTTACCTTGGAAAAGAAGAAGAAGCCGGAGAACCTGGAAGAGAAGCTCCAAGTTTCCAAGCTCGTTGTCGAAGAGGTAAAACCCAAGGAGGCACTGAAAGAGAGCAAGACCTTGAAGATTGACTCGCCGAAGGACCAGAAGACATTCTCCAATGGAGTTATCTGGAGGAAGAAAGAAAAGCCGGAAGAGCTTGAAGAGAAACCGTCAAGTCCAGCTTTCAAGAGCGTCGTTGAAGGGGAGAGAGGACCTGAATCGCCGAAGGGAACGTTCGGCAACAAAATTCTCTGGAGGAAGAAGGAAAAATCGGAGAATTTGGAGGAGAAACTTTCGAGTCCAGTTTCCAAGAACGCTGCTGAAGAAGAGAGGAATCCTACGGTGCCGCTGGAGGAGAACAAGACTTTGAAGCTTGACTCGCCGAAGAAGATGCTCGTCAACGGAGTTCCCTGGAGGAAGAAGGAGAAGCTGGAAGAGAAGCTGCCAGCTTCGAAGAGCGATGTTGAAGAAAAGAAGAGTGCCGAGGAGGCGCTGAAACAGAATAAGACCTTGAAAATCGACTCGCCGAAGACGACGTTCGCCAACGGAGTTACCTGGAGGAAGAAAGAGGAGGCGGCGAAGCCCAAGGTTGCCGAGGAGAGTGTCCCGTTGCCGAAGAAGGAGGAGGCGGAGCCGAAGAAGAAGACTGATGCGGACGACGGCGTTCCAGGGTTTCCGAGGAGAGAGGACAAAGAGAAGAAAGAGGTGTCGTTGGTTGAGCAGAGGGAAGAAAAGAGGCCAGAGCCGCCGAGACCCAGAAAACCGTTGTCCGCGGCCCGCGACCAGTCCGGACCAAAGACTCGGGTCGCGCCGAGCGTGACGCTAGCTGTTGACCCGCTCGTCAGTGAAAACAGCGCCAGTGTAGCGCTCCCATCGGCCGCGGTCGGGCTGCCAAAACCGTCTAAAATTACTACGGATGAAAATAATGCCGTAGAAGCGCCAAAGCCAGCGTTACGAGGACCGGAGCAGCGGCTGGCAAAGGCAACGAAAACCAAGCGTGACGAGAACGTCGTTGACGGGGATACGTTGCCGGGAAATAAGGCTGGCAAACCGGTGACCTTGAGCGACGCTCATCCGTGCACCGGCCGTCCAGGAGGACCCAAGGTTCCAGAGGATCCGAGCAAACCAGAGAATCGATCAGCAACTCGTGCAACCGATGACGCAATCTTGCCAATCGATGTGGTAACGAAGACGACCTTGGTCGAGGCGACCGACGAGAAGACAGAGGAGAAGAAGACTTCAGCTGCGAGGCAGCTCGAGGATGCTGCGTGTAACAAGGTGAACGACAACAAGGAGGCTAAGCTGCTGTTCAAGGGCGCCAAGAGGCCGGAGGTGAAAGCGTCCAAGGACGTTGCGCCCAAGGTCGAGCCAGCTGCCTGGAGGAAAAGGGCGAAAGACAGCGAGATAGCCGGTGATTCGAAAACAGTGTCGGAAGAGTCTCCGTCCAGCAAGATGCCGGTGGACAAGGCGAAGGTGTACGAGTGTCTGAACGGGGAGACCGGTGGGACGTTATCGAAGAGCACATCGACGGAGTCGATAGACTTCTGGAGCGAGATCAAGGGTCCGGACAGCCCCAGAGTAGCCAAGCTGGCCAAAGGATTGAATTTCCTCGGGTCGGGGCAGGTCGAGGACCTCGCAGAAGAAGAAGAACAACTGGACAAGAAAAAAGAGAGCGAGGCTAAAATAAGCGTCGCCAGTGTCGGTACACCGCCGCTCAGTAACGTTCCTGTGATCGACCAGGAACCCGACAAAGTAGAGCCATCGAGCCCGGTCCCGAAGGAGGCGAAGAAGAGGAAAAACCTGTTGATACAGATCGACCGGTCAGCGGACGCGTATTCGACGATCAAGAGGACGCCCTTGAAGAGAGAGGACTCCATGGCGTCAACAATCTCGGCTAGATCGATCCCCGGCACTCCGGATACCGCTATACCGGGATCTCAAGTGTCCACACCTGTGTACGAGATTACGGTGCCGATGATAAACATTGTAGAAGTAGTCACCCCGACGAATGCTGATAAGCCGTTAAACCTTGAAGAAGACGATGGTGCTAGAACGCCGACGAACGAATGGCCGAGTACTGGTCTCTCGAAGATCTCCAAGTGGGACAACCACAGCGACCTCTCCAACGTTGATCAAGTGGACCAGGACGTGACCCCGGTGGCTTCTAAGGTCGGCAGTGTGGCAGCCACTCCGGAGGACACTCCGCAAGGTACCCCAGAGTCGTCTAAAAAGAAAAAAGTGGTCAGAAAGAAGAAAGCCTCGACGACCAAGAAGAGCTCCGCCAAGGACTCCAAGAAAGAATCCAAGAAAGAATCCAAGAAAGAGTCCAAGAAGGAGGCGAAGGAGTCAAAGAAGAGCTCAGCGAAGGCCCAGGAGAGCCTGAAGCCGACCGCAGAGTCCAAGTCTTCCTCGAAGACGAATACAAAGCTCGCGAATCCCAGCCCCAAGCCCCTCGATCTTATCAGAATGTTCTACACCACGCCATCGGCTTTGCTGACCGCCACGCCTAGGGATCTGTCCAAAGTCCGCCGAGCGAAGATCAAGAGACGGAAGCATCACTCGAGGACTCCTTCGGTGAGCAGCGACAGCACCGGAAGCACCACCAGCACTGCCACAACAGGCAGCACCGATGGCAGCAGATCTACCTGCACGGAGCTCGACGACGACCCTGACAAGAGGATGAACTCCACCAGGAGCAACGACTCCGGGTTCGACGGATCACCGAGGATATCTAGTACTTGCTCTTTTCCGGTTATTTTTGCACTGATCCCCTTTCATCGTGACTTTTGCATTCCAACTTTGTGTTCTGCTTGTTGCTTGTGTGTTCTGCCTGTTAAAAATATCTTCTCCTGTTTTTTAATGTGCGTGCTTTTTTGATTCTTCATCCTCTCACATTCCTTTTCAGGAAACAGAATCTGCTGGAAAAATATAACTGTTACCGAATTGCGTTTGTGATTGATCAAACGATACCAAAAAGTATTTCTACTAATGTTTTCTTTAACGTTTGGCTTCTTACCTATTCTTTAAAAAAAGAATTGTGCCATCGATCATGATTCGACGCGGAGTTTCTAAACGGAGAACAAAAATTTGTGTTGGACAGGTGCCAAAAACGCGTCTAGCTAATTGCACCGTGCAGAAGTTCCCAAGACTTTGGAAAGGCAATCGGTTTCGTACTCGCGGTTGCAATCTGGAGAGAAATTTGATAAAGTCTGCATACAGAATGCTGAAAATAGAACTATCTTCGTGATTTTTTCCCTAAACCAATTGCGAAACAGTTGTTTTTGAAACTTCTTGGATAAATGGTCCCCTGTTTGTGGAACATGCGCAAATTTTTTCATCGTCAAATACACGGCAGAAATTTGTCACCATATGCGCAAATCTGCAAGATCCGGGTTTCGGATTTTCTACCGCGACTACTCAACCATTTTCAATTTCTGCTTGAAACTTTACAGATATAATCTCTACGCGTTCTGTTATCAATTAACTTTAAAAGAAATAGGGTTTCCTGAAATTGGCGAACCAGGCTGCTCCGCTTAATGACTTTCGGAGCACCTAGTATTCATCCGGCGAATCGATATTACATAAGGTCGTTGCCACAGTGTCAACGACTTCGTACGCCAATTTATTTACAACCGGAAGTGCAGCCGCGCGCGTTCGGGAATTCAACGAATCCTTCCTGGTCGCCTTTTGGCTTCGATACCCTAAGACAGGTGTCCTTGGGACCGAGCTCGGTGGTCTCCGAGCCACGGTCCAAGTACAATTACTGTACCAGGAATGGTGAACCGTTCGGTGTTGATCCGGGACTGGTCCGCATGGTTGAACAACGCGACACTATTTATAAAACGCGACGCAGTTTGCATAACAATATTCAAGGCTTCGCAGCGCAGCCGGGAGATGGTGCGAACGGGACTTTCGCGTTAAATTTAGCGGAACGTGCACAATAATTAGACACCGCTTTTCGCGGATCTGCAAAGTGTTTTGCACGGGAGAACAAAAGTCATTCGTCTGCACTAGAACTATCAGAGGCGACAGAATACACCATCGCGATAATATTTCTACGAGAATCTGGCCCGTTCATAGATTCATTTACGTAATTGCTACAGGTAAATCTTAATTATCGGTTTTATCGTTTGATATTTCTAATGCTAAAACTTTTCTGTTGTTCTCGATATTAAATTCTTATTCTCTATGATAGTTGTGCATAAACGTCACACAGGTATGGAAGAAAGAAAATAGCGTAGATTTGCGCAAACTACGTCACGAGTCCATTTCGGTTAACAGTATGTACATTGTATCGCTAGAAACGAAACTGTAGTCTCTCCAAATAATTCCGCGTTTCGGCGTCAGTGCCCAAGAAGCATCGCGAGACGACAGATATCCGTGCGCGTGTTATTCGAGACTCGTGAAAGGTAACCGAACCAAAAATGAACGAACCTGACATGAAAATCGAGTCTATTAACGATTCGTTGATACAGATTGCGACATGGCGTGCCACAAGAAATGCGAAAAGCTCACCGGGAACCTTTGCGGGTTAAACCAAAAGCTCGTGGCGGAGGCTTTGCAGGCGGTGAAGAGGGGTGAGTGAGCAATGCACCGATGCACCGAGTTGGTTCAAGTTCGGAAATTCTATTTAAAAGCGACCGTCTAGTTGAAAGCTCGGTCCGAATGACGCAGAACCTGAATTCTACCTTCGTAGAATTTCAAAGACCGTTTCTCGGATCTCCGCTTCCAAAAATCCTATTTCAAAATATTGAAAATATCAAGAAAATTCTTTGAACTACCGAGGTCAACATCTTCGACATTTACATTATTCGCTGTGATTGTATCCAATGAAACTACAGTCTCGATAGAGACAAACGTAGCTAGTTATAAACGGTGCTTCCATTACTTTATTAAACGGTCGATCCACAGACAGGGATTCTCCTTGTTTTGAAAAAGAAAAAAACAATAGCTTTGCTGGTGCATTGCGTCGGTTGTCTAAAAGTAATTTCTGGGAAATGCAGCGAGTCGGTTTCATGCACGTTGGCTGCTCCATCAGACACTTGGCTGGCGACGCGAGTGCATTCATCCACGACTACGCCGATCTTCCTCTTCCACGTGGATGTCATAAATCCGTTCGCCAGCCAATAAATAATTTTCGCGGCCGTTATCGCGCCGCAATCGCGATTACCGCCGCGGAAATTCAATTACATCACCGTTAAATTCGGTAAACGGCGCCGCACCACCGCTCGAGCCCTGCTCTTGTCCCCTAATCGATCACACGCGACAACCCAAGTGTCACCGCCACGGTCACCGCTATTTTCGAAAAATGTCAGCCGGCCAAATTTCACACGCTCGCTGCTTTCCATGGATCACGCATTAAACTGCGGTTAACAAGCTTCGTCAATCGATTTTGCAACTAGTTAATCCAACGTTATCGGCTTCTAATTAACCCATTCGCCACCACATAAGTTACAATGGAACGTTAAGTGACAGACGCATTAACTTTAATTGCGTTGAAATATACCGCAACCCCACTATCCCCGCAATTTCAACGCTATCGCCTTCTACTCAACTCGTTCGCCACCGCAGAAATTACAATAGAACCTTACTGGTTGTGTGAGTGGCGGATACGTTAATTTTACAACGTAAGCGGATATTTGCATAAAAGTTCACAGGCCATGCATGCCATCCCGATGAGACCTTACTGTCTACTAATAGAGTGTGTCTCTCCTCGAAATGTTTATAACGAAGGTATATTAATTAACATTGTTCTGCTGATAAATTCTCAGCACCCTCGCAATCGTCGGATACCCAGAGGAACTCTGACTCCTCGGACCACTTCCCCAGTGGGCGCATCACGCCGCCAGCGACCAATCTGCCAAGATTCAAGAAATACGCCGTCACAGACTTCAATTTCCGCAAAGTGAGTCTCGATCGTAGCGCGGGAAAGACAGAGGTTCCGTTGGACGATCTCGTTGTTAGTCGTTCCACCGGGGTTTAAATAGTCGCCGGTTACCGGGAAACCGGAGGAAGAAAGTCGTCCGAGAGTCACGCGGTACACGCGTCTAACTACTTGCAAATATAGTTTTCGGAAATTTACGAGCGGCTCCGTGAAACGCGTTTGGCTCGGTCTCTCGTACCACGACGAAAGCTAATACGGATCATGTGTACACGAGAATCACGTGAACCGGTTGACTCACTGGCTGTCGGGAAATCGATTCGCAATCAGAAAGATTCACAACGATGAAAATTTTGTAAGGAAAACGATGTACAATGTGCCCGGGTCGGTAGCCAAGATATTCGAGCTGCTCGAAATATCATCCTTTAACCAGAGAAATCATTTTCTATTTGTTGAACAGCATCATATGTTCTCATTGAAATATTCTTTTAATTGTTCTCCAACTTGCAGCGCGAAGATGTTTCATGGCCCTTTAATTATTCGTCAACAAGCAAATTTATTCGCAAGAATATTTAAAACAGACACGATTTCGCGGCGAACCATCACGCAAATAGATCACCCGAATTAGCACCACGCAACGCATTATTTTTAACAGGCGGGGGCACTATCTCACGTACAACACTCTCTCGCTTTAGCCGCATGAACTTTCCACCGTGTGCCGGTTCCTCGGCCCTTCGCAGACCTGAATTCTCCCTCCTTTTCTCCATTAACGGAAGCTGCGCATCTGAAAGATCAGGGAGAACTGTACACATTGCAATCTGTAACGAAGATTGAAAAATTACCTACATCTTGATATCGTATAAATATGATTCTAGGTCCTGGGAAAGGGTAGCTTCGGCAAAGTGCTGCTAGCAGAATTGAAGGGCACGGAGTGCGTGTATGCAGTCAAATGTCTGAAGAAGGACGTTGTGCTCGAAGACGATGACGTAGAATGCACCCTGATCGAGAGGAAGGTTTTGACCCTGGCGACCAGGCACCCGTACCTCTGCCACTTGTTCTGCACCTTCCAGACCGAGTCGCACTTGTTCTTCGTTATGGAGTACCTAAATGGCGGCGATTTGATGTTCCACATTCAGAAATCAGGTCGATTCTCCGAGGTCAGGGCCCGGTTCTACGCTGCGGAGATCTGGTCCGGCTTGAACTTCCTCCACAAGAAGGGAATCGTTTACCGAGATCTGAAGCTGGATAACGTTCTTCTCGACTTTGAAGGTCACATCCGAATCGCAGACTTTGGCATGTGCAAGTTGCAGATCTTTTTGGACAGGACGGCAGATACCTTCTGCGGGACGCCAGACTACATGGCTCCAGAGGTATCAGATTTTTCTTTGGACCCCTCGAAATAGATGCACGAACCCTTTCACAAAAGATCCCAGGCGATTATATAGAATTAATGAAGCGTGTACAAAATATCCTTTCTAACTGCCTGTACAGAGGTCAAGATACCTAGATTCTAAATTTACCCGGCCAGTTGGCCAGGGATCTTGTGCAAGGATTGAGTCAACAGTGTTTCAAATAACAACAATTCGTCAGTCTACCCGAGTTATCCGGCGCTCGTTTCCGCATTGCAGATCATAAAGGGACTGAAATACAATCAGGCGGTAGACTGGTGGTCGTACGGCGTGCTGCTCTACGAGATGCTGACGGGACAGTCGCCGTTCTCCGGCTGCGACGAGGACGAGCTATTTTGGAGTATATGCAACGAGCGGCCGTTCATACCCCGCTACCTCAGTCAAGACTCCACGGACATGCTGCTCTGTCTTCTGGAGAAGGACGCCGGCAAAAGATTACCTGGCCACGACATCGCTTATCATGCCTTCTTCCAGGTACTGCCTGAAGTGAAAAGTCTCTGTTAGTCAAGAGATTAGTCTAGAGAGTAGCCATTGATTAGCTACCAATAGTTTTATCGGAATAGTTTGAAGTGGTACAATGATTTATGCGGAATAAAACAATGTTTCAGTCGTTGCCATGGGACCGTTTGGAGAGGAGGCAGCTGGAACCACCGTTCAAGCCAGCCCTAGAACACACGTTGGACACAAAATACTTCGATACAGCGTTCACGGCAGAAAGGCCACGGCTGACTCCTGTACCTGAACAGATTCTCACCTCGATGGACCAAGGAGTGTTCCGTGGTTTCTCCTACACTAACCCGAACGCGACAGACTGAAGGCGTGTGCTTTTGGGGGACTCAAACGAGAAAACTGTACAGTTCTTCCACGCGTCGACGGAGTCCGACGTTGTGGTGTTCGCAAGCAACCGGTGATCTCCTTCGTTCGCCATCTGGAATCAGGAGAGTTCAGTCTTCTTTCCAAGAAGGATTACAGAGGGGAGAGAACGAGGGCCGAGTCGACTTCTTTCGCCAGTGCGGTTCACGCTAGATGATTGTGACGATTAAACACCGAGGCGACGTTCCTAGAGCTTGTACTCGCGCGGAGTCAGGCAACAGAGATCTATTGCTAGGTTTTGTATAACGTAGAGACGATAGAGAGCGGTTAGACTATGCAGAGGGGAGTTCGGAGGTGTTCAAGAGCTTCAGGGCTCCAAACAGTACCTTCTTTTCTACGCGAATCTCTGTTTAAGAACGCCTCGGCTCCCCCTAGTGTTCCGTCTTTTTTAAACCCTTGCCCGGCTAATTTGCCCGGCCGACAATCGTCTGTTTCAAATAAAACATATGGACAATCTTGGACGAGTTCAGAATCATTGAAAGCAGAGGCTCCTGGGACCGGAAGATAACCGAGTCGCGGCGTGAAATTTTCAAAGTAATTACCCGCCGCGGTCAAGTTATTAATACACAAACTTATTATTTCCGTCGCCCATGGACAGCGTCTCGGGCGTCTTCCATCCCCACAAACTTCTTGTTTCCCCTGCGTTTCCGGTGGCTCATGTCGCGGGGCCACGTTTTGCTCACTGTTTCCTCGTGGACCCTAAACTTTCCATTCGACTCCCACGTTTTCTGCTCTTTCTCCGTTTCCCAACCTTCCTCCTTTGCTCCCTCCCCGTTCGCAGTTTTCTTCGTTGGCCACGCACACTTGGCTCCGCGCTGACTGCACGCTAACTTTAGCACGCCGAGGAATTGGCGAACCACCATCTCTGCCAACGGGCGGACCAAAGCCCATCGACGCTTGCGGCTGATAACGACGGTCCGTGAACGATCTCGTTGCTACCTGAAAAGCAAGCGGATCGATACAAACATTTTTAATCTTTTAGGGCTGTATAATAGCATTCAAAACTATTTTGACACCAGAACAAATTTAGTAAGCCCATTCGAGTGCGAAGGGTTAGAATAACTAAGAACAAGAAGACGGTGATATGCTTAGTTGCCAGAGTGACAGCCAATGAGACAATTAATCGGGTAATTGATCCAATTGGTCCGTTCCGACACGGTTGGATCTCGGCACTAGATTAATTGCCAGATAAGCGTTCGAGATCCACGAAACGGAGATCGTTTACCTATCTCGGGTCTTTCTTTCGGCTGCTCAAAGGCTGTGCTTTGATGTCAGAGCCAGGAAAGCAATCAAGCGAAAGGTCAAAGTATGAACAGGGATAAAAGGTAGGCTTCTTCGAACCCGAGATGGGATCTGTCGGTGAAACCAACGGAGTAAAGCAAGAGAGGGGGGAGAGGAAAGAGAGAGAGAGAGAGAGAGAGAGAGAGAGAGAGAGAGAGAGAGAGGGAGAAAGAGAGAGAACGTGATGAGTTCAGCAGCTAAATAACACAGAATTGATGCGAAGAGAGATTTAAAGAGTAGGAGAACGTCACAAAAACTGACGCGCTAAGAGGATCGGTCAATGGACCCTGAATCCGCCGTATAATCTTGCCCTGCGCGTCGTAATATATTGCTATTATCATCTGATACTTCTCTAGTTGCTTTTCTAATCATGATTAATAACACAAAGAGTATCTGGTATTAAACTAATGCTAGAACTATTAGAAGTGTCAACACGATTCCAAATTCTATTGAAATTATAAAAATGTCATTGCAGAAACTATAAAAAGCTTCAGCTTTCAGCATCTTGCAATTTTTGTGAGCGTTTTGAAAACGTTGATTTGAGTAGTTCCAGCGTCGAACGATCCTCGTACGTTGTCGAAACGTTTGTCAAGGCAACGCAGAAGAGTGTCGAAAGTTTTAAAGAAAATCGCAGACTTATTTGACGTAGTGCAGCGACTGCGGGGCGCCTAACAGGGCCGCATCTTCCCAGGCCGTTTGCGAGGGTGTCGCCGATATAAATAGATATCCGCGTCCGCGCGAAGATGCGGCCCTACGTTGGCGAGTTATTTTCGAGAGGGATTGCCACGCTCGTCACAGTTCTCGGTCTCAGTTCCAACGAGTTTCGTTCGGCAAGAAGCTGCTGCTTCTTCGGGTCGCACGACGAACAAACGCTGTTTACCTCGCGAGCAAAACGACATCGACACCAGTCGATTGTCACGGTCCTCCGGTTCCGCTTTGTCCCCTTGTGCCGCTTATCCCTGTCTCTACAACGACAACACCTACGGAAAAAGGACAGTTTCTTAATCGGTGCTCTGCGAACTCGATAAGAATTAATTGAAACACTTGACCGGATCGGGAATCTACTGAAATAAATCGTGTTCACTCAAGAACTTATGTTCCGCCAAAAATAAATACCGATGAGCCAGTCGCCGAACTGTAACAGTGAGGATCGGTGAGTTCTCTCTCTCTCTCTCTCTCTCTCAAGGATGCAAATTCTGTGGCTTTAGATCTACCTCAAGGATTTACGTCGGTGATTCTGTCCCAGCGATGCAAATCGTTCTCGGCACCAGACCTGGAAATTATAGACAAGGTACTCTCCTGCTCAAGACGATAGGAAGCGGCAGCTACGATTAGGTTCTCAAAGACAGACTTCAAATTCAGTGGAATTTATGTATAAACGTCACCTTATACTAAGATGATATTCAATTGCAAAAGGAAGAATAGCATTTGCCATTGGAAATCATGTCTCTAAAAGCTAACTGACTGGCCAAGGTATTTGAACAGTTAATTTAGATCTTTCCTACATGTTCCTCACACTATTTTCCAAATCAAAAGACTGATGCAAAAGATAGACTAGGGTAGAATTATTCCCCGTACGACTACTTATAGTATGTCGCTGAGAACCTGCTGATAGCAGAGGTCCTTGTGTCTAGGAGTGTAGAAGTCGAGGATGTTCAGCTCGTTGAGACTGACGACCATGCGATCGCACAAGAGCCGAGCCAGGCCTGGAAGCGTGGCCACATCAGCCAGTTCCGACTCGGCCAGGGCAGAGGACCTTACTTCTCAGGTCTACCATCCAGCTAGTTTCCTGCTCCTGGACGATCCTGATATCCCTGTCTCGGTACCATCCGGCGTGTCCTCGAAGGTCGCTCAAGTCAGGGTCGAACGGGAAGGTGGTAGCCTTGGCGTCACCCTTAGGGGTGGAGTCTCGAGAGCGTTGGTGGTCACTGGGGTGAAGTCCGATGGACCTGCGGCGAAAGAGGGAAGAGTCAGACCAGGAGATCGGTTGCTGGCTGTCGACGATACAGAGCTGAGAGGTCTAACCCTGGCGGAGGCTCAGAGAGCGCTCAGAAGAAGCTCGGACGCGCCAGTAGCATCGCTGACGATTGAGTACGACGTTGCAAATATGGAAGAAGCTAGGGCAGCTACGTCCGGACCTCTACTGGTACAGCTTGAACGCGGTTCTTCTGGTACACCTTCTTCTTGCTATTACCACCCACGCCAAACAGTATTCGATCAATTTTTTCAACAATTGTGGTATCAAACATGTTAAATAAATCTGAGGGACTAACATGTTACAACACAAGTCTCTTAAATGTTGTTCATTGTGCAAAATTATATGATCAAATACTTTTTGCCAGGAGTGTACAAGAGAATTAGTAGTGTGCGCTGATTTCTAGCTCTTTGAACAGCCGCCGCTCTCCCAGTTGGGCTTTTTCAGTCGATTCACAATCTAAATAAACTACTGCGGCACTCGATAAAGTGCAAACAGTATACCCACCGAGTAATTATAGACTGTTGGGGTAACTAAATAAAGATTGCTGCTAAGTCTTTGACTGTTTACATCAGTACACTTCCACGAACCGAATGCAAAGGGTCCGGGTTCTATTTCTGACCCTAATTACCCCGGCTCTTGAGCTTGTTAGAACTCCTGGTTCAACCTCCGCGTAAACGCTGCTAACGCTATGGATACGTTTACAGGAGAGCTTGGGTTGACAGTCAGAGAGACGGCGAACGGAGTTTACATAGAGAGTCTACGACCGGCTAGCACGGCTGACCGGTGCGGCGCTCTGCAACCAGGCGACAAACTTTTGGCAGTCGACGAGACGCCGATTCAGGACGCTGTCATGGCAGCGAAGCTGCTCAGGAATAATTTTGACAATTCACGTATCGCCAGGCTGCAGATCCTGCCAAGGCCACCCAGCGCTTCTCAGAGAACGGTCAAGAGAAGAGCGCAACCGCAAGCTCAGCAATCCTCTAATCAAGCCCTCCAGACGAAAGAGAGTCTCACCGTCGTTTTGAGACCCGATCATAAGGGATTTGGCCTGGCCTTGAAGCCTGCTGATGATCGTATCGGCTACGTCGTCAGCCTTTTAGAGGCTGGAGGGCCAGCAGAACGCAGCGGAGTCCTGTTACCAGGCGACAAGGTTTTGGCGGTGAATCGGAGATTCCTGAGAGACCTGCAACCCGCCGACGTCAACGCTATACTGGAAACCTCACAAGTTGTGAGTTGCAGTTTATTTTACTTACCTGTCGCCATTAACGGCATTAGTAGAACTCTTCCTAATTTATTACAAGAAATTAAAGATATCTACTTTTGATAGATTGAGTTAATGATCGAATACAAGGTCGGCGGACCAGTGGTGCCTAGCTCAGGGGTGTTCACTGTGCGAGTAGCGAGGCCTGTTGGCGGCCAACCGGACGTAGGTTTAACAGTGAACGAGGATCTGATCATCACGGAGGTCCGTAAGGGGTCTTTAGCTTACAGAACGGGGAGCCTAGCACCTGGTGATAGGCTACTCGCAATAGACGGACAAAAACTAGATCCCGGCGATCTCAGACAAGCTGCGCAATTGCTGCACCGACCAGGTAGCTCGGTCATTGCGTTGACCGTCAGGAAACCGGACCCCGTTTCGGAGAACAGGTACAACTTTGCTCACAGTACTTCTAACTGTCCATTGAACAATTCAGAGATGGACGATAGTTTATCTGTTCTCATCAGAACTCATGCCGTTCCCTGGGTAATTGTCTATTAACAGTTAGATGTAGTATATCAATAGATGAATTCAGTACTGGATGGAAGGATGATGAGTATTCTTGCAGAGACTCCAGTATAGGAAGCGACACAACTCAGCAATATTCTGGCGGACTTCTACGGCCAGCAAGGGGAAGTCTTCCTAGTGTGGACAGTGCGGTGGATTCTTGGGGAGAGCTGGGGGAGAACAGTGGAGTGGGTCCAGAGATTGTGAGACTATGGGACACTGCATCCGTGGACAGTGGTCAGCTGGATTTGCCTATGCCGCCTTATCCTGGGTAATAAAAATACACCGTCTTTAATTAATACGTGATAGACTGTTTGACTGAAAATATTGACAAGAAAGGTGCTATATTAGGCCACAGGAACGTAATAGCTCAGACAGACCGCAGCAGATAGTGCATGTATCTCTGCACAAGGATCCAGTTTATGAGGACTTCGGGTTCTCAGTGTCTGATGGACTATACGAAAGGGGTGTCTACATAAATCGTTTGCGACCCGGTGGTCCTTGCGACGGTGTCCTCAGACCGTATGACAGGATCCTAAGAGTGAACGAGGCCAGTACCGAGGACTGTGACTGTTGTCTGGCTGTTCCGTTGATTGCTGCAGCCGGTTCAAGATTGGATCTAACAATCGCCAGACCGGTGTCTCCTGTTAACATTATGAAAACATTATAGGACAAGGGATCAGAGAAAAACGTTGAAAATTCAAACTGAATCGATCAACGCAACGGTGAAGATGGTTATCTGGTTATATTTTTTTACACGCCTGTATTTTATTTATAAAAATAAATGTATAGATTGCTTTTAGCTAGAACATCTTCTCCTGCACACAAGACCACGCACGCGACACACCTGAATCGTTTTAATCTTCCATCAAAACTATTCGACTAAATCTAACAAGTGGTATAAACTAGGGGATGTTGTGAATAGTTTCTTTTTTCTCGTTTTGAAAATGAATAGCTAGTAACATTATACTTAACTATACTCTCCAGAAGGTTCCCAGAATGTTGAGAACGAAAGCAACTTCTTATAGCAAATCGTACTCGCGTTTATCGCAGTTAGCTAACTAGCTATGAAAGTAAAATGTGATACGTGATCGATGTATCGCGGTATCGCGTATAAATAAATTCAATCGCTGAAACCGACTCGCTCCGATTCACCTTGGTCATCGGGCCGATAGGAATATTATCGGATCCAGTAACTGAGAGGCTTCGATGCTAATCGACCCGGCAATTAGCAATGAACATTAACAATCTCGAATTAAACGATTTGCCACCTTGCCAGCAGGTCTGTTCTTATCAGAATCAAGAACATTGTCAATGTAATACTAAAAAATACAAAACGGAAACGGATTAATAGGCAAATTACACCTTCGTGCATTATCATTAATATTCATAAAATACATGCATACATACATATATATGTATATATGTATGTATGTATGTATGTATGTATGTATGTATGTATGTATGTATGTATGTATGTATGTATGTATGTATGTATGTATGTATGTATGTATGTACGTACGTACGTACGTACGTACGTAGGGTGTTTCTTTTATTCATTATTGGCAGATATAATTTTTTCTCAATATCATGGCTATATTACGACTTTAAAGAAAATTCTTCCTATCATTATAAATATAGTATAACTGTCACGAGAAAAGTTTTTGTGAAACGATAAATAAAACAGTTGTCTAAAATCTAGAATCTAGATGACCTCATTCTGCCGAGACACCCTGCATGTATATTTATGCAAATATACATATGTACATATCCACATATACATTTGTTACCGTACGAATTTTCATTTGTACATCCCACCTAACGTATCGCGATGTTCTATACAAAGAAGCATTACTTCTCGGCTTCTCTGTGCTGTTGAGATAAATAAATAACCGATTAAAAATCGCCATGCTAAAGATACCATGGTCAGGCAGAGGAAGCTCGCACGAGCTTATCGGTAAAAAAGTGATGTAATTATTCAGACTAGACCCAAAACAATTCCTGTTTCGTGCCAACCCATCCGTTTACCGGAAAGGAACTATTAGTGCCATTACGATTGCCTTCGTAATATGTACTGCGGTCTTTCTCCAACCGCTGATCGTACTTCGCTTTGTTGTAACATAACACCCCGAAGATCGCCAGCGTCATACCCAATATATTTATCGATGTTACCGGATTGCCTAGCACAAGTAAAGTCACTGCAATCACGAATATACGCTTGCTCGCGCTAGCTACCGCGTACGTTAACGGAGTAACGATGGATATTACGGAAAACGCGATGATGTTCTGAAACCAATTCAGCACACCATCTAGGAGTAACAGGCCTAATATATAATAACTTAAATCCGCCAATCCGTGAGCAATGGGATTGTATATTAACTGCCTCAAATCATATACCAACCATATGGGCAAAAAAAGGATAAGCGCTAAGCGCCCCAAAATGAATAGAAGTCTCAGATGGTGTATTCCTGTGTCTTGCAACACCTGAAAACAATAGAACAGAGTCAACAACATGGCTCTAAATCTACACTATATACATTCTGAGTACAGTAATAGATACCTTCTTGGAATAAATATTCTGCAAGGAGAATGCCATTGTGGATGCTAAGGCACTCAGGAGACCTATCATGTTGAAACTGAGCTCCGTCAAAGTAGCAACACCCACTCCAATTACAATTGGAACCAGACTAAGATACACCTTCCATGTCTGCTTCTCTCTTAGGATTATTCTTGACAGGAATACCGTGAAGAAGGGCATTGTAGCCTTCACTGGGACAGAGCCAAACTTCAGTTAATATATGAGATTAATAAAACTAAAAATAAAATAATGCGTTTGCATCTCCAATGTGTCCACATTTTTTAACAAGAGCTATCACGTTATCGGCGACTGTTTAAGCAGATTTTATCGTTGCCGCTAATATCGTAATTAAGCTAATCCCTTTAAGAATAAACGCGGACCAATGTGTTGCGATTCACGTGTCAACGATCGCGATAACCAAAATGCACATAATAATATAATAAAATATAAGTGCTAAAGTTATCTAACAACTGTTATCGTTAACTACATGAAGCTAAACATTTCGTGGCGTCAAGTGAAGGTCGGTGGGTTTTATTTTTGAACGTATAAGCGCGGGGAAATGGTGTACACGTGACTATTGAAATAGCGTTGTTTCATACCAGTATGGACATACGAAACAGGGACTTTCCAGATGCTGACGTGGCTGAAGACGTTCGCCAAGAATTTTCCGAATGCGAGAGGCACGATCAGCCGCAGATAATAACCCCAAGGAATCTCAGTTGAATACTTCCGTACGCCCCACATGTTGAAGAACGGGCCGGAGTAGACGGTGATCGAGGTTAGCTGGACCATTGTCACTGTCAACGGATAGGGAAATTCCGAGAGCAACATTTTGCCCACTACGTTGCTGGTACTCGAGATCACATACCAGATCAGGCAGAGAAACAACACCGTAACCACTTCCCGGCTGTTTCTGCGATCGTTCATGACTGCATCAACCGAAAAGACGAGTCTCCAAGAAACTGCAGCGTGTCGTACTGTCGTTGTATCACTTCATATGTGTCGACCACTATCCGTAACGATAGTTGCAATATTGAGTGAGTGAGTACCTACCAGTGAATACTCGACAGTATACTCACTGTATTAACAAGACCACCTCGACTCGACAGATGGAATTCGAGTACCACCATACCAGCTGCCATCTACCACCTTATACACTGTTATACACTGTTACAAAAGCTCTCAGGCGCCTGACCGCTTTACGACTTTCCTCCAGGAAAGGAGTAGGAGAATTACCCATCCCAAATGCGATTGGACGATTCCAATGGATTTCCATTGGCAATCCATTAGTATCGCCCAATCCCATTTGCGAAGTCACCTCTCCGCAACTTGAAGCAGATTCCGAGCAGGATCCCTGACACCATTGGACACACTAGTCATCAATGGGCATACAAGCCTTGAATAAAAATTCCAAAAACGGTCAGGCACCTGAGTGCTCTGCTATTATACATCCTGTACATTTTTCTCCTTCTTCAAATTACGGAACACTGTCAGGTCACAAAGACGAAACTGCGGTGTTTGAAGTTAATTCCCAGTACGCATGCGTCTTGAAGTAAAACCACGCGAACACAATTAGTAAGCGGTAAAACGCTGAAATTTCTAGTCAAACAGTAGCGTTTCTGGTGGCGAAATTTCGAAGCTTCGTTCAGAGTCTGTACAGCGCCAACTATATAGCGGTAAAACGTTGAAACTGGTAGACAAATTACCGGTGGTCGATTTTGGCTAACAATTTGAGCATTTTGCCACCACTTCAATTGGCGCTGTACAGAGACCGAAAAAAGTTTCTTGATTCTGTCACAAGCGTCACCACTGTCGTGTAATAAATTGTTGTACTACAAATACTAAGATTCGAATCATGCTCGGTAATCGACCTATCGTAAGCGCTACAGATCGTCACCATCGTGTCCTGGGCTATATAATTTAAATTTCTATTAGGAAGAACTATTACAATATAAATTCCTATTAAAAATCTATTATAATTTAAATTTATATGGTTAAGAGTACACCGGTTGTCTTCCGTGTACATCTCTGGAATAACGTATCTTTCATCAGTGCTACCAATATCGTCGTTGTTCTGTTTAAAGATCAATTCCGTTACGACACCGTGTTACATTTAAATTGTAAAAATAATTTATGCAATCTCTATATACATAGATTCAAGATTTACTGCTATTACAATATCAACATAACTCAAACAAAAATATCACGCATTCGATCAAAACCGAATGTTCATGTTTCAATTCTTGTATTTCGTTTGAATCTGATGACTTTTTCGTCTCTTTAATGTAGCAATCAATGGTCTTATCGTATATGATTTTGAAATATGTGCCGATAAAAATATCTTCATTACTTTAGGGTTGGCTACCATGGTTACAGATTTCCATTTTTACAATTATGTATGTCAGCGTCCATGTATTTCCCCTGGACAGGGATCTCCCGTTTTGCAAAACATTTTGTAGCAATTTCTGGTGGGTTTCCAAAGCTACATTAGTTTACATTGTTTTCAAACAGGTTAAAAATATAGCACATGCAAATATTTAATCATTTGATGCATTGACAACAATTCGGACGTGGCGAAATCTCGAGATGTGTAAGCACATGTCACAATATATATCTGATAATAGGTTACGTTCATAATGTTTTGACTTTTAACACAGTGAATTTTATGATACCCTTCTGTTTTGTGACTTTCAGGAAATTTTGTTGAAAATTAAACGATTTAATTATATGAAAACATTGTTGCTAAATGGAGCCAATGTCTCCGTTACCAGTTAAGAACTCACGGAAATTAATAGAAAAGGACATTGGCAAGCCAATAATAGAATGTAAACGAGAATTTACATTGACACAGCAATTTCCCAGTAAAGTACCCAATAAAAGACCATCATGTGAATCAGCAGTACCACAGACTTCAAGTAATTCGTTGAGTAATGGGAGATTTACAGTAAATATGTTAAAGAAAATGAGGATACGAACACAAGATGGCAAAGATCTTGGGGAATTCAATCTGAAATTTTTACCTCCAGAGTATCTCAATGAAACCATTGTTTCCAATAGTTTTCATTTGTCAAGGAACAGAAATTTGCCTATCAATCTTTTCTTTGAGAATGCAGCAAGAGCTAAAAGAGTATCACAAACACAAAACTCAGAGATGTCAAACAATGATGTCCAATATGTAGATTATGATAACTTAGACAAGAGTACAAATGAAAGTCCTTATAATAAACTTCATAATTTAATAACAATAGACACAAATCAGGCTTTAATACTACCTAAAGGTAGCAAAGTTATAAAAAGGAAAGATAATTCGTATAATGCCATTATTAAAAGAAAATGTATTTCACATAAAGTAGTTCCTAAAGGAAAGACTGTTTCTGACATTATTGTTAGAAAAAGCAATGCAATCATTGGCAAAAGAGTTACAAAAGGAAAGACTAGCCCTAATAATGCGATTCCAAAATGTATGGCTAGTTCAAACAATGTAACTCTGAAAGAAGAGGGAAATTCTAACAATGTAAAAGAATCCATCTTCAAAGAGAATGCTATTGAAACACCTAATTTTAAAGAGAATACAATAGAAGCAGCTTCTACAAGAATTAACATCTTAAGAAGACCTAAGATGAAAGTCAATTCAATAGAACAATCAACCGGTGTTCCAAAAAAATTAATAGCAAAGAATTATGTTCCAGAAAAATTAGTATCCTTGAAATATGCTCCAGAAACATCAATGCCTAAGAAGTCTGTCTCAGAAAAATTGATATCTAAAGATTGTGTTGTTGAAAAATTACCATCATCTAAGATCGCTGTATCTAAGATGTCTGTATTAAAATGTAAAACACTAAAGAAGTCCGAAATAGGAACTACTAGTGTAAAAAAACTTGAAACAATGACGTATGAATCAGAAAAGTCTGTAAGAAAAGATAACACATTAAACTTGAAAGAGTCCTTAATGCAATCCAAATTTCCAGTTGTAGCATGTGAGAAGCTCATTATACCAAACAAAGAGATTGCCATTAATGGAATAGATCGAATTATTAATAAAATAAATAGCGATAAATCAAATTCTTCCCTTTCACATTCAGAAGGGAAAAATAAAAGTGGTCGATGTTCAAATATAACAGAGACCTGTAAGATGCAACCTACAAAAAACGCAGCTGCTGGAAACAAGGTTCAAACTAGTTCAAATTACAGAAGAACATCTATTGTACAAATAGGTTGTAATGCTCACGGAAACGATTATAACCCAGTGCCTGTGTTGAATGAGCCTAAAAATAAAGACCTATGTTTCGAAGGCACTGATAGTAGTACAAATAGTAGTAAAAAAATAACTAGCAGTGAGTTAAAACTACCAAATCTATTACAACATTGGGATATAATTAAGGAAGCACTGATTAGTGTGAAGGATGAAGAACTTCGTGCTAAAGCTTTACAAGCTCTCACAGATTGTGGTATAGGTATAGCAAAACATGTACCAATTACTCCTCCTGAGAACTTGAAAACAGTTCATGATTCTCAAGTACAAACCGATGTATTTGGACTACTTGAATTAGACAATTTTATATTAGTAACAGAGGCTACACCCACATTAGAAAGAATAAATCAAAAGAATCACTCTGCAACAACCTCTACAATTAATTCAAACATATTGCCACAAAATACTGATAATCAGCATGATGATAAGTCCTTAGATTTGCATTCACTGTTTGCAGAGGATCTTGATGAAATCAACAATTTCTTTACTAACAATAAGAATAGTACAGCAAGGGAAGTAGAACAAATTTTAACAGGTCAAGCATATTCATTGAGAGATAACCAAGCATTATATGCAAAAGTGAGCAGGCAACTAAAACATGACTTTCAGTCACTGCAAAATTTGGATGAAAAGGGAATGCTTTCTATACACAAAGCAGTAATAGATGATGACCTACAAGAAGTAAAAAGACTACTGTTAGTATTAAAAGCCTGTAGAATGGATATAGATGTATTAACAGCAGATGATAAGGTAAGCTTGTTTAGTTAACTTAATGTACAATAAAAGAAACTGAATATTAAAAACATAATCTTTTTCTAGACCTGTTTAGAGTTAGCTGTTCAGTCAAGTGCATCCGAAAATGTAGTGAAAATATTATTAGAAGCTGGGGCAAAACCTGTTTCATTGGAACCTCTACATGAATCTGCAGTACTTATAGCTTGTAAATTGTGCTCTCCCTTGCTATTAATCATGGTGCAATATGTTAAGGACTCTGAGTTACTCAATAAAGTAGACGAGCATGGTGAGTATATAAAACAGAATTAAAATACAAAATTACAAATAAATTTTTTAAATTGTTCTATGCAGGGTTTGCTCCTCTACACTACTGTGTGTTATATAACAACTTAGAGGGAGTCCGTGCATTGTTAAAAACTAAAATAAATGTAAATTTGAAGGATAACCGTTCGGGACGAACTCCAATTTTCCATGCCATTGAAAATAATCATATATCAATAGCACACGAATTACTGGCTCATGGAGCCATTGCGAACATACCAAATTTCGCTGGACAATCTATAGCGACTTTAATAGAAGAGACGAAAAGCTTAACGCTGAGAGCAGCGTTGAAGCAAATAATATTTTAGTTTGTATTAGTCTATTTAGATGAGTAAACACTACGAAACATCACAGTAGCTATGTAGTCTCGAAATGGATCATGGAGAAGACAAAAAAGTTGTAATAGTTTATTTAAGAATACTTAATTTAATAATAACATTTTCTGTAGAAATTGCTGAAAGTAATCTATTAAGTAGCAAGATGAATAATTTTTTTGTTATTAATTTTGTAAAAATTTAATCATTTTTAGGACTAATTTACCCCTTCTTGTACTATTTGTTTACAGCTGCCACGATTAAAATTTTGTTGATTGTAATAATTTCTTAGATACAAGAAAGATTTTTATTTATTGTGCGAGTGTCTACATTTACTTGCATGCTTAAATATTGTTGCTTAACAGGTTTTTCCTAGAAATCATTACGAGGCAGACTCGTCTAAGTACAGCAAGGGGTTAATTGACGAACTATTTACTATGAAATTACAAATTTTCTTTTATATAATACTCGTAAAAGTGATAAGACTCTATCCGTTAATGTTTGCGGACATGTGACCACCGTTTCTTGCATTTATTTGAGTCTTTTTTAATACTGCTAGTGTAATTCCGAATTTCCGTATATTTAGCGGGGGTGTTTGAAACCATTAAAGACTTTTCTATCGCATAATACGTTTTCAAGCGTACATCACATGTATATATTTAAATAAATATTTCGCATAAGAAATTCCCTCCATTTTGGTTCTCTCAATTTTTCAATATTTCCCCAGTTAGACACGAAAGAAATGTCGTAATTATAATTATTCTATAATGGGAGCAAAACCTTGTTTGAATGAAATTGGTTTAGCGTACTAAACTGTAACCACAGATAAAACAGACAAATAGATCTGACATCTAACAAGTTTTCGTAGCCCCAAGACTGTTTTATTAACTTGTACATTAATGATTCAATGATTCAAATAACGATAGCATAACTGATAGCATTGTTTGTCAATTATATTGGTTTAAACATCTTGAATATTCTCGCAAAGGTGTTAGAATAAACGCATTTAACAAGCGATCTGTTTACCGTTTCGAAATCACGTAATTGGTGCATCTATTCATTCGATGCACCATGCCTGTACACCTGTTATAAGATGGCCGACAGTTTTCTAAGCTGAATGTTCGTATGTTTGCAAAGGTTAAAGTTGATTTTGATTTCACTTATCGGAACTTGACAATTGCGTTTGATTCACATGGATCTAGGAAGCAGACGCAAAAGTTCCGACAAGAGGTTAGTCAACCTTAAACATTCATTAAATCCTACGAATGTTCCTTTTGGTCGCGTCAATATACGTATCTACTTGCCACTCATTAATCAACAATCATTTGTTTGTTTTCTATAGCTTCGACACTGACGACGACTCCGATTATGCCATGATAAAACGTATCAAGATGGAACCCGAAGCTATATTGTCGCAAGAAGATGATATAATGGCTCAGTTGCAACAGGAAAGCTCAGATTTAGAAGTAGAGCCCAGTTTCGCGTTAGAAGGGGCTACAAACGGAGATGATTGCAACGAAGGTGTTTTGATACAACACATGGACATAAGGGAGCCTTTATCTACACTACGAAATTTATTGGAACAAAGACTGGGAGTTGAACTCACTGATTACTCCTTTTGGTTGCAAGACGCACAAATGGTAAACAATCAGAGCAACATATTAAAAATTTTCCTTCTGCTAGCAATATTCTTTTATCTATGTACATTCCTTTAGCTAGAGAGTCATAAGAATCTGGTGGATCAGTGTGTGCAAGGGGAAGGACTGGTTCAAGTAAACGTTCAGATAAAAGCAACTCAAAGACGTATCAATATAGTTGATGTTCTGAAACCTGCGGAAGACTACATAGAACTGGCAGAAAATTCCAGTATGTATTAATATCTGTTCTACTCAGTTTTGAAATTTCTCTAATGCAAATTTTTGTGTAGCAACTGCACCAGCTAATGAAGATAAACGAAATGTTATACGATGGATGGTGGATCCGCAATATAAAAAGGAGCAGGTATTATTTCTAGCAAGAATAATAGTAAAATCATTTGAATTAGAAGTTCAAAGGTTAATGATTTACAGGAGCGTTTAAAAATCCCAGCCGATCCAAAGGATTGGACGCAGACCCACGTGAAACATTGGCTTCAGTGGGCCGTCAGACAGTTTAATTTGGCTTCTGTAAGATTAGCAGACTGGAATATCACAGGACAGCAATTGTGTAATCTCACGCTCGAGGAATTTCAAGCTAAAGTACCACTCGACCCAGGAGAGGTGTTTTGGACTCACTTAGAATTACTTCGGAAGTGTAAATTCGTCGGTACGCTGCGATTTATTGTAGCAGTCAGTTCGATTTATTGTTTATTTTAAGCATAATCCTGTTTTCGTAGCTGTTGTTCAAAAGGATCCTCCGGAATCGCCCACGGAAAACAGCATAGACAGGTCCATGAAGGTTCGAAATCAAAGAACTGCGAAACCTAGACAACAAGTGAACCAACAGGCGCGAGTAGTCAGTGTTCCTCTCGAAAACATCGACGCCACACCAATCACTATAGCAACTTCCAGTCGTGCCGTGAACAGCGGTCAAATACAACTGTGGCAATTTTTGTTGGAACTGTTAACCGATCGGGAACACAGAGGAGCCATTCAATGGGTGGGAGCAGAGGGTGAATTCAAATTAAATCAACCGGAAGCTGTTGCACAGCTCTGGGGTGCGCGAAAGAATAAACCTTCTATGAACTACGAGAAACTGAGCCGGGCGTTGCGTTATTATTACGACGGGGATATGATTTCGAAGGTTCACGGGAAAAGATTTGTGTACAAATTCGTGTGTGATCTTAAGCAAGTCCTGGGCTATTCAGCAGCAGAATTAAGTCGACTGGTAGAAGAGGGTAGAAGATACTTTTGATCGAATATTTTTCTATTACCGCGACGACCTTTACCCAACTGCCAGAGTATTTTGCATCAATCGTTGTATATATGCAGAGTTACATTATTCGGTTATTGTTGAGACAATCAAATTGTACATCGAAGTATAAAGATTAATAAAAAAAGGAATGAAATTATATTTTTTTTTTCAATTGTTTGTCCTTTTTAGACTCCCCCGTTGTCTTTCACAATTTTGAAATTCTCGTCGATAAGTAGATGCCGTTTCCGCTATGTAGTTCCCAGATCTGCCGCTAGAGGAATACTCAACAACATGAGTGTGTAATTCTGTTACGTTTGAATCGTTGATCGTCGCTTTGAATATGGAAAACGCATCCACGAATAAAAGAAACAGCGGAAATTTGAATTTCGAATGTTACTGTATTATTCACATAGGAATATAATTGTTTTCCATGGCACGGTAAGTTCGAATATCACCGAATTTCTGTCGACTTCATCGACGTTTCCGGTCGCTCTATGCTTTCTTTCATATTTCTTATTTGTTTTTATCTCTGATGCTAGGACTGACTTTTGATCGGCAAAAGGCAGCACTGATCGCCAATACCAGAGAATCTAGCCTGTGAGATATCGGTCGCGACGTCACAAGTTAGGGTCTCAGGGGACCGGCGACGCGGCAGGCTTTACAATCAGCCCGCCCGCCATTGCCCTTTCTTTTCTCTCATCTTTCACTTTCTCTCTTTCACTCATTCGCAATCACACAACACACTCTCTTCCACTGCCTTTCTAAGTACATGCCAGTGGTTCTACATCTGGCCAGCTGTTTGCGGCAGGCATGAGCACAGATTGCCTTGTAGGGCCACTGCCCTGGTCCGCTAAAAATCGAGAGCTATACGTATCAAATCGGGACGCTCTCACACACACAGAAAGAGAGAGAGAGAGTGAGAGAGAGCAACACAGACAGCCTTCCGTCGTCTTCTTTCATTTAGGTTGCCTTAGGGACGAACACGGAGCGTTCCCAGGAAATAAAAGCGCGCTTATTGCCCATGCCTGCTTTAAGGAAGCAACGTGCACTTATTTATAATAAATAATAGTAAGTAGTAAATATACTGGAAAAATGAAAAAGGAAAAGTAGTAGTTTTCTTTCGAGATCACACGATGGGGTATCGAAATTTTGTCTAATTCCAGTACCCTCCAGGGAAACAGTGATCCTAGTACACCGGCCAGGATGTCTTCTTTTTCACTGGTGTACTTGCTGCGGGTATAGTTACACCCCCAAAACATTACCGGATCCAATGAAACAGCTGACGACTTATGGCGGTGGATAATTCTCACACATGCACACAAATTCACATTCAGCCACGCACGCAAACAACCGCGTAATGACAATAATCTTCTCCTTGGATTCTTCTCGATGGAATCGTCTTGGACGACGGAATGCTGCGGCGTCGACGACCGGGAAAGTTAGCAAGTTGTACAGTGGACTTCGTATCTCGCGAATTTCTATTCCCTACTATACAACCTACTACCTCACCCAGGCGTCGTCGCTAATTATCCTCTTCTCTGCAACAATTCTTAATCCAGCTTCCCTTTTATTTGGTCGGTTTTAACACCAAGCCGGTTGAGTGTCTCGCGCGGCACTGCAGGTGCTCTTTTATTGGGTTCAGTCATTAAGTTCCGTTACTATTTGTTAGAAACATTACTCATTACCGGAATAAGATGAACTTAACGGAATTTACTTATGACTGGACCTAATAAATAATAGTATAAGAGAGGTAAACGCACGTTTCGTTGGTCATGAGAAGAACAATCAAACGTCCTGTGCGATTACTTTCTCTTCACGGTCTAATTGGAAACGATATCCTAACTGAAGGGGTCTTAGAAGACATTGTCTTTTAAGTTCTGAACCGATTGTCGTGTAGAGAGGATAAATTGTAGTTGAAGGACTCAGCTTCCAGTTTCATCAGGTTCAACAGAGACTTTTCAAGGTCTGCTCTCTCTCTCTCTCTCTCTCTCTCTCTCTCTCACTCTCTCACTCTCTACACGGCAATGTTGGTCTTCCTGATTTTAGCCATAGGTCCTCCCGCTTGGAGAACCGAAAGCGTTCTTACAGGAGTACAGAAGGGTGTCAAGGTGAGGGAGAAGGGTTCCGCCGAAAAGCTTAAATGCTGGCCTGACTACATGTACCGGTAGATAGGAGCTTGCGGTATACATATAAAAAAGCCCACAAGTTCGGATCTACGGGTTAGTATCATCAAGTATAGCTGATTACGGCTATCCCTGGCTAGCTTGACGATGTTTCCCAGTTCTTCCTCTCTGCCGCAATCTCTAAAATTGAATAAAACGCACTTAAAACCGTTATAAGTACCTTGTGCGCCCTCTCACGTCACCATTTGAATCTTCAGGATCAAGCATTGCTTTAGACAATTTGCATATTATAAATATTATTATAGTATATTGTGTATGCTTATTACTAGCATTGCAAAGTCTCTTCGTTTCAAATACGAATCTGGATAGGGATTGATAATCTAGTGAAAAGCAAATTTAATCTCGGCAGTAATCTGTGATGGCCAGTGGCCGCTTGATCCTGAGAGTAGCAACGAGGGCAGTCAACGAAATTAACGAAGTTAAAGGAGTCTTTCTTAACAAGGTAATCGGGCAGCATTGTAGCTGTCGCGACAAAGAGAAATCGTTGAAATCCGTTTCCATGCTGACTCTCTTCTTGCCTCGAGAGTGGCCCCTTCGTGATATCGATGAGAGAAATTTAGCGTGATCCTCTACGAGTTTCTCACGCACAAGCCCTGGCCTGGCCATGCCGCTGCCACGCCGGTTAGAGATCAGAGGGGCATAGAAAAAAAAGGCCGGGATCCTACAAGAAACAAAACCAAGAGAAAGAACAACAAGAACAAGAGGAAGAAGAAGAAGAAGAAGAAGAAGAAGACGAAGAAGAAGAGGAGCAAGAAGAATATATATATATATATATATATATATATATATATATATATATATATACATATGTGTGTGTATATGTATGTATATATGAGTGAGAGAGAGAGGGGAGAGAGAGAGAGAGAGAGAGAGAGAGAGAGAGAGAGAGAGAGAGAGAAGGAGCCGGGAGAGTTGGTAGACTCCGACGTTGTAAAAATCCCCGAGCTGTTCCCTCGTAGACAGTTGAATGGCCTCTGCGAGAGCAGATCTTCTTGCGCGGCCCTAAGGGATGTTAGGCACCGTTTCCAACTGACCGATTACGCTCCTCCGCTCATTCCCGGTTATTTCGCTTGACTTGCGGACCTCGGCGTCCCTAAAACATGCCATAAATTAGACAATAAGTTGGGAACCAGCCTGTTAAGCGGATCTTCTCTCCAGCCGATATCGATTAAACCTGATTGACCATGAGTCTTAATCCCGACTGAAGGGCATAGATACGTTCTATCGTCTTTTCTCATTGTAGATACAGTACTATCGTCTTCTGACTGTGATAGCTGTCATTTAAAGCGTTCTATGCTGTTCGTTGTGAATGAATCTTAAGGACAGCCGAGTTAGCCTGGAACGGGCGACAGTGGGAATTCATCCTTCGCTAGATCGTCCTCTACGGTCTCCACCTACGGTAAGAAATGCACACTTTCAATTTAGACGCCTGGATCACTTTGGTATCTAATGGTTATTCAGGGCAGCGGAAGCTAGAATAACATTAGGTACCATATAGGTAGTAATAGGTATTTACATAAATAAAAGAGCATATTCTAAGCGAACTATTTGTAGAGTCTTAGCCCCTGGAGAAATGGACCATCTGGGAGGTTGGAGAACCGTGAAAATAGGATAGCTAGAGGGAGATCAGAAGTCCTCTTCTCCTGGATTTTTCTTCCACTGAGTAGAACGGAAAGCTGTGCGACAGAGAGGAAAGAAAAATGCGGATAGAGTGGTAGAGCAGTGGACAAAGGAAGAAAAAAGACAGGAAGTTGAGCGAAGCGAGGAGAAAGGAACGGAACAGCCGTGAAGTGGAAGAAGAGGATGGAAAGCGGCTAACCCGGACAGGGACGCGGGGGTAGAGACGTAATCACAGGGGCGTTGAATTAGGGATGCATCCGAAGGGAGTGGGGAATCCGAGGATGAAGGGGAAGGGAGCAGTCGATGGTAGAGGACCGGGGTCACCGCCATATTATATTTAGCGAGACGCAGCCGTGTGAATGAACTGCATATCCCAGAGACAAGAGCGCGCATTCTAGCAGACTCTTATTTCGCAGGATATTCAGACAAATTGATTATGCAAGATCCTAATAAGTCCTTGGAACTATTCTAAATTCGTTACGATCTGCGTGCCCGGATCTCGAACCCGCAAGGAACAAACTCTCTCTGGCAAAGACCACTTCGTGTTTACTCGCGTTCAAGTCGGAATAGTCATCGACAAAAGCGAATGGTAAGCTGGACCAATCTCTGAATCGCGTAGACGCAAACATGGCCGCTAGCTCTCTATGCAATATATGACGATAACAGCAGAACTTTTCTATTAAACAGACAATTGGCAACTATCTGTGCAAATTCAGCAACAGCTGAATTTACCTATCCTATTAAATAGATGATTACGAAATAGGAACGAATTGAAAACATGGAAAAAGGACCAATCAGAATCCAAAATGGCACCCAACAGATTTGAAATCCTGTACTTACAGCAAGTTGAAGGTCTTACAGCATTTTAAGGGGCAGAAATGTTAATGCGCATTGTTTTCGCATAAAATGTGCTAGAATATTTAGGTTTAGAGTTTCCGAGAGGCTGATTCACCACAGTGTAATCCAGATTGACAGTTATAACTTATAACTGACGGAACGGTCGTAACGTCCGGTGGGTGCAAGCTGCGACACATGTTCCGATAAACGTCCATTGTTCCTGGCGTCACCCTATAAACAATGCACGCTGCCTGCTCCGGAGGGAACTGCGAGAAGGACCTAGCAATGCTAATTTGAAACGGTCCTCTCTGGTACAAGGTTTTTCGTCGGCTATTATATTTCCTACAAGATTGCCAGCGTGTCCGTTCATTGCTGACTATTTCCACTTGTTGTAAGGACCAGAGTTCGACTATTAGAAGAACAGATTCTACTGCATTTTCATTCTCTTTACTCCGTTTTCAGCTACAGAGATCATTCAAGGCTCATTAAATCGACAGACAACAACTGATTATTTGCTACCAGTAGAACAGATCATTTAAGATTCTGAAGCTACAGCTGTAGCTGTGGTATCAGCTGAAAACGATTCCGCTTGGAATAGTTCTGTAATAACGCAATTACTATTTACGAATTGGTGGAGAGTTCAGTCTGAAGAAGACAAGGTCGACGACTGGTGGATAATAGACTCAATTGGATCGAAAGTGGCTGAACAGGTGGAAGTGCAACCTGGCAATGCAGGCGGCTGACGCCACTGTGGCGTCATTCGGTGGTTCGACATTCTAAGATTAGCTCTCTATTATTAGCCAGATGGTACATTTACCTTCGACAGACTTTTGAAATTTTATGATGCTTTCAGCAGGAATCGTCACCGATGGAGATCATCCTGACAACAATATTCAGGAGCTTCAGGAGATTCAGGAATGAATTTCCGGCGATCGTGGGATCTCGGCCGACTGCACGCGCTCTAATACCCTAATCTATCGACGGAGATAAGCCAGAGAAGCGGTTTATCCCGAGAGAGAAACAAAGGAAAACCTCGGGGAGAATAGATTGCGGTGAGGAGAGACATTGCCACGGCACATTTGAATATCCTGGCGAGCTCGCGTCGCCCGTAGAACTGGTCAATCCTGTCCTACGGGGACGAGAACCACGAACCAAAAAGGACTAGCCTGGAAGCGTGTACTCGCGTCCTGGGAAGCTATCGGGCTAGCTGTGTGTATCAGCCGATGTCGATGCCGATCTGTACATTCTAGAAAGCCCAGCAATCGGATCGAGTTCATATTCCACAGAAACCTGAAGGAATGCGAAAACTAGACGCTTTTGAATCACAAACATAATTTGCTAATTTTCTGCTCGGAGAATCCTTCTATGTTCCTAACGAAAAAGATTACCGTTTACAGGATAAACTATTTTCAACTCCGCTCCGTTAGCAGGTTGATTTAGGGATCAGGATGTCTTGGAAATTCTTGTCATCGTTTACTGATGTTTACCGGCGACGTAACGCGAGTTTGTCACGCCATCAAGAACTCGAAAACCTCCACCTGGTTGTTGCAATGCAGCCCTAATTTATAATGCCGTGATCCTCGTTATTCTCAACGTTATGAAGAAGAGGCAGAAAAAGGGAAGACAGGATTAACAAGAGGCAAGATTAAAGAATTGATCATAATGACCTTATGCTCAATTATTTTCTGCAGTTTTATTTGAAATTGTCAGGGCTTCGTTGCAGTTTTCGTACTGATAATTTACTTTCTATGAAGCTATTTGAATCCAGAACAATTAATGATGCAAAAAAGTTAGCTCAGGAAATGTTTGCGTTGGACAATGTTCGTCACTCACAATGAGGAAATCAAACTATGTTGAACAGAGAGCGAGAAAGAGAGAGAGAGAGAGAGAGAGAGAGAGAGAGAGAGAGAGAGAGAGAGAGAGAGAGACAGAGACAGAGAGGGAAGGGAAGGGCTGAATGAAAGGAGGAGGGTGGGGAGCGAGCGAGAGAGGGGACCCCGAGAAAAGGATAGAAAAAAAAGGGACACCATAGCTCGATTTAGTACTCCCATACGCCTATCCCCGCCCACCACATAGAGCAAACCGACCAATCACCGGCACGCGTTCTACTAGAGACCGGCTAGATCGAACGCACGTTGTGTGCACTCTCTCTCCCTCTCTTCTCGTCGCTCACGAATTGCAGGTCTGGATGGGTCCTCGGTGTGCACGGTAGCTAGCCTCCTAGAGAACCCAGGACGGTTCGATAGCTGCCCCCGCAACGATTTTTCAAAATCTCTTGGCTTTCCGCGCTTTCCTAATCTATCCACGACACCCCCAAAACCGTTCCTCGCCCTTAGAATCAAATTTTAGTCGACTCTCCGAACATCTCTAAAATTCAGGAGATATTATTTTCTGTGAAGAAATGTTCAATACAATTATCCAGATAGTTAAATATCGACTAGAACTATGCAGCAGGTTCACTGGATTATTCTACTTTCAGCTGAACGCTCCACCGTTTGCGGAAGCAGTGTTCTCTCATCGATGGCTGCCAGCCATTGTTCTTCGGACCGACGCCATTTTTATTAGCGAGGAATATATCAAGCCTGGGCCACCGCGATTATTAAAAATAGCGATAAGTGAAACCGTGAAGTTTTCTGAATTATTATAGAATGCGAAAGCAGATTCTTATTTAATGAGCAAGGTGTTTTAATTGACGAACAGGTTTGAAAGTGTTAGGCAATCGCCAGTCTTATTCAGGGGCAATGTTCTAACTATATATTACTCAATTTCCAGGTAAAGAAACCGACTTGAAAGCATAGCGAAAGATCACAGTCGCGAGGCGAAGAAGAGGAGGGAAGAATAGTATGGTTTTCGCTGCTTCTATTAATGAAACTCGATGGAATGAGTCGATGGTACTTTAAGCGTCGCAACGGTGACCCACGCCAGCCGATATTGAATTATCTCTCGACGAAATGACGGGGATCACACCGATAGACGGAAGTTTATCGCGAAAAGAGGCCCGCGTACAGAGCGTTTCAGCTCGTTATCTCCGCTCGTTTATTTGTATCCTGTCGAACGTATAATAACTTGTATCTTCCAACGTTTCCTACGGTGTACCGTGGACACCGTCCCGATAATTGTCCGGTTTTATTACGTTCTCAACGAGACGGACTCTCGAGAATGGGATTATAACCGTAAGAACGATCGCGCGAAGCGATGCACGGCCAATTAGCCGTCTAAGCCGTGTAAATTGTACCTGTCCTAGCCATCAGTAGATGTGTAACTGTCCAGAACTGTCAATGTCGAGATTGGCTGATGGTCGCTACGACGAAATTCTACATTTGCTCTTTTTTTTTCTTTCGAAATCGAATGGCTACCGTAAAAAATCCTGGGCTTGTCTGATGGTGAGTGAAAATCACGGTCGGGATTTTATGGGGACAACGGGCACCGCTTTATGGCGCGTCGCGACGCCGATCGATTCCATAACGCGTTCCTTTTGCCTTCTTTGTCTTCGATAAATTTATAAAACGCACTTTTTCTTGCTCGTTGCAAACGCCTTTGGTAAAAATACTGCCTACGAATTGTATCACCGTGCTGCGACATTGCAGTTCTCGATTGTGCCTTTCAGAACTCGTTGACGCTTTACACTAATCGTTCGTTAATCAGTCGCGCTGGCGATCGAAATTCCTCTTTAACGGGAACTGTGGTTTTCTGTGAAATTCGAGGAAACGAGATTAATTAAAAGTACAGGTCGTCCGGTGGTTAGTATCGACGGTACTGACCTGAGCCAATGTGCAGCTAGACGAGGGCTACGTTGATATGGTGTGTGTGTGTGTGTGGAAGAGAGAGAGAGAGAGAGAGAGAGAGAGAGAGAGAGAGAGAGAGATAATGAGAGAAGGAGAGAGACAGAGAGCGAGCGAGAGAGATTGTGTGCCCGTGACGCGGTTGGAAATCGTGGCATTGCACGTTGCACCGGTTTGCAGCGAGGCGTTGCACGCGCACAGGCCACACGCAACGCACAAGGCTTGCGCCAGACAGTCTGTTGCACAACTTAGGTATTGATCTTGCCCGGAACTAGTTCCCGTTTCCGTGTTCAGACCGTCTTCGCCGTCTTTCAGTGAAAACAACCGTCGCACCACCGATCCACGATCGATCTAGAATCGCTGATTCATTCTTCTAAAGCCTCCATATAATCGAGCTTGGAGTTCCAATAATCTACTCTTCAACAAATATTAAACTCTAAATTAACTTCAACTTCTATGAATGACTTGTTTAGGTCGAAGAGCAAGGTACTCTGGTCACCGAGCGAGAACCATTTTTAATGCAAAATTCAAACTACTAACGTTTAAGGTATTTGCGTTACCACCAAGCTAGTATAGTCAGCAGTTCGAGCTGGCTGCAGATGATTCCAATGGCAACCGCCCGACGCAGAGGTAAATCAATAGGTATTAAATAGCGAGATATTGTATTGCGGTAATGAATCAATCTACCGGGTCGCATGCGCGTTCAGCAATAATCAAAATCTACAACAAATCTATGCTGTTAGACGGTCTAATTCCGCGGAACTATTTGCGTTCCCGGCTCTAATACTATGTCGTGTACTCTGTGTTCTAGAACTAGGAACTGTTTTCGACCGACGCGGCGACACACAGGGTTTAGAGCGGAGCGGGTTGGAGCGGAGCGACGAACAATCGCGCTGCAACAAGGAGCGAGCGCGAGTGCATTGCACCGCTGAGGTATTGATCTCGGTCGCTCGTGTTTTTTTTCGGTCGGCTGTCCCTTCCTTGAACCTTCTCCCTTAAAGTTTCGCGGCGTCTAGCTTCTATCCTCTCGTTCTTTCTCGCGAACCGCATTTCCCTCTGACCCTCCTAGCCGAGAACCATTTCCAACTAGCTTCCGCTTTTGAAACGTTCCCTGACGACACCGACTGCTTTACAGGGCCTATGAAAAATCCTCGTGCGAAAATAATCAGCCTAAAACGTGTTAAGAATATTTTTATATCATAATTGGAGGAGGTGAGTGACTATTTCTTTTCTGGTTTAGACAAGTAAAAGCATGCGGCGCTTTTATTGTTGTTAAAAGGAGAATAAACAATGGAAAACTGCGCCTTTTAGTAACTAACAATCGGGGACCAATAAGTTATCGCTCGCCGAACAACAATCGTTGCCGCAGTGGTAAGAGCACGCCAGTAAATCTCCAATTCTCACACATGTATCGGTTGTTCGGTTGAGCTTGATTTTTCTTTTATCCACCTTTCTTTTCGTATTTCTTTCCGTTGACGTGCCAATTCGGCCGATCCGTACCGCGTGACGCTAAATGGGCGAAAAATAACAGGATCTTTCTACTCCTGCATTCTTCAGGAACTTAATTTTTTACAGAAATTCGATTAATCTGTCAAAGTAATTTGAAGCTTAAAGTACTATGTTATTAAAATTGCACAAAGTGAGACGATGTTTGTGTAAAGAAATATTTGTTTGCTGCCTTGTCCGTGGTTTGCAACACGCTGTTCAGAAAACTGTTTACAGAAACAGTGCCGGTATCCACCCACGATAAAGAGGCACACAATGGAATATCACAGCCGCTTCTCTCGGAATTCCAAGCCATTAAATCGAAATAATCGTCACGAATCCTCGTCACTGCGCGGAAGGACAAAAGCAATTGTGATTGACCGTCGGACTGGTCTCTCTTTTCGTAGATTCAAATGATTTCAAAAATGGCGGCCGAAGATGACTACTACGTAGTTTTGAAACCACTAAATTTATCTAAATACAAGACCGTTAACTAACATATCGATGGCCACAAATTTATTTTCTATGTCTGATCGAAGAAATGTAAATAATTATGTACGATGTACAGTTTTCGTTTTGACTAATCGATAACCGGAAGTGGATATTTGGCGCGCAGGTAGCAGCCGCAACCAGTTACATTTTAGGGAATCGCAACGGCCTCTTTCCTTGTAATTATCGGTGAGAAAAATTCAGATAATTATCTATAACATTCTGATATATCTACAAAATTCTGTATTTTACACAACAAGTAAAAGATGTAACAAATATTGATCGGAAAAGCAGCTCTCGGGTTAACCGCTCAACATCTATTAGGTTTTGGTTAGGTCAATTTTTCTTTAATACATTAAAGGGTTGTACCCAATCATTCGACTAAAAAGAAACGCAATTACTTTGGAACTTTAGGTAACCGAAAGCAACTACAACACAAAGTAGCCATAGGTTTGCCATTACAATAAATTCTCGCCAATTGTCCCTTAGCTTATAAATAAGAGGACAATTTGGGCAACTAGTTTTTATAGTTGTTGTTTGAATAATTGTATCTCCTCTTTCCAAACTCTCTATTTTTGTTTACAAGTTAAAGGTCAATTAGAGAGAATTTACTGTATTTCCGAATTTCGTGATCATCTGACAATTTTTCAAAGTGCCTACCTACGAAAACCGCGAAACTAACATCGAATGTTACAGGTTACAATTCACAGGATCTTCAAAGATGAAATAGTCACAATTAACAAGAAGAAATGATATTTACCGGTTCAAGTCATAGAACATGAGAAATCGTATATTACGCATTTCGTTGAAAGAGGGGGAGATGGAGAGAGAGAGAGAGAGAGAGAGAGAGAGAGAGAGAGAGAGAGAAACACCGTCGACTGTGTACGGACCTGTCAAAATCTGCGCATGCGCGGTGCGAAGCGACGCAACAACAGGGGATGTCATTGACCCCAGCCGTATGTATCCAGCGAGAGAGGTTAAGGTTAATTTTATCGCTGGATAGCGAAAAATACTTCCTTCCTCTACTCGCCAACCGGGATTTTGCCTGCGAAAATTGCTACGAGAGGATCAAGGACTGTGTCTATCGACGAAAAACAGTCCAGTCTGCTCTTGAACCTAATCGCTCCATAAATAACGCGTAAATACGCCTGATAATTCGAGGCCGGTCCCGGTTCACAGAACGATATGAACACCACTCTGTTATCGCGATTGTTCCTCCGCGACAAGTATGTCCATTTTTTTGCGCGCCAAACTGATCTTTTCCACCGTATCCCCCCTTTGAGGTTAGGTACGAATATACAGATTTACATGCTAAAGATATTTTGCTTGAATCTTGCAGGGACATGCGAGTAGGGAAGGCAACATAGGCAAGAAAGAACGACTAGAAAAAACTAAGTATTGATTTCCCTTTTATTCTACAGAAATGTACAGTGCGATGCTATTGAGAACAATATAGTAAGCACCTACGTTTGCTAAGAGGTGAACGGAATTTACCAGATCAAATGCGAAGCTAGCTACCAAAAAATTAGGGCCAAGAAAGTAGCCAGTTGCGGTCAGGGCCTAGGTTTCAGAAAAACTGATAAAATATTCGCGGTCGATACCACGTGCTATACAACGCTAGAATAGATGGGTAATGAAATTTAAACCGATCGTTTATTATCGAAGCCGGAGTGTTTTCCGATGCCGTGATGACCGCAGGGAATGGGAAACGATATCGCGAAACATCGACCGCAGAGACCCGCTGCCAGGATGATTCGAGGCGACGAAAAAATGGGAAATGGAAGCCTTGTTAATCCCCGATGATTCGTTTCGAGGCCTGGGTCGATAGCGGCCAATCTACTCCGCGTTTACCACTACTTGACTATTTTAACAAATGCTCACCTTTATATGTCTGGCAGCATTCAATTATTCTAATTCTCTACAGGTACAGTGCAGCCACATATTTGCAAGGATAACTGACTTGAAAACGTAAGGAGCATCAAACACGGAGACTCGAATAACTATTTTAGATGTTTATTGGAAAATTCTGTCGCCATATCGCCATTAACTATGACTTACCTCGAGGACGCTAGGACAGAGGTTCCCCGAAGCTCTGCGAATCGCATCAGGTATCCTGAGGTATCCACGGAGCTCCTGAAAGCCACAGGACACTACGAGGACACTGCACACTATCACAAATCGCGGCACACGATGCACAGTAGCAGCAGCAGTAGCAACAGTAGCAGTAGCAGTAGCAACAAGGGAGAAACAGTAAAACCCGTGTGTTGTCGTATGAATCCGAGAAGGCACTGCCACTTGGCCGTCGAGAGCTTCACTTCGGCTACGTGTAGTTCCTCCTTGGGCATCCTCGCGTATACAGCCTCGCGTCACGATAGGGCAGACGACAGCTCAGAAAATTCACCGGTGTGCTTTCCGGGATAGCCTTGAGAAAAATGAGCCTGCTCCAGAGTGGAGAGGGTAAGCGCGGGGGTAGGAGAGAGAGAGAGAGGGAGAGAGAGAGAGAGAGAGAGAGAGTAGAGGAGGGGGAGGGAACAGTTTCTTTTCGGGGGAGAATGCAGCCGAGAATTGATAGGTGGCGGAGGAGAGCTTGGGCGGGCAGCGATTGGATCGGAGGTGGGTCGAGGGGCAGGCCGGGGCTCTCGAAAGGGCAAAGAACTCGACCGGCTGGAGCGCGTTCGAGGCCCGAACAACACTCTAACTACTCTCTCTCCTCTCTCTCTCTCTCTCTCTCTCTCTCTCTCTCTCTCTTGGATATAACCGCGCGCAAGACTCGGCTCTGCTCGGCTCGGCTCGGCTCGCCGCGGCAGGACAAGAATGGGCAAAACGCTACTCTTGCTCCCGGGGGCTGCACGGGGATGCTTATGGTGGCCCGAGCAAAGTGAACCCAACCGAGCTTTGGAACACTGTGGTCTGCTCCGGCTTCTCTCTCTCTCTCTCTCTCTCTTTCTGTCTGGTTCTCTCTGCTCTAAGTCTGCACAGTGACAGCGACAGATTGTCGGTAGGACGCCACGGGCCACGACAGAGCACAGCAGAATTGAACAGAACCGACCTTACCGAGCAGCTAGTGAGAGAACCGATCGCTGGGACGGTGGAACGCGGACTAGAAGAACGAACGAAGCAGCCAGAGCTTGCACCTTCAATGATCGACGAGGTGCACTCGTAATCTGATTGCATTGTCGACTCTTGCGTTATTCCATACGACCTGGACAGAAGAATGTTTTCTGTACTACTCTACAGGTTCCGATCTCAGTGTCAGGCCTTACCTCAGCATCTCCTAGGTATCTCCGACGAGGGTTCAGCACAGCAAGCATAGCTGGTCTACGAAAAGAAATGACAGATATCAAGAGAACGATGCGAGGATCGTAGGGAAAGGGTGAAGAAGGCCTCCGGACCTCTAATTTTTACTTCCGGACGAGGTCGAGGCACCTCGTGCGGAAAAACCGACACGACGGGGTCAGACGGCCGGGTTCACTGACACGGAGAGAATTTGCTTTTCCGCGGGGGTGGAAAGTCGCCGGGGGAGAGATAGGGGCGAGGATTTCGGAGGAGGGGGCGACAGCGGAGGGGGAAGCTATCGACGGGGTACATGTACTTACACGCTAGCACGAATTCGGCGCGAAGGAGAACTAACCGAAACGTTCCTAGCCGTGTAGAGACTGTCTCTCGGGCGCACATGGCTGCCTTCTTCGTCGCTCCGACTCTTCTTCTTTTTTTCTCTTTCCGCCTCTCGCTTGCTTGCATGCGCGCGCGTGCATCGTCCTACGAAGACACTGATACGCGCTCGCAGCGTCGCACCCCGTCCATCTTTTCCTCTCTCTCTCTCTCTTTCACACACGCACACACCCTTCAGCCGGAGGTCCGCGCGTTCCATCCGTCTCTGTTCGCACACAGCTCTACCCGTGCGAAATTCACAGCCAGTGGCGTAACCAGTAGGGGATCGCCGACCCCTATACAGTCTCGATCTTGTACCCCTTCTACCGGCGAACAGCGTTCCTACTTGCCAATGGCGTTGCCAGTCCGTTGCAATGAGTGGGAGGCAGCCCGTTAACCACCCTCTCTTTTCTCCTCTCGGAGCAGTCTTATCAAAGATTGTCTTAGAAAATCAGCCAGCATGCAGCGAAAATGCCCGCCAATCGTCTAATGTACCTCTGCAATTTTCAGCATCGGAAGAGGACTCCTATCGCTGGCTACTACGATCGAGACGAGACAGTGCAAGTTTTCCTGGGGTAATTGATCGCCATTTGAAATTGCGCAAAATGACATATGAATTGGCGGGACGTCTGTGGAGTATGTATCGATACGGCGGCAGGACCAGTTCCTTTCCTCGAGGAACTAGAATGGATGCTAGGTATCTGCATGGTGGTACAGAGCGAAGAGCGCAAGAGTTTGAAAAGTGCAACGGACGATATCTTGTAGCCGAGCTGCATATAACGCGTTCTACCCGTGGTGGGGGCGGTGGAGGCCAGTTTTCTGGAACGTGCACCAGGTCTACCATCCGGCAATTTTCTTTCTCTACCTCCGAATCTTTATCTCCTTGTTTCGTGTGCAGCGTCTCAGCTTCCCTCCTCGTCCTGCCTGTTTCGCGGCGCCGATCTTGAAACGGAAAGGGAACGACCGGTGCGGCGAGCCGAACTGAGCCGAACCGAACCGAGTCGAGCCGAATCAAGACAAGACGAGACGAGACGGTGGTAGAAACGGTCTCAAGATCGAAAACCGAGGAATCGAAAAAGTTTGGATTGCGCCGAAATTCTGTTGTTTCTGAAGAGAGTCCAGAGGGACGACTCGAAGCCCCCGTTGATCTACGTTTTCATCAAGACAGTCCAGCGAATACGGGGTCTCGCGTGAGGCTAATCGGCCGTAAACATCGGCAGTCGAAGGATCATAAAGCGTATCTCCGGCGAAGAGGCCGACTACGTTAAATATTTGTCGTCACAGGCTTCATTACTCTCGAAAGGTTGATCAAGGGGCTGAGAGAACGCGGCCCAGGAGTCAATAAGCACGAGGGCCGAATGTTGGAGATTTCGCGCCGCTGAAACTTTGATTCGTGTGAACATCGCTCGAACGAACGTCTCATCTTGTCCGAAACACACCGCTTCTGACCACCTAATTACAATGCTGATCGAGAATGGCGTCTGTAAATTACAGAGACCGTTTAATTTCTAAGTGGACGAAGCTCGGAGAATCACAGAGAGACTGAAAGAGAGAGAAATAGACAGACAGACAAACAGACAGAGAGAGAGAGAGAGAGGGGGGGCAGGAACTTGTATTTTGCATGAAGCAGCAACCCGTACTAATAATATTCATTCTTTCTCGCTGCATTGTTGCCCCCCGCTTCTCCCTTGATCACTGCTGTTCGACACTGTCACGGATAATCGAGGGTGAAAGAGCGAGCAGGCACGGAGGGGACGAGGATCGGTGGAGAGACAGACAGAGTCGGAGAGAGAGAGAGAGAGAGAGAGAGAGAATGAGAGAGAGAGAGAATGAGAGAGGGGCAGCGAGCGAGTGCAGTTCTCGCGATCCAGCGTGCGTTGCACTCCGCAAGAAAAAACATCGTCCAGGCGGGCCGAGGAAGGAGGAGGTGGGTCTTCGTGCATCTCCGGTCCGCGTCGCCGCTTATATTGATCACGAGAGAGTGCACGATATTCGAGAATACATTATACGCGGACTCTAGCCTAGCCGGACCGCCTATAGTCGCGCGGAGTATAGGCGGCCAGGCCGCTGCACTCTGGCTCCCCCCGTCCCCGAGGCCCTCTCTCCGCCATCTCTCGCCGCCATCTCACTCAGATCTACCCGACAAACCCTCTCTCCCTCCCGTCCCGCTCCGTCATTCGTTCGTCGCTCCGGTCTCTTCACCCCGCACTCTCACTCTTTTGATTATCTATCCATCCTTGTCCTCCGCGTTCTCATCCCCGCGTCTTCCTCCCTCAACCAAGACGATCTCTCGGTCTCTGCAACTTTGTCTAGCGATGGGCGCCATCCGATTTATCTGTTGCGAATCCCTAAACAATATTTCCACTCTTTTTTACAAAATTCCAAGCGAATTGGCAGCACCGTTTCCTCCACAGACACAAAGACTGGCCACGCTAAATTGTTGCTTTCTGTAGCAGGATCGTCACCTCGCGTATGGTTTATATATGTACAATGTCAACGGAGACAGAGAATGTCTCGAACCCATCGCTACTTATGCCTCACTCGACTCTCCCTCCGAAACACGCAGCTAGACTGCTCGATCTCTTTCCGTCCCAGGCGTTCGGTCTTCTTTTTCTCCGTCCAGCATACTTGCCCCTGCGCTGTGTTCCTCTCGTTCTCCCTTCGATCACCAGTGCACATTGTCTTCTCTCCAGCTCGCTCCTCTTTGTCGTATACCTTCTACCTATCTCTCCGGCGCGGCGTGTTTTCTGTCGTTCTTTTTCTCTCTAGCTCCCTCTCCGTTTCTCTCTCTTCGAACCCTCTACCGTCCTCTTTCGCCGATCCTCTCTCGGTTTGTGCCCTCTACACCCCCGCCGGAGGGACGATCGTCGAGCCGAGCCGAGCCGAGCCGAGCCGATCTTCCTTCGGCAATGTCTGCGCACACAGGACTCCTCCGAAATTTATCGCCCAAATCCCGCGAGAGGAGAACTCGAATAGAATACAGACTCCACGTTTTTCAGGCATTCCGAGACGCTATCCTAAACACAGTTCTCCTGATTGCAGGTTCCGATCGTAAGGTCCGATTGCATTGGCTCCACCAGTCTTGCTCGCTCTAGCTGTGACTAGATAAGACGCGGAAAAAGACGTCAAGAATCCCCCGGCCAAGACAGACATTCAAGGGACCATACTCGACCGAAACACGCGGTTATTAATCCAGAAGGTTCTTCGCAACATCCCCCGGGAGTCTCCCCACTTGTCGAGAAGACGCAGACACGGAGGATGGAGATGGAGGGGAATGAGAGGGCGAGGGAAACGGGCTAGGCGCGGGCAGGGGACTGTCGGGTATGCACGGTAGGGGCAGGAGAGGACCTTGGCCTTTTCGCGGAGCAAAAATAAAACCTGTTGACACCGAAGCCCCGCGGACGCAAAGGAACTTCTCTCTCTCTCTCTCTCTCTCTCTCTGCCTCTTGCCCCTCGGTTCATCGTCTTTCCCCGTCTCGAAGCTTCTGCTCCAACCTCTTGAGTGTATATCTCCTCTGGCCGGGGTGCAATTTCAAAATTTCGCCGTGAGTTCTTATGCTTTTATTCTACAACGGCATCTCTGTCTTCGGGAAACCGAAAAATCGCAGAGGCATTTTGTACCCCGAGTTTGAATCGACGCGTCATCGTCGGCATGTGAAATTAACGCCACCTTCGAAAATCTGGAGTTTTAACGGTGAATAGCAGTCGCTTAAAACCTGAGGTACATACTGTCTCTAAATATCAGAGCAAGATGTGTCATGTAGAATACATACACGCGTTGCAGTATTACTGGTTAAATGCACGCCGTTCCGTTAATTTCCCCTCGAGGACTACCTCTTGGCTACCAGCTTGTTTGTACGTGCGCGCGTGCATGAAACCGACGCATCTAGGTACCTTGGCCGGACTAGACGACCGAGAGACGATGAGAAGCGGACTGCGGCAACCTCAACCTAGCCTTGTTGCAGGGACCGTGGTCTTTGACCGTGCTCGCGATAGAATGCACAAGCAAAGGAGGAGCCACGCGTTCGCGTTGCTACGCTTTTTCTTGTCTATTGACGGGCTTTTGCCGAAAGGAATGGAGCGACGAACACCTCCTCGCCACCATCGCGATGCGTTCAACGACGTCCATTCCTAGATCGAAGCGGAAGAAGACAGGGCTGCGTCGGAAAAATTCGGATTTGGCCTCGGACCAATGAGAGGCCAGGTGGGTCATCGATGAAAAACCGTGCCACGGGGAAAGGGCCACGCCTGTTGCCGTCCCAGGAACCTTAATGGGGTCCCGTGAAGCCGACGCGGCTCCGGTGCATCTGCATCCGGAATTAAGACGCACTCATTCACACAATTGAAAACCGTCGAATATATATAGCGATCCTGTTTCTTTCGTTTCTGCTTGTTGCGGACGGTCGCAATATCATCGATTCGTCCTGAATCACGTGTTCTCTTCGCCTTAACTTCTGCTAGATGGCTGTCCATTGTTTTCGGGAGTCCTGGGCGAAGGATGAAAATGCGCCGGCTGCGAAAGTGGCAGGGATAAAGAGAACAGCAAAGACAAAGAGGAACTGAAAAGGAGAAGAGAGAAAGAGAAATGGTGCGTCGGTTAGAAAGAAAAGAGAATAAGAAAGAGAGAGAGAGAACCTTGGCCCACAGGCCTACTGCAGCCTGCCTGGCTGCACACAACGCACCGTACCCCTGCCATTCATGTTGGAAACTCCCTGCGTGTTCGTGGGGTTGGGCCAACAACCGCCGGAAAAATTTCCTCTCTCTCTCTCTCTCTGTCTCTCTCCGGCAATGCAACTGAAATGGCCCCGCCCCGTCCCGTACCGGTACCGCAGCATGGGCGGAAAAGTTGATCGGACGCGCTGCAATGTCTACCAACCATACCGGCTTTGGTAACCAGGTATCAAAGTGAATCAATGATCTATCCACAGCGAGGAAAAATGCTTCGACCATGGCGCAATTAATCGAACTTAAACGGTAGAATAAATATGTCAAATGCAGTAAGCAGAGATGATTTGTTTTAGCACCAGTTCACTATTCCAACGTGCATCCTTCAGCCATTGTATACGCGTTTAGCTAACGCACTCGCCTCGATACAGTGACGTCTGGATATAATGTGCAACGAATTAAAAAATGTTGTCGAGAATGGAAAAGCAAGAACTTATTGAACAATCTAATAGTGTACGTCGGGTCGCCGCTCCCCGAGAGATCACTGCCCTCGTACGCACACCCGGTGTGCGGCAAAAGCCTTCTCTCTCGTTCCTTCGTCGTTTGTCCCTCCATCGCGAGATCCAGGGACGTAACGCGAAATCCGCGGGGCCAGCGCCGGCCATGGAAAAGCTCTGTTACGAAAAATTGACACCGGCACACCTGGCGTACACGCTGCGAACGGTCTCGCGAGGAGCAAATTCGCACAAAGCTATCTCGAGAAAACTTGCGCAACGATTACCGTGCGAAACTCGACAATATAGTTTCTCAAACCCTCCGGAAATTGACAACCTACTCTTTAATAAAATCGCAACGTCGAACCCATAAACAATCGTTGACTGGTCATGTAAGACCGTCCCAACTTCCAGAAGATAGATTACGTCTGTCACGTATCTGTCAGCCGCGCTGGCCGCGTGAAATAAATACCTTATGGAGTACCGTTGATATATCGACGATCTGATTCCGAGAGAACGTCTGGACGAGGAATCACAGACGAACTAACGCCGGACAGACACGACAATGATCACTCACGAGAACATTGAATTGATGGACTCGTCAAACCGATACCGTTCGATTGAAACGTGCACTCGATTAGTATATTCAACTGTCTTCCCCGCGAGATCACGGTGCGTCCGGAGACTTAGGTGAACCGACAGGTCGCTGAAACCGTAGTCTTTTCGCGGGAGATCAGCCGGAGGGTTTCACAGACCCCTCGGCTCGAAACACGTGTGTCTGTGTACGTGCCGAGGTGTACGTACACTGTACACACGGCAAACGGTACACTAACGCACGACCAAAGAACGAGATCTGGACGAGCCGGCGACAAGACGACGATTCCATTCGACCGGCGGCACGCGTGGCACAGCGACGACCAACCGGCGCAACGTCGCCATCTGTATCGCGAATTTCACAGTGAAACTCGGCCGCGATTTGACCGACGATTATGGCCATCTAAACGCGATTGTTACGTTCGTGAATACTGTTCTTCCGAAGTACAATGTGTAGACGGAGAACCAATCGGTTGCAAACGTTTTCTCCAAAATATTCACAATATGTGCAAAATAGATTCATAAAGCGAGTAGTACAAGTATCAATGGAAGAGGATTCAAGATTGTCGAAGTCTTATAATTCCGAAGAAACGTTTTTCATATAAGGGGCAGCACTTCCTTGATGATATTGCTGGCGCCATCTACCAAAAATTGTCCAAGCTTATCGCCGAATTAGTTCCCAATAAATCTTTCTCTTATAGGGGACAGTACTTCCGTTCACAGAAATTTCTTGAAAATATTCCAAAACATATTTATAACCAAGTGTTATTTCTGTATAATAAAGATGTTTTTCTTTGGATATTTTTTATATGATGCAATATTTAGTGTTCCAATTAATTCTTGAATTAATTTCTTTTGGAATTATGATGCCACAGTAGAGTCCCTTGAACTTTTCATGGAATATTATTTAGAACGAGTAAATAAAAGTGACATTTGAGTGCATTTTCTTAGCAAGTGATTTCTTCCGTATTTATTTATCTGTTTGCTATTGTTTCACTTGAATTATTGAAGTATGCGCTACACTTATTATATTACGACGAAAAGATGCACCTAAACTCATTGCAGTTGTCAGTTATCTAACCTCTATAGAAAAGGATTGTTCGTTTGTCTCCTACGTTTAAATTTCGTTTCATTGGATGAGAATTAAGAAATGATTATTTTGTTCTGAGATGTCGTATCAAGATTCACCGTTTTCGACTATGTATGGTCAAGATGATTATGACATTGATGAAGATAATGAGGAGTATTTAGAAGATGATCGCGATGCTGAAGAACAAGATGAAAGCGATGAAGGTAATAATCATTAATAAAATGTAAGCTTCAGCCAAATATTTTCTTATGATTTATACATATCTTTAGACACTGAAGAAGCAAGTGAAACGGATGTAGGAAAGTCTGAAGAATATACAGAAATAAAAGAGCAGTGAGTAAACGTTTAAAGAATCTTAATCCAATGGTTCAATGACACAAATCATATTTTTAGAGTATATCAAGATAAATTAGCCAGTTTAAAAAAACAACTGCAGCAATTGAAGGATGGTACCCATCCTGAGTATAATCGGAAGTTAAAACGCTTGGAGGCTCAGTACAAAGAAAGGTTGAAAGTTTATAACTACAATGTTGCAATTAGTTGTACATGGATTAGAGTAAATTTAATTCACAGACTAAGGTTGAATACAATTTACCGGGAGTACCTGACTGAATCGGTGGAAAGAGATTACATATTGGAGAAGAGAGCAGCAGTTAAGGAATTCGAAGAAAAGAAGATTGATTTGAAGGAGAACTTGCTAACTGACATGGAAGAGAAAAGGAAAATGATAGAGAGCGATCGGCACACTATGGAACTCACAGGCGATTCGATGGAGGTGTAAATAATAATAGAAGCCTTTTTCAGTTGTAATTCCCTCTAGCGTATATGTACTAATTTTGCTGTTTTTTTAGGTGAAGCCTGTAATGACACGAAAACTACGAAGACGTCCTAATGACCCTGTTCCCGAAAAGGTAGAGAAACGAAGAAAACCTCCTCCTGCACAATTGAATTACCTCTTAGACGAAAAAGAGATTGAGAGCGATTTAAAAGCTATCAGTCGGGGTAAAGTACTGCCCACCGTTCGAAAACCAGGTACTGATTGGAAATTCCAAGACAATATGCATGGTTTAACGACATTCCTTTAATTTTAGCGGTTTTTCCACATTATAATACAGTAAATATGCCTTCGCAACATATTCCTCCAGCTTCCGAGACGCCACTAGTAGAGACTAGGATAGAAGATGGGAAACTTCTACACGAGAGGCGATGGTAATTTGTAATAGCAATCAAAATTTTATGTAACCGATAATATATATATATATGTATATATATATTGAATAATTACAGGTTTCACCGCGGGCAACCAGTCTACGTGGAGGGGAAAGATATGTCAAGATTTGCAGCAAATATTTCTGCCATTGGAACCGAGGCTGTAAGTAAACAATTGTTATCGATGCTCAACCGAGGTAATTCGTCCTTCATTATCGTATTAATCTCTGTAATAATCTACTTGTTTGGTAGATCTGGGTGAAGAAGGTTTCGGACGGGAGCAAAGTACGGATATACATATCCCAATTGAGCCGTGGGAAGATATCAATTAAAAGAAGAGCGTCCTAGTGGGGAACTGATCGCTAATTAAAGCGGAAAAGTGTTCAGTAATTGTTAAGCTTGTGATATATTAGATTAACAGATTTGTACGACGTCTATTTTCGAAATCAAATAGAGTTTTTACTGTACTTGTTTTTTGCCACCAATAAAAGTAAAATTTCGGTGACACCGGAATGCTAAACATGAGGCTTTTTTTACCTAATTCTAAATAAGGAAATCCTGAATAAGGATTCTTCTTTACGTGTATAAAAATTTGTATTATGTTACGAAGAATACAGTTAAGTTAGCCGAATAAGATATTAACTCAATACGTAATTATGTGCAATTTGTAATTAAACGCTAAGCTATAAACGAATCTGTATCACTCAGCCATCATGTCTACACTGAGACAATCTTCACCCATATTGCTGGGAGAGGTTTCCAACTCTCCGATTTCGTTAGATTCGCTGCGAGCAAAACATTATTATTACAGAATTTCGATGGTTACTATAGTACTTTCAGACAATTATTCACCTATCCAAGGAAGGATCATTGCTAAACATCTCTGTGGGAACTGTAGGTGGTGCTTTTTCCGGTACTAGTTCCAAGTAGGTCTGACGAGACTCTAAGTGCCTTTCTACTTCTTCTGGCGTCATATGACCGTCGGACATTAAAGACATCGGTACTATATTATTGGACGATTGTACCTAAACAAATGAACAAGTATTACACAACTCTTATCAATGATATTATTATACTATAACTTACTATAGGTGTACTGTTTGATTTTGTCACTTTAGGAGTGGGTTTCTTCTTTTTAGTGGCATTAAAAGATTTTGTTACTGTTGGCATGTGGTGTGAAGTATGGTTGCTAATGCCAATCTCCATCTTTTTCCTTCAAAAAAAAAGAAAGAAAGAAAATATTAATTATTGATGCAAGCGATTTCAAAATCAAAGTATTTCTCAGCTACATACCTTTTCGAAGTATCCATACGAGCAACTTCTTCATCGGATGACTCTGTCTCATCACTTTCACTGAACGAAGCATCTACCTTTTCATACTGCAGTAAACGGTCCAATAGAAAACTTTTGTCTCTATTAACTTTAAGGAGTTTTCTTTGTGTCGACCTTAAAGCTTCTTGGAAACACTCGTTCTCCTAAATAGAGCATTAAATCATACAATGAAATACTAGAAAGTATTGCTATAATTATAACTGTAAGTGCACATACATAAATTAGAAATTTTAACTTCCTCTTAAGATTTCGATACTGATCCTTGTAATTGGGCACTTCTTCCTCTGGACTATCCTCGTCATCGTCTTCGGCATCTGCATTGTTGTTTGCGATTGAACGACAATACCATCCTTCCAACATTGATCATCTGCAACTGAGATAACACCGTAAAGTTAGAGAGCGACTGTTTACCAATTCGTTAATTACATTGGTGACACTTAACGAGTTCCCTCTTTGCTTTATAGTTATTAAAAACACTGTCACGCAGCCGTATCAGCACGCGTAACAAATTAAATGAAATGTTTTCTGTCAGTATTACTCCAATACAACTTAAGGTTAAGTCTTCGGCGATAGAAGATATGTTCTGAACGACGAAATGTATTTCCTGGAAGATCAGAATACACTTGCTGACACTCGCCAAAATTGCAATTCAAATGGAATTTCAGTAATACCTCCGCGATACTTCAGGATGATTTTTCCTGTGTTGTAAGTCGTAAATAGATGAGGCGAATGATTATTAGGAAGATAAATAAGCTGTTTATGACTGGCTTCCATTCTGAACTTCTTTACCGACTCTATAGTAACTTCGAAAATGCTACCGTCCGACCGAAAATGTTCCACAGTCTTATTATCGACCTTACACAGTGTTTTCGTTTCATTGTCAGAGTATGAGTACCATCTATTCTCATCGTAGCGCTGTGGTATACTTAACAAAGTTTACTGTCTATACGAATGTTATTTATGTACGAATACATTAAAGCAAAGTCGATAAAGATAAATTTAAGGCCACAGTTTCTAGTGTAATATTTGTAAAAAGTACATCGGTAATAAATTTTCAGTTTTTATAGTTTCAGACGATTAGGATCTGTGAATTATTAAAAGAAGGACTTTGTGATCAAAATGGGTGTCCCGAAATTTTTTAGATATATAAGCGAAAGATATCCTTGTATCAGCCAAAGGTTAAAGGACTACCAGGTGAGTGATGAAAAAAAGAAGTAAACAATGCTTTTCCTGTTGGTTTGTTGTACCTGTGGGATTTTTTTGCTAATTATTCACACTTTTTAACATACCCTACTACTGTTTACCTTTTCATATGCTGATCAATTGTTATTGGATTGTACTCCAATGTAAAAATATTTATTTTGCTTGTGCATCAGTAACAAGAATAACGATTATCCTGTTATTTCCAGATACCAATATTTGATAATTTATATTTAGATGTGAATGGTATCATACATGGATGCTCCCATCCCAATGATTCTGATATCTCGTTTCATATCAGCGAAGAGACTATATTTAAAAATATATTTCATTATATTGAAATATTATTCAATATGATACAACCTCAAAAGTTGTTTTTCATATCAATTGATGGTGTAGCACCACGAGCAAAAATTAATCAACAGAGGGGTAGGCGTTTCAGAGTCGCGAAACTTACAGAGGAACAAATAACTCAGGCAAATGCCAAGGGCATCGAAATAAACATGGAAGAGAAATTTGATTCAAATTGTATAACTCCGGGAACAGCATTTATGGTCAAGTTAGATGAACAGTTGAAATATTTTATTTCAAACAAAATTTCAACAGATGATCTTTGGAAGAAATGCAAAATTATATTTAGCGGATCTCAGGTATGATACTATGCTGAGTTAATATGGATTCAGAGAGTAAATTAACATAAGAATATTATTTCAGGTTCCAGGGGAAGGGGAACATAAAATAATGGACTATATACGTTATATGAAGGCTCAGCCAGGTTACGAACCAGAAACTAAACATTGTTTATATGGTCTAGATGCAGACTTAATAATGCTGGGTTTATGTACTCATGAAGCATACTTCACATTACTAAGAGAGGAAGTGAAGTTTGGTAAAAAACAAACAAAAATCCAAACTCCAGAGGAGACAAAGTTCTGTCTCTTTCATTTATCTCTATTAAGAGAGTATATCAACCACGAGTTTTCTTCATTGAGAGAAAAACTGCCATTTCCATATGATATTGAAAAGATTATTGATGATTGGGTTTTAATGGGGTTTTTAGTAGGGAATGACTTTGTTCCACATTTGCCAAATTTGCACGTCTCACGTGGAGCATTATCAATATTGTATCAGGTGTATATGGATGTGTTACCAAGTTTAGAAGGTACACACATGCTGTCTAGAATTTTAGGACACACGATATTTAATATAATTATACACTTCTCAGATGTTACTTAAAAATGCAGTTTTGTTGTAGGATATATAAACGAATCAGGAACATTAAAACTGGACAGATTTGAAAAATTCATTGAAAGACTCAGTCGTTTCGACCTTTTACAATTTTCGACGCATTACGCTGACCTAAAGTATCTTGAAGGTAAAATGGAAAGACGTTTTCCAAATTGCGACATACCCGTATGTAAAAAGTCAGAAGACAGCATCAATGTACCTACCCCGAAAAGAGTACAAGACAAAGAATTCGACAATTTGCTTAGAGCTGCCGCCGATATGGTATTTAATTAGAAATATAATAAACGAATATCCACAGAACCTTTTGTTTAATATTTTTTAATTTAGTCGCTAGGACCATTCTTTGAAGATGACGAAGATGATGAATCTGATAGTGAAATTTATAATCTGGAATTTATCCAACATAAAAGGGACTATTACATGAACAAATTAGAATATGAAAATATAGATGAGTAAGTGCATGCGAATTCATAGAACGAAATATACTATATAGTTTATTAATTATATATTCTTGTTGAAAAATATTCTAGGGATTTCCTACGGTCTCAAGCTGAAGCCTATGTCAGAGCTATACAATGGAATTTAAATTATTATTACAATGGATGTTGTAGTTGGTCGTGGTATTATCCGCATCATTATGCGCCTTACATTTCAGACATAAAGGATTTCAAGGATTTGAAACTAGAGTTTGATTTAGGGGAACCATTTTTACCGTTTCAACAGTTATTAGCTGTACTGCCACCGTATAGTAGAAAGTTATTACCACCAGCATTTCAAGGGCTGCTAATCGACAAGACATCCCCTTTAATTGAGTATTACCCGGTAGACTTTAAAACGGATTTAAATGGCAAACAGCAAGAATGGGAGGCTGTTGTACTTCTCCCGTTCATAAATGAAAAACTTCTTCTGGATGGTTAGTGGGAATAATTTTATAGACTTTATGCCCCGTGGAGAGAGCTAATTACTGATTATATTTTATGTAGCTATGGCGCCACATTACTCGAAATTGACTCCTGAGCAGCTTGCGAGAAACAAACATGGGCCAATGTGTTTGTATTTTTACACAGAGGAAGATAGGGGTGTTTATAAAGCGCCAGAATATTTTCCTGATACTCTGCACAATCATGCAGCTGTAAAATTAATTAACTCCGAGGATATTATTATTCCACGAGAAAAATTAATCAGAGGACTACATCCAGAAGTCAAATTAGAAATATATTGTCCTGGCTTTCCAATGCTGCAACATATAAAACATACTGCCAGTTTGGAGAAAGCCAAGGTAAAGTGTTAATTTTATCGAAAACATGGTAAAATATTTAGGTATAAAAATATTTGATTTATTTATATATTTTTATAGGTCAAAGTGTTTGAGCACCATTCATATAGGGAAAGCATGGTTATATATATAAAATCGCCGTTGGAAACGGAATTCAAGTCAGTGACATCTGAACTGTTGGGAAAAATTGTTTATGTGGATTGGCCTTTTTTGACAGAAGCGCAGGTGATAGCTGTTTCAACAAACAACTCAAAGTTCAGTTTAATTGATCCCCAAGCAGGCTATTCTCCTGAGAATATAAAGGAAGAGGAATTGAAAGGTGCGCATCATACGCTATGGAATTCTCAGGCGAAACAGATCACTGACGTGTAGGTTTACAAAGAAACTAAAATTTATTAAATGATGTAATTACTGATCATTTGAAAATTTTAATGGAAACATAATACTCGTTATATTTTCAGAAACAAAGGTCGTCTGGGTATAGACGTGGGGGAAATAAAAATATTAGTCCATGCACGTTTGATGATTGGAAGCAAATACATATTTAACCGTCATGGGAAATTACATTTCGAGAAACAGTGGTCGGATACGCTAACTGCGTATGCCTATCAAACGGTAGTAAAAGATCTATCTGTTCACAACTGCAACATAACATTATCGTATACAACCATCGAGGATATTTTTATGCCAGGAACTGTGTGCTTCTTTTTGGGACATCCTCACTATGGTGCAATGGGCACAGTACGTTATGCGAATCTGAATTCGTTCTTCTATCCATCGAGTATATGCACGTTAAGAAAAACATTCATTTGCGATAGGTGATCGAACCGGCAGTTTCGAAAAAATTAGGTAAAGTCAATGTATCTTTAAATGTCAGTCCAGAACCATCATTGGAGAATATAAAACAGATTCATCAGAAACTTCGAACTAAGTATATGCAAGGGAACTCAATTGCTCAGAAATTAGGTATAAGCAGTCATCTGCTGAGCAGAATCACAGGAACAATTTACGTGAAGCCAACGTCTAATAACTTAAGTCAAGAGATGATCAAACACAATATTGGTCTGAATTTGAAATTCAATAGGAAAAACGAGGAAGTAAGCGATCAACTTGACTGTTCAGAAAAGTAATGTTTACGATATGTATTTCACAGCAGATATCTCGTTACAGGTAGTTGGTTATACTAGAAAAGAGAATGGTCATTGGCTGTACAGTCCTAAAGTCATCAAATTGACTCGTAATTACATGAGGAAATATCCCAATCTGTTCGAACGACTTTCACAGAATCTTGGAAACGTAATCTCAGAGAAAGAATTATTCATGGAAGAGTAAGTGATCGATTGGAAATCAATTAGAATTTTTGAGTCCTTCCTTCAATGCATGTTATTTCAGATCTGGAGAATTGATCGAAATCATGGATTGGCTAAAAGAAGAGTTACAAAACTTAAAAAGCTGTCCGTGCGGAACAGAAAACATCGAAGCTTGCTTGGTGAAGGAAATCGAGGAGACTGTCGACAGATTCCTAAAAGATCAACCAACCGAGAAGTCGGTGGTGATGAAAGTGAAGCCTCATTCGTTGTTCAAGCCCGGTTTGCATTTACGCAAGATGCAACCCGATTCAAATGCACAAACCTATCTGTTGGACAGGGTGTGTTGTGTCAAGGACAATTTCACTGTTCCCTTAGGTTGCAAGGGTACTGTAATAGGTATTCAGAGATCGGAGAACCCGTTGGAGACCATGTACGAAGTTGTTTTCGATAAAACGTTTACATGTAAATGAAGTGTATCCATTTTAAATAAGATTCATTGATGACTTTGTCGGACAGAGTAAAGTTTACACGGAATCTCTCGATTGCTTTCAGGCGGACTGGTTATAAACGGCTGTTCGGATCTTCGCGGGTACCGATTATCTGCGCTCGATTTCATAAACATCAGCCACGGAGAGAGAATATGGTGTAGCAAAATGAAGTCGTCTGCGACAGACGTAAACGCAGAATCCGTGGACTCTTGGAAATTCGCGTCCAATAAGGCGGCTGATTCGCGCGCAAACTCGAGCGCTTTTGCGTCTTACAAGAAGCGTCAAGTGCCAGGCCAAGAGCTAGAGGCTTGGTCGAACCCGCGGGCAGTACAGAAGAATGAGTCAGCCAAGCAAGAGATTCGTTTAACGCCGACATCGTCGTTCTCGCCGAATGAGTTCAAATGGAAACCACGTGACTCTCAGAACGACGCCGTTGTGAGGACTGCAGAGGGTAACAAGATGATCAAGAGCACTCAGCAAAATCCTGCGCCCCCTGAGAACGCACAGAACAGGGAATCAACAGTGAAACCGCCGACGTTGGAGTTCCAAGCATTGTGGAACGAGTTGCACAAGTTGCAATTGAATAAAACGGTATGTACATATTCAATGGTTTCAACTATACCTTATAGAGATTGCAGCAAGGTTATATACATTAAGCCCAAAACCCGCACGCGCGAGAACAGGCGAAAGCAGCGCTGCATACTTTATTGGCTACGAAGAGAGCTTAAAAAATAAAATGATTATTGAGATTTCTCTTGGGGAAGGTTTCTTCATGACATTTTCAGGATATGTTATTTTATATTCAAAGAATACGTTTGAATTTTCTCATTGAAAATATCCCGAATCAACATATCTATAAAAGTATGTCTATAGGGCCTAAATGTGGGAGTTATTAACTGGTAGAAATTTTGCAGTCTTAATTTTTGGTTAAGAGAAAGAACTTGGGTTTTTTTTTAATCTTCTGTACTCAAGTTGTCAACTAAAGTGCGAAACTAACAAATTGATTACTAACATTTAACAGTTTTGGTCGAATTATATTTTGAATCTCTATAATGCACTACTACCACTGCTACTACTATCACACTACTACTATTACTACTACTTCTACTACTACTACTACGACTACTGCTACTGCTACTGCTACTACTAAATTACTACAACGGAGAAATTAATTTTTGTCCCCACTGCTTCACGTAGTAGCCAATCAAAGCGTAGAAGAAAATCCCCACCACTTGAAGATTGCGCAACTGCCATCTGTTAATTATTGGCGGAAATTTAAACTCGTGTAGATGTCCCTAGTAGTTCAAAACCTTCCTGCACTTGCACTGCTCCTACTATCAATTCAGTCTGAATCATTTTCAGTGCATTTGCGTTTGATAAACGTTTCGAGTCGCAAATATGTACAAAATGTATACAAATCATTGATATTTGGTACCGTGCAGGGTTTTAAAACACGGAATTTAATTCACTTTGTTTCAACAGGGAAAATTAAAGAATATGGAATGTAAGAATTAATTGAATAGTGTACAAAAATTAAAGAACGGAAACTGTAGCTGCTACTGGTACAGATCAACATTTGTAATAACAATTAACGCAAGTTCGTAAGTTTTAGGCTGAAGCCTTGACTCTTCCACACCCATCAATTTTTAAAATCATATATCTCTTTGTTTGACATAATCGTATTTAGCAAAAGATGCGATTGTATTGAATACCTGTAATGTAATTGAGTATTATAAATAACTGTGTACTTCTCCAATAGAAACCATCAGAGCCCATAAAGACTGTGATACAAGAACCGATGGATTCAAAGATGAAACAAATGAATAATAGTTTTCCTGAAAGTACTGTAAGTTTTCTATTGTGCTACTGCTAGTTTTGTTTTTTATTGGATGCAGAGTTTCTGATTGGTATATTTTAGCCTCAAGATCCCAGCGCCTTCCTGAAGGCTGTTTTGAAAATTTCTGATGAAAATACACAACAGACTGCACAATCTACATCACCGAAGGTTCCCTCCAGTAACACAGTAACTCAAAAGGAAAATACAATGTTGGATACATTACCTTTGGTGCAACAGTTGTTTGATGTAAATAATTCAAGATAGTATCTTACTGTTTATAAATTAGAACATAATTTTTATAAAAATCCAATTTATCACAGCATGCTCGTCGAAGCAAAAAAGTGAAGGAAGAGAAAACACCGATTTGGTACTGCTCACAGTTATTGCATTACTATCAACTTACTGGGACTGGAATGCCTCTTTACAGCTACTTTACCGATTGTGAAGCTAATCTAATTCGAGCACGTATTGTCCTTCCGGATAAAAGGGCATTTGTCAGTGATCCATGTGGAACTCATGAGCAAGCTGCAGGGAGTGCAGCAAAGAAAGTGTACACGGTAATACAAAGTTGTGTTCTGGCAGTGTCACGTTATTTCTTCTCAATTCCAAAAATTTGTGATTTTTATTTCAGGAATTAAATTTGTCCAACGCAATGCCAAATATGAAGATTGCGCCGCCGCTGCATTGGTACGCTACTCGACAAAACAACTCTTGGTCCCCGAACGTAAGACCACCAGGACCGCCATTTTTCCCGCCGAAAGCTCAACCTCCTCAACACCTTCCTCAGTGGACCTCAAAAGCGCAGCACAGTACTGGCTATCACCAATCGTACATACAAAATAATCAATACATGCATCATACTCAACCAAAATTAGCTCAAAACGAACCGAAGTCTGAGATAAAGAACAGCACATCCTTTGTTCCACTACAAGCGCAAAAGAACAGCAGAAACATCGTGGCCAAACAGGCCGGTGCCGGTAAGGAGACGAATCAAAGTGCCAAAGACAATCTGCAACCGACAGTTCAGCAAAAGAAGAAAGAATTGCCTGCCAAGGTAATGCGAGAGGTCTTTCTCAGAAATTAATTCAGCGTAGATTGACTACTCCAGATGTTATTTTGAAACGACTGTATTTATTTCAGAAAGCAGTACCCGTCGCGGCAGTTACAGAAAAACAGAAATCAACGCAAAGCTGCTCCAATCAACAAGTACAAAACACGCAAACTGCAGCGAAGCCTAAGAAATCGCGGATCGCTGCGAAATTTGGTCTACCTTCGGAAACGGAGGAATCGAATCGCAGAAAAGATTCGGTTTAAACAGGCATTGTGGCTGTAATGATGTACGAGTATGTCGTAACTGTTTATATATATATATATATATATATATATATATATATATATATATATATGCATATATTTTGTAATAAAATATTCCAAATATGTTATTGGTACACGTGTGTATATGTGCGTAATCGACATGCGAAAAAATCATGTTAAACTTCGACGAAGCTGAAGTCCTATGTATATAATACTCAGTTTGTAAGTAGCAATACTTTGGATTTCTTTTTTAAAAGCTCGTTCTATTGTATAAAAACACGACGTCGAAAGACACCTTCGTTGTAAAGACGGTTGGACTCTACTATATTATGAGACAATCGGGATGAATTGATTTTTATACGTACGATTTGGAGTTGTGCGTGCGAGAACAGTATTGATCACTATTCAAACTTAATGAATTATTGTACGTAAGTACGCTGGCTGCGGGTAAAAGTGAAATGTGATTGTTTAAGTTAGTTAAAAAAAGGAAAAGGAATTATGTAAGCGTAGTCGACGACTGTACATGATAATTGTTCCTTTTACATACGATTCGTACTTGAATGTATGTTGACTTTTTGACTATTTTTATTCAGAATTGTACGATTTTTTGTTTTCATTTACAAAAAAAAAATGATGATTTTATGTAAGAATCATCATTAAAAAGAATAAAAATATGATAAATTTATCTATAAAAACAAAAAGAAGAACACATATATATTGTTTGTAAATTTTTTTTAACGCACCAATCAATGAAGATGAATAAAGAACGATGCATTACTTAACATATTTCATCTTGTTTCTATTTCATTATTCTCACACCATCATCAGTCATTATTCAAAATTATCCGTTACATATAAAGATATATGTTACCCTGATTAAATCTATTCGCGGTGAAACATATTTTACACATTTTTGCAGCATTTTATTATGCAGGATAACTTCATGACCGAGCGTTCTGATCGATACAATTGGTATTATTTTTCATTACCAAATTCTGGAGACTGAACTCCTTCAATATATCACCCATCTGTTGCTTCTTTTTCTCTTTGACAACCTGACATATGAACACCTTCTTTTGTACTTCAGGAACCAAAAACTGTCCTGAGAGTTTTTCAATGGCGTTCCGAAGCCAATGACCCGTCCACTTTATATACTTCTTGTTCAACGATACCAAGACTTCTGCGTGTGGCTCCAGACTATTTCGTGGTACTCTTCCACCTATTAATTAATTATTTAATTAATTAATTAATTAATATTCTTTGCTAGTTGTACCCAACAGATTTTTTAATTTTCTGGGTGAACTACTCACCCACGCACTCCATGATCACAAAAACAAGTTCTTGCCCAACTGGTTCAATAAAAGTGTCCAACTGCGGACTTTGCATAATGGCTTGGCTCAAGAAACATCCAGCTGCCTTAACTGTCTCACTTTCTGGTAAAGTTAGGCAGTCCATTCCTGAAAGATATATTATCCATAATTCTCTTATAGGAACTCAAGCTCGAGAAATAAAGACTTACCGCATTGTAACATTTCAGGTATTTGATCCGGGACTTGCAACAACAACTTAGGATTCTTCTTACAGATTTGTGCCAGTAATCGGAGGTACGATTCCATCAGTTCCGCCCAATCGGACAAGTTACCGGGCACAGATCGGCATGCTCTTACTCCACTCAAGGTTACAGAACTCAGTTCTGCAAAAACCCGAGCTATGGCGTTTTCAGGATCTCTTCCGAGCAACAGTACTAGATGCCTGAGGAGATTCAACGCAGCAGGATGAGGCCAATTCTTGTACGACGTTGCCAAGATCGGGAGAAGCGGTCGCGTGTCCACTTCAGGGTGCAGCAATGATAACAGAGACTTCTGCGCGCAAACGTACATCTCCTCCAGCGTGGCATTATCCTGGCTCCATTCGGGATGGCCAATTATTTGATTGAAGATCGGTAGAAGCCCGTCCAAAACAGACTTCCCGATGGAACCCTCCAGCGCGGAGAAGAACATCGTGGCCATTTTGAGCTGATTAGTCACCGCGACACGAGCTACAAACAACGGTTGCTCCAATAACTCTCTGATCTTTATTATGCATAGACCTAACGTGGCATCCAGGTGGGCTAACTTTTCCTCGACCGTGGACAAAGTGTTTAACAATTTGCCGGCAGCGGACATTAATCGCAAACCCTCCGCGCATCCGGGTGTCACGGTTGGTAGTGTTTGCTCGATGATGTTCAGAATAGACGGTGCGAAAGGAGTGAGATGTTGCCCGCATTCTCTGACAAGGTCTTTTAGAGCCATGCTGGCGAGAGGGGCGGTTATTGAGCCCCTGGTTAAACCCAACGTTATGACTTGCAACACTCTTTCAAGCCAAGGTTCCGGATGCATGCCGATCCACTCGGCATACCTACCCACTGTCGAACAAACACAGGCCAGTACCTAGAAACGTTGAACAGAATGTAATTGTTGCGGATTAGGTACCGTTTGTCTTTTGGTATGCAAAAACGAATCGGTTGTACCTCTCCTGGATAGAGATCATATGGAATATGAGTTAGGACTAAATCCATCAGAGCAGGAATGTAATGCGATTCTTGTATTCCGACACTGTCCGCTAGCGCTTCGAAAGCGTGCAATGTTGTTTCGACCTCCGTCCATCGTTCCGTTCCGTCCAATGTTTGACTTAATCTTTGTCCAAGAAGTATCAGTAGATCTTGTCCTAATACCCTGTAACAATAGTCCAAGGTGTCCGCAACATCTTGCCTGTAGCACCTGAAAAGCTCCCGTTCGTTTGCATCCCCGGCTTCACTAGGGGACGAAGGGAGCGTGGATTTCCGCAACAATGCTTGCGCCAGTCTCGCGTAAACGGGTTTCAGAACTACCAAAGCACGGTTCTCATATGGCTGATCAAGGGTTTCTATATCGTCTTGCAACGAGAACCAAAATCCAAATGGGATACAACTGCGTGTCTCGTCGGTAGGATAACGCCCCTCCTGTTCAGAACACTGTAGCAGCAACTCGATCAACCCTTCTGAAGTCGATTTCTGCATCTCGTTTCCTTCTTCCACTAGAGCACGTAAAAAATATCTGCTATGCGTCTCTCCCATAGCAGTTAGAATCTCACAGAAGTACTTTCCGTTGTATTGTCTTGCCATAGTTACCAAACTGTGCGCCCAGCCCCACAGTGTTTGTGGTCTGCTTCTGAGCTCGCAATGATTCACAATCATGTTTAAACATTCGTGAACTACCTCCCAACCTTTGCTGTTTTCGTCCTCTGCGCTGTCCCTTTGGTAGGAAACACGTTTGTTATTTCCAATGTCGAGAAGTTTCATACATTGATATATCATATGGACAGGTATACCTGCTTGGCGCATAATAAGCAGCCGCAATTAACAAATGATGATATATTTGCCCCGTTGCTTCCAGGGGCAGTTCACTAACTTTCAGCCAGAATAATGCACATTCCATTGCTAACAGGTGTAACGCTATATCGCTGCCAGGAGAATTCGGATTGCACATAGCAAATACTTGCTGCAGGAACCATGTAGTTTTGTACCAACCATTGACTAAATTTTCACGTAATTTGATTCGTTTCCCTTCATACCGCCTTTCAAACTGTTTAAATTGATTCAATTGTTAATATGATAAGACGTGACATCATGCAAATTTAAGAAGCGTACTTTACCTCTACGGGTAACAGAGAAAGCGTACGCAATAACAATTCCAACATAGGTAATGAATCAGAGGGCAACATGTCCATGAGCTCGATCACAACATTCTTATTCTCCTCATCACTTTCCATAGCACTAATGTTTGCTAGGAATGCAGCTAACTAAAACCAAGAAAGTGCACCACTATACCATTGGCAGAACGTACGTATGGTTTTGTAATTGATTTCACAGAAAAGAACAACTTTACCGCTTGACAGAGCTTTGATAGAATGAACTTTGGTATATTAGGTTGTTTTATACAATTGAGCAAACGATCTCGTAGGGCAGGGTACTCATTCTTAGGTACTTCGTCCCAATGTTTAGAAATCTTGGCATGCAGTGTAGTGGCTGCAAAGAATTGTACTTCCCATGACTAAAAATTAAAGAAACGTTGTTAATCACTGAAATCTTTAATATAGAAAGAAAACTTACCTTAGAAGGTGCAAGGAGCTCCCAGACGAAGGTCCAAGCTTCTGGGGAAGTTTGTACCTGTAGGAGCCACAAATGTACCTCATTGTTTCCATCGGCATAGAACTGTTTCACAGCCTGATCGACAACAGCTGTATAATCCATTCTCAGCAAAGCCTTTTGTGACTAAATGTTTTAATATATTATATTTATCTGTGTGAATTTAGGAGGCTCTCATTGTCAGCAAGAGGCCACCTCTGCCAGTACTTTGTACTTAGTTCGTTTCATTAATAGTATCATTGAGAACTTTCTTATCATCTTTCTTGAAAGTCATTTGAATCGTTCGCGGCCCTTCGGACCGTTCACGCGAATCTTCTTGAATGCCCTATGTTTACACGGTCCTTTTCAGCCGCCTTGGAGACCTTACGAGTTGCGCAAATGACACTTTCTGGCCGCACTCGGCATCTGTGTAAATTTAATTTTTATCGTATCATTTGAAATTAGTTCCCACGGCAAACACCGTACAGCAGTTCAGAAATTTTAATGGGAAATAACAGTACGATATCAAACAACCTCGGCACTAGAAAAACACAGGTGTATTCGATCACGTTTTAACCTGATTTGTATTTGGCTGATTGAGGATTCGCATGCCTGAATAAATCTATGCGAACAGGGACTTAACAAAGTAACCTTGACAAAAGTGTATGTAACAGCTGATCAGATACATATGTGCTCCAAGTACATCTAAACATATATTTTTGTACATACATATATACATGAAAAAGATTGTTACTTTTGAAACTGTAAGTAGTGCAAATAAAAAATCTTTCCTGTTATCTACCCGCCACTATTTTGGTATTTTGTACCTAACCTGACACTGCCTGACACCCAGAACTAACCTTTTCTGTTATCGGCCCGCCACTATTTGCTGGTTCTGATTGGATCCATGCATGCATGTATGTATGCATGTACGTATGTATGTAAACATGTATTTTTTTATACGATAATGGTGACGCTTGTGGTATAATCAAGAAGCCTTTTCAGCCTCTGTACGGCGTTAATTAGTCAATGACAAAACGATTAAACTGTGTGTGATGCCAAAATCGACTTTCACTAATTTTGGCTATCAATTTCAATGTTTTACCGTTATATTAATTGGCGTTGTATGGGTTCTAAACGGAACTTCAATATATTGTCACTAGATGCGCTACTGTTTAGCAAGTAGTTTCAATTTCAGCGTTTTTCTGTACATACTACTATTTAGGTAATATAAATATATATGTATATTGCATAAAATACATGTATAAAATAAATAATATTAATAAGTAATATATAATAAATAACAATATATACAGAAATACAACATAGCGTTTGTGATAAATAAATTTGTTCAATTTCAAGTATACACTTTCGAACTAGGATTTACATTACATACATGTTTTCGTTGAGCTAAAATATGCGGACACATGAACAACATAGTTGGAAGCTTAATTACAAGTGAAGTTCGTATAATTTGCCATTAAATTTTAACGTCGCGTTACTTGAAAATTTAGCCATATAGCTGGTTGGTGTATCCAGTAAATGAACACGTTAACGGTTCTCAGGGTTTATATGTATAAAGAAGTATATGCCTATGTTATACATACTACTTTTGTTGGAAGAAATATATACTGTAATAGACTACGCTATGTTATCCATAGCATCACATTTTAATGAGCCCTGTTTTTCTTCGAGACGCGCGATGATACGGATAAAATACAGTATAGTGCGAGAAATCTATAATATTGAATGAATCTATTAACAATCTGTTAATCTTCTGAAATACCTAGTGGTTTTTTCAATACATTAATATGCAAAATACTTCTAGCAGCTGCTTGTATCTTATTTTTTTCTTGCAATTTTCTTCTGACAACGACTTCTTTTTATTGAACAATTCAATGTAATCATAAAGATTACTTTTAAGATTATACTAATCTATGGGCAGTATTGAAAGTACTTTAGGAATAATTTTGTGGTAACCTTTGTGCAAAAACTTGACATGTTAATATTTAATAGAACACTATACAGTTTATGTCAGAAGTTCCCGGTAGTTTGGTTCCGAGCAATTATAGTTATTGGATTCACTATTATCTTTCGTATGCCTCACATACATTTTTTTAGGGACGGTAAGTCCACTAATCTTTATCCTCGCTTAAACAATTATTATGCAAAAAGAACGATTATTTTGGGAACAGTAAACTTATCGTATAAAGTACAAATGATACATGAACACTCAATTTCTTCGACACGATATTTTGAATATTTTAATCTATGAAAGATTTTAAAAAAGAACCTCAGTAATGAAGAACGGTAAAAGCAATCATTGCGTGTCGCGATGATGTTCACTTTGCTTTCTTGTGATGTCGCATGCGTCATGTGGTGTTCACTTTGTGTGCTAGAAATGGAAGCAGTCACAATTATTATTAAAATACAATTTCACAGCTTCGACTGTAATACAGATATTCTTACATTTTATGGGTATTTTGAGTGGCGCATTGTCTTTGATAATGCATTCATGGGTTATAGTGTGAAATAGGTATTGTACTAATAACTGCTTTTCCTCTCCGACGCATGGATCATAAAAACCAGGCAGTTGACTCTGTTGAATATCATTGAATTAAGCAACCAACGCAACCTATGTTTAAATGAACGAATCTGATCTGTACCTTCGATGCGTTATGGAGGACCAACGTTGAATCCTTCACTAGACACTGTAACGGAATTGTTACGTCTATGACCTCATCTCTATGCAGGTGTTCTTCCGAAGAGGATCTATTTTGTTGGGGATATACGAATCGCCCATACAATGCCTTTGTAATGATAAGTCCTCTCTTCGCTTCCTCTTCTGCCCTTATTCTGCTGACAGTGGCCTTCATCAATTCGGTGGCGATCTTTGCTTCTTTTTGCTTTTCCACCATCCTTGATCTATTCATCTCCCTCTGTTTCTCTTTTTCGCGTTCTTCTCGCTCCTTTACCACTGGGTCAATGATAATCTTTTTCACGACAATCCAGGTTACTACAGGGACCACGGTGGCATAAAATATAGGAGCAGGAAGGATCTCGTCGCTTAAGTGCATAGAAAACGTGTACGATTGAGAAGCCCTGCTCAACTTCACCCTCAAAGTGACACCTGTTGGTACACCGACCCGCACCGCAGCCGAGAGACTACTGTGTCGAGAAACTTTCTTCTCTGCCCCATATTCTAGTAGCATTCCAAAAGTACCAGCCCTGCGAATTGTAAATTATTAACGTCAAGTCCTTAATTGTTAGCTACCAAATACAAAACTACCAGAGGTTACGAACTTAATACTTCCACGTAGTTTTAATTGTTTCTCTTCCAGTTTATATGTATAATTTAGACTAGCAAAGGTCTGTAGAATACCTAAGTGAATTGAAAACGCAGTATAAGTTCTGGATGTGTCTCTCACAATCATTGTACTCATATCGTTTTGTATTCCTGCTCTATACGTGAGATAGCCTACTGTGTGCTTGTCCAGTTGCATTGCAAGCGCTGCAATAATATTATTATAGTATGCCTGATATCGTAGTGCTCTTCTATTCTCTCGCATTTTACCAAGAAAACGTACTTCCTACAAGGCCGGGTCTAATTCCTCGTGCCGTAAATTGCAATATGGTTGCACCATCGCAGAATAGTCTTCTTGTTAATGTACGAAAGCCTTTTAAAGACAATGTGGGTCCATTCCCGACACCCATGTCCAATTCTACCCACCCTTTAGACGATACCAATCGTCTAGTAGAGACGTTTATAGAACCAGTACCTGTTCCATTTTGTGTACCTAATTCACCATACATGGTTACTGTGTCTCTTAATGTAAGAGGTGCTTCAATGGACTGTGTAAACGACATTCCACTGACTTCCAGGCACGAAAGTATTCCCTTGCTGCATTTGAAAAAACAATTTGTAGTCAAACAAACCCAACCAGTGTTCAATAAGATTATATATTACCTATCTTCATAGTCTTCGTCGTATTTGTTAAAAAGATCCGTAGCATTGATGTTTACTGTGATGCTACCTTTAGGATTTGTGTGTTGTTGAAGTCTTCTTTCTTCTCTGTCCCTCGCTAAACGTTCATATTCCTCTCTGATTTCTTCAGGGGTCTTAGTACGCTGTACAATTTCCCATCCTTCAGTTTCCAACCCTCGGACACCCACAGAATCATAGATAGCTCTTTGATGTGGATCCCTTAAAACTTGTATAAAAAACATTTTACTTGAAAATAATCATGTATCAAAATAATCATATTATATCATAAACAAACCTTCATAAGCCTTTTTCATACGATTAAATAGAACCTCTGCCTCTTTCTTAAGCGTTGGATCCGTATGCTTATCTGGGTGAAAGAGTTTGCTCTGTCTACGATATGCATTGTTAATTTCTTCTATGGTTGCCTGAAATCAATGATATGTGTCAACTGAAATATGTATGAACTACAATGTAAGACGTTTAAAAATATATTCCCAAAGTATGACTGTGAAAAAAATGATTGAAAAATGGATAAGAAACGCTTACATATTAAAAAGGTCTGTAAAGAAGCAGATTGAAACAAAGAAATAAGGACACCAGAGTTTGTAAATTTATATACTATGTTTTGTCGCTATCAAAAACAATTTTAGGTGAAAAGATTTTCGCGCAATGTGTTGAAACGAACAAGAGGGTCGATCGGCACTTGATAATTTAAGAAATAGTTACAAAGGGCTTGATTACATCAGCCTCTAGGTCAGAACATGTCACGTGGAGGGCTGTGAATTGATCTCTACCCTTGGTCGGAGAGAAACAAGAAATATCTGTATAAAATGAATTTGGCAGGCCGACTCACAGTTTTGGGGATATTTAAGAGCGTATAGTAGTCGTCCTCAATTGGGTTCTCCTGATCATTATCGTCATCCATGTCAATTGTAGAAATTTGTGGTCAGCGATTCGACCTTAACACGAGTACCAATATTTTCCTTGACTTGGTCTTCTGCTTCCATAGGTTACGAAAGACTCGGTCGAGAACCGGCATCCTTTAGTATCACCGATAATTGTTAGATAGCGCACCATTACACAAATTTCTGGCCTCGACGGTGATTATCGACAGTCGTTATCGTCTGCATTATCGGCGTTCACTCTTTTTCAACTTCATTTAGCGCCATAAGATTCTCGTCAACACTTTTTAATTTAACGGTTTAACACTTACATTCGCAATAAGTACATTTCACATTAAATTCGTTGAAAACTGTTATAAGACAATATGTCACAGTTCATGTTAATTTTTCGACTATACCTTCCAACTGAATATGCCAGAATTTATTTCTACAACGACTTCAAGGATTCATTTTATGTTGCAGATTATTAACAATGTATCCGGATACTAAAAAATTGTTAAGTACAGTTGTTAACGTATTTTGTGCCCGTATTATAGTTAATTAAATAGAAAATAGACACAAAAATGCATTTTTGAATTCACGAGAGCCCGAAAACAATCAACTGCACAGGAATATGTGCAAAAGCGTTGCGTACAAACCTGCGCAGAAGAAATTGCGCACAAATCTGCGTCGCAAAATTGCGCATAAACATGCGCAATGAAGTTATGCAAATTTAAAAATTCGAATTAAAATTTGCTAAAATTTGTAAAAGTTATAGAACATTAATCGTAAATATAATATTTGTTAAGATAATAGAAGCCACTGCTGATCTTGCAACAGAGATTCAATTGGTGCGTAATGTTCTTGTGCAATCCGGACTTATTCTTCTCTTTGATTAGTCAAGTTAAAGGCTAAAGTATGACACATACCTTGGGTTGCCTTGTCAGGGAACGTGACCGTGTGTTAGCCGACTCTGTCTCGGTTGACCGCGACAAACCAACTGCTATAAAATGGTAATAAAACCCGGGAACCTTTAGCCGAGGTGTGCCTCGAAAGAAAGAGCACCTCAGTGCCCTGGAAGCCCGTTTTGCTTTGACATTCCCTAATCATAACAACAGCTCCCCTATTTCTCCTTTTCTTTCTCGGAGCTCGTTTGCCGAGTCGTAGCTTTTTTTTTCTATTTTATAGGCCTTTGAAGTATTTTGTTTCCGCGCACGGACCACCCTTTAGGGTCATATTGATTTATCGTATTTATATGACCTGTGCATGCGACGTGGACCGAATCAGCGAGGGAAATTTCGAACGCGTCCGTTTTGAAAATTTTCATTCGAAACTGAATAATTCACGCTGAATGATCGAACGCGTGTGCATAAGTATAATACATCTGTTATCACGCAAGCGATAATAATCAAAGAAGTAAAGCGTACGATGTTTTAGTAGTGAACGAGCTTCGCATGCGACCGCTAATGGCAACGATAATGTTAACAGGCGAAGAAACAATCGACTGGATCGGCCTGCAGTATTGTTAAACACGCTCATTGTGTGTCGGCCTAACAATACACTGTTACAGTGACAACATCCAGGGTCTCGAGTCTGCTTGGTATCCATCAACAATCCGTTATCACCCGTTGAAAAATATCCGGCCGCGTAGCGAATTTCAAACGGCAATTTAATCATTTAATCATCTTATTACCGGACAATCGTCCGTTCAAATCTAGCCTGAAAACAATAATATTTGTGACACGTATAAGTACATTTATTGTTCATAAAGATCGTAACCGTTAGCCGTGGGATAAAGAACCCGAGCTAAGTAATTAAGGAACGCATATCACGCTTCGATACGCCCGCTATCAGTGTCCTGCCTAAATCACGAAGTCTCATGTTACGTAATCGGCGACACGTATCACGGGCCATTTCTCTGAATCGCTCTTATATCGCGTAGGAAGTATTTATATTGTTCACGATCAATACCTCGAATATCGGGCCCTGTTTATATGTCTCGACCTCGGTTCTAGTTACGATTCTTATGCGGAACAATTTTCTCGTTAGCCTCACGCGTTTCCTCTACGTTCTTTAGTATTTCACCGGGCTCTACTACATGACTATTTTTTTTGAACCTGTAGCAGATGAATGTTTCTTGCGCTTTATTCCAAAAGACCACTAAGTAGAGCATAGCTGTCACTCTGCAATTGAAAATACAGTTACTTTTTAAGGAACAATTCATTGGCAATAAATTTTACAGATAATCTACAAGGTTTGACATGGCTAAGTTGAGGACGTCCAACACCCAGGACAACAGGATCGAAGCGTCGCGGTCGCTGCGAGTTACGAAAGGAAGCGCCGACTGGGCCGGCGCATAGTGGTGCAAGTTGATGCACCAGGTCGGTCCTTCGTCCAATGAACGAGCTTAATGTCACGCAGACTCCGCCCAAAGCATGGCGACTACTTTTCCTTCCCCTCTGCTCCACCATGTGGAACACGTCTCTCCTGCTACTGTTTTCTACGCGGCTGACACACGTACAACCGACGGTTCAATTAGCTGAATACGTTCTCTTCTCATGAATTCTAAAAAAAAACAAACAAACATCGTTTTAATAATATTAATAATAACAAAAAAGCTCGAAATTCCAAAGCTTGCAGAGCTTCCGTCCACGCTGTTTCATGAATTTGCTTGAAATGAGCTAGACTATGGTTCGAGTTTGGAAGAAAATGAAACTCTTAGGCGTTTGCTTTATGCAGAATGCCGAGCAAATAATCCGCTTGGAGTTGTTAAATGCTTCATTACGGCCCCGACAGCTGCAGCATGGTCTGCTCCGCTATATTGATCCCGATGGATACGTGTGCGTCGATTAAAAATCGCGGTTGCGCGTTACAGGGGCAGCGCAGGGGAATTGGTCGATCTGTGCACAGACAAGGTGTAATTCAGGGCACCCGATGGCGAAACGAGGCTCACCTGAATTCGTCGAAGTTGCTCGCCGTTTCGCTTCGACCGGTGACCTTAATTCCCGCTTGGTTATTCCAGCTAATGATTATCGCGCAGAATAATCGTTGCCTAATGATTTCCCAATGGTCACCTGAGCGCGCTTACATAATCCCGACGCTTACGGCAGTCATTTTATGCTGGCACGACGCGCGACGATCGACTGACCTACAAAGCAATCTCTAGCAGTCCCAGATTTTTCTGCCGTGTCCCGGCATCGATCTGCAAAAAATGATGACTGTAGAAATCTACGGAATACTTGACTCCAACATTCTATTGGTCATCTTGAAATCTACAAAACTATGCTCGCATCAGAAAGTTACAGTGACAAAAGAGCCTGATTTATAGCTTTATATTATACAACTTTTTTTATTGAAAATCCTAGTCAAGAGCGCTCCTGATGGAGCCGAGGGTCTTCCAATCCTAATCTCCTTGCATTCTAGTATCCTAGGTTCCCATTGCGAGTCTGCAAAAAATGGTTAAGAGCATTCTATACTACTATAGACCGTTCTTGATGAGCCAAGGGTATTTCAGTCATGATCCCCAAATTCTAGTAAAGGGTTGTTTGTTCCCGATGAGCCAGGGACCTTCTGACATTCCAGAAGCCAAGACTGTTGTCCAGGCTTCGAAATCTGCTTGGATCAGGTCTCGCAAGAGCAGGTTTAAGCCGGTCCCGGGCTCGGGGACATGATCGAGAGGATTCGGTCGGGCAGTTTTCGGTCGAGAGGTAGAAGAGGCGGAGAGCCAGTGGAGAGCGCGAACCAGAAGAGTAGGAGGGCGTCGATAAGTTGGCCGGCTCTCTCGAGCAGCGTAACTCCGCCTCCGCGCGCCTCCACCCGTTTCGAATCCGTTCGCTAGCTGACTCGGAACGGTCTCAATCAGTCTCAATCTTGGCTGGCTTTCCTCTACCGACGCGTGTACCCGAAGTCTCTGCTCGGTCTCTTCGCGAAAATCGAACCGATCACCAATCGCTGATGTCCTGGAGTCGAAGATAAAGTCGTTACTATGATATCCAGACCCCCGAGTGACTCTGACACCCTCTACGTTCTTTGCGACTCGAGTTCCAAACTGCTGACAACCTTTGTTGATTCGAGTGGAGGAGCTGAAGAGATCGGTGCACCTTGAGGAGCGACGGTTTTCTTGTGTTCTGCGAGGAAAGTGCTGTTTTACGGTTCATCCTGCTGATATATAAGAGAGATCTTCGCAGGAACCAACTTTGAACAGGTATTTTATTCAGGGTTTTCAAACTTAGATGGTTTCTTCCTTGTCTTTTTCTGTAGAAACCAAGTAGAATAATTAGTATTCTCTCACCAAATTAAATGCAATTGAATGTGCTTTGGGAAACACAGTGAATTTACTTTTGTGTATGGAAAGCTAATGTGGATTTCGTATCCAACATTATGGTCCAATAGGGGTAGTTCCTTGATGCTCTTTGCGAAGACTGGTTCGACGATTCTTCAGCTTAGAACAGTACAAGGCTTTGTTAGTTCAATATAATTGTGCCGGTTTTGTCGGCAACTACGTCCCACAGTTTGTCTTTAAACTTCCCCATACGAATGCTCCATAAAGGAATTCATCATTGAAAGTATAGTTGTCACAGTCGAAAATAAGATAGATATACATATACGCAATCTACGTCCACTCATGAATGAAGATGGTTTACTATAGTCTGAACGAAACAAAAATAAAAAAAAGAGAAGCACGCAGCGATTTTATGTATTTATTTAAATATCTAGAAGACTGGGTCGCTGGCGAGTTTGTAAACTTCGTTCGACGATTCTATGAACCCGAGACGCGATGTTTAGTAAACAACGAGATAAATGGCTCTTCCTCCTGCCACGAACAAGATAACGAGTTTTCTTAATTACGTCAAAAGAACGGACGGGCTGCCGATTTCAGTAGCAGCGATTAATTAATTACAATTGCGCCGTCGCTAATAGACCATTGGAATCGCTGGTTAGACCCAATTTCCAATCTAAAGTCAGATTCGTTTCTCGACCTACTTTATTCTAACTATACTCTAGATCGGAAGCCCTCAGTCTGTGGGTCCGTTCAATTTTTATAAGAAATTTTTTGCAATTAAAATGTATACTCTACAGTTGGATGTGTATAGTGGTTCTAGACGGCTGAATCTTTAAAACTTATAAATTATAAACATTTGGGTTGTATAAGCCACAGAAGAACACAGTAGTCAACTTAAATTAATAGGCCAGGCCCTCGATCACCTAACATTAGCAGCAGGCCCAAAAATAGCTGTGCTTGAAGGTCCGCTTACGCGTGCTCACCCTCGCAATTGTCGAAATTTACGAGAGATATTCCCTAGAGGATCCTCTGTCGGCGGCCACCGGAAGTCTGAACGGCTCCGCCGGGATCGGACCCTTTTTCCTCGTTCTTTCGAACAGCTAAAGCGTTCAGCTGTTGCTCGCTCGTCATCGATCTCTCTCGATAGCTGCTGCTGATGTCCAATTTCTTGTTTCGTTATATCTTTTCCCTTCGAGATCGCTTCGTCAACCTTCAGAATCGTTGCTTCCTAAAAAATCCATTTCCGTTTGTCTTCGGTTTTTTGACCAGTGCAGAAAAGCAAATGTGTAAAGTCATTTCGCCACTAAATTTCAGAACTTATTCTTCAGCTCAGACCATGATTAGATTGCTCATAGATGAACTGGAGTATCCTTTAATCCAGGCTTTGGTACAGTTGTTCTGGCAGCTCAAGATCCTAGAAGCAAATTCACAAAGTCATTAGACAATCAATAAACTTATTTTACAGCTTAGTGAAATAAGAATTTAGGTTAGACTTTAACACTATTCGTTTTTCTGTTATAGATCATCCTGAGTGATAGTCGAACAAAAAGCCAGCTTTCCTGTTCTCCATTGTTCTGTGCGGCGATAATCGTTCCTGAAGATGTAAGACCAATCGACGCAGGTGCGAGTTACCCGACGACAGTGCCGGACAGTGAATGGGATCGATTCTAATCAATTAGTTATAGTAATCGCAAAGTGTGAGTGTTCTCTAAGCGGCTGGACCATTGAACACGAGTCGAGAAAGCCGAGGGGTCGATCAGTGTTGTGTAAATGCGACTTCGAGCGACGGTTTTATGAATCACGAAGACCTGGAGAAGACGGGGATGGTGTCGCACGTTATTCCAGTTGCAGGGGTGAGTTCGATTCCAAACTTGGGACATATAATATATCAATTAGGTTCGCATTAAAGGTTTTCTGAATTTTCCGATTTTTCGTCTTCGGTTCCGTCATTCGTCGGATGATAAAACGTGACTCGCTTATCGTCGCGCGGAGCGGAGAAGAAAAAGAACCGAGAAAAAGTGTGGGTCACGACCTCGAAAATTTCGCAATAAATCCGATTCTGCGTCTTGTTCGTCACGGCCGCTTCGATGCGTTCTCGCAGCGATCCGCTCTGTCTCTCGAGCGAATCGCCTGACCGATCGATGCGAGTATCGGTGACTTGTTCCGCTTATGAATGAATGAACGCGTCAAGAGAGATTCAGTGTCGAAGGTGTTCGATTGCCCGCTAAAAAATCGATAGGAACTCGCGTTGCGTTCATGCATCGCCAGCTGAATCAGCGTCACGGCACAAAGTGGCTAAATCACCTCTAGGTTCGCTATAAAATCATTCTAATCGCTGTAAATTGATTAAGATCGCGCTAGCCATGGAATGAATTCGCTGTACAATCGCTATGGTCGCTGTAAAATCGTTTTGGCCATTCTTCATTCACTATATATGTAGACATAGTAGGTTTGGAAATTATTCTACTTATTTCTAGAGTGAATATTTCAAGCTGAAGTCTGAATTATATCCAAACACCGCTACGCTCACGCACGCACGCACGCACATATTCTTTGAGTGGGTTTAATGCGCGGGAGTCCGCGAGCACCGATCAGTTGATATGATTTCGGAGGTCGCTCCGATATCTTCACGTGCTCGCGGATTCTCCGATCGTTAACTTTCGGTTCCTACACTAAGCTGACTTTAACGGTAGAACTGATTTGCTATAAAATGACTTTAGCCGCTACCAAATAAAAGGCCAGAACGGGTTTGCTATGAAATCGTTTTAGTTGATAAGACACGCGTCGTCTATTCACTCTGGCTCTTCCACGTTGGTGTGCAACGTCGAATGCACCCTGAAAGACTCGGTCAACGTCTTCTTCTTCTTCTACTTCTTGTTATTCTTGAGGAGAGTTCAAAGCTACCGTTGAGATAGGATCGGGCTTAATTTAATGGCTGTCCTGTTGAATTAACGAGTTGGCCACGTGTTCCCGAAAGCTCCTGCGAGGACGTTCTTCTGTGTCAGCCTGCTGATGCAGTTCTATGGTCGTGCGAACTGTAGTCCGAGCTTGTTGTATTCTTTGCCGTGCACCGCTGTCTCTGGAATTCAGATTTGTCTCTCCAGGCACCTCTTCAGGGTACCCTTTTTTATAAAAGAATTTTCTGAGCAGTTCAATACAGCAATAACAGCAAGATACGGCACATAATCTCTTGATAATCCTCCTTTTTCAAGCTTTTGCAAGAAAAATCATTTGGTTAGACTCAGAACCATGCAATTGCTATGGACGATGGAATTTTTACAAGTCCTGGAGGTGTTAGATAATTGGTCCCCACTGATGCCGAGTCTTCGGACAAGTTCTTCAGAGTTTCTGAGATTGTTTATGTCTCAGAGATATATTTTGATTTTATCCCTTCAGGAAATAATGGCAAAAAGGGAGCAGAAGGGATTTCTTCGGTTGTCCGGTTGTTTCAGACAAAGTACACGAGCGTAAACTAGACGTGGTAAAGCCGGATCGCGAATTAACGATCTAGAGAGATCGTAAGTTTCGCCTGGCATAATACGATGTCACAACACCGGCACGGTGTTTGTAAGCTTCCGGCGACGGCACTTCAAACATCGCGAGCTCCGAGCCAGAAGACTCTTTGGCTTGGTCCACCAACCACTTTGGATGGTTCTGCTGGTTCGTTCACCTTTGTTCATCAGCCTTCTGCTTCAGCAAGGTTAACGGATCTCGTCAACAGTCGATCCTACTAGAAACGTCGATTAGTACAGGGTTTACAAAGCATTCGACTGAAATGTCCTCGATATAATGAAATAATTACAAAATTCATATAAATCTCTTGAAGAAATAGCTCTTGCCATACGAAGCTGACGACGGTGGTTCTTTCAGGAGCTGCAACAGGGTAATGGAAGTCTGGGGGTGGTGGGTCTGGGCAGCATGCAGGACTCTCCGCATTCCCTGAAGATCAAACAGGAGCCGTTCCAGGTGTCTCCTCCGTCGCCTCTGCCGTCTCTTCATCAAGGTAAGACGCCTCTTCTACTTCCAAAGGAAGCTCTGCAAAACAGACCAGCACTGTTCAATTCTGGCAGAAGATACGGGGCTCAGAAAATTCGTTTGACGTCACGCGATCAGGATCTCACCACGGACCAATGATTCCTTGGTCTTTTCGTGATGGCTGAATACCCGCGTTCTAATAATACAAAACTGCTCTCTCGCGTGACAGGGTGGAGAGGGGAAACGCGGTCGAACAGATGAAAAGAGACTGAAACGCGCGCGAGGGGCGGCGGGGGCGTTCTCTGCTAGAGAAAAACGAAGCAACAGAAGAGGGAAAGAAAGTGGCGTCCGACACGGGGGAGAAGAGGCAGAGAATGATATACCGCGGGAGGCTGCGTCCTGATCTTTCCACGCGTCGTTTAGTTACATTCTCTGCCGCGATTACGGTCCTCCAGGGGTTGTCACTGGCTCGTCTTCCACGGCGCGCGCCAGCCGATGAAAGCACCCGGCTCGAATGTCGCTCGCTGCCAAACCGATCAGCTCTTTGTAATATTAGAATTGACAACTTGACTTTTACTTTTCACAGTATACGGAGCTGATCGATTTTGCTTACAGTTAATAATTAGTAATTTAAAAATCCTATTGTCTATATTGGTCCTCTACAATTCATGATGCTTGCATTCCAAACGTGGTCCACTAAGAGGGAAGGGTGGTATAATACTAGCGTTATCAGAACTGTACACATCAGCCAGGGAGTAACATTCGCGGTCAGAGATAAAGAAAGGGAAGCGGTCGGCCGCCAGCACGGTCTCGTATTACCAGATTTTCTTATTCACTAATCGCTGAACGACCGCTGCATCGCAGATACCGACCGGAAACAATTAATCCGGGATGTAACCCTAGAAGATTTTGATATCTGCTTTCGCAGACCTGTCACAAAAATCTTAGAGAGAGAGAGAGAGTGTACCAACGCTACATGTTTCCGAACGGAATAAACTGCATAAAGCTTCGCATTCTGAAGGTATAGTGAACGTGACAGGAGGACTCCGGCACGGTCGGCGGCCCGGAATTCATCTTAGGAGCAATAAGAGGCAGAGGTCTCACTCGTGTTTTCGAAATCGGCGGTTCGGAGTGCTCCCGGCGAGAGTTATGGTCGCTAATCCGGGAAGGCTCGCTGGGATTCAGTCAACCGAGGCTCTGATATATCGGCCAACGACAACGCCATCCTCCTAGTTAGGAGTCTCCTTTTTAAAACGAATCTAAGCGAATCGTATTTATACTGTACAAGTGCTCGTCCGGGGATTTTAAGGGGTTTCGTCGATGGTTTCCACGGTGCCTGTATTTGTGTCTTAGTTCACAGGCAGCCGCGATTTATCGGCCGAGTAAACCGCATCACGATAAGCCTGACACGAAATATAGTCTAATTATAGACCGAGGATTATCAAGCGAAATGCTGTCCTAATCGCGTCTATTGCACGGTGGCCCGATCTAGGGTGTGAGCTGGCTCTTTGGCGCCTTCCTCGCTGATCCTTCTCGGTTCTGATATTAATGACCATCCCAAAGCGAATACAATCTCCTCGTGGACCTTGAGGAAAGAGCCGCCGATGTTCTCAAAGAGGTAGAGATGCCCGGATATCGATCGTAGGTCCTGCAAAGAAACGACCCATAACAAGGCGATGACAGAGTGATTCGCGCGTCATTATCCAAGATATCGTGAATCGTGACCCTGCTTATTTATGCTGAAATCAGGCCGTGGATATAATCGTCGCGTTAAAATAGATTTCTAGTAAACAAGGGCACCGCCGCTTGAAACTAATCTCTAGCTGGCGAGATAAAGCAATCGTGGACCGCAATCATTGAGAACATGTCCGTGGACCCCCTCGCAACCGTACACTTGCAAGACCGGAGGGAGGACTTCTGATCTAACGGGAATAATATTTTCTACATTTTAAAACGTGTAATAACCTTTAAAAAATGTTTTATATTGACTTTAACGTACGTCGCGGCAGAGTGACAATGTTTTTGGAAGGCAGATTTTCTTGACCCCGGTCTCACGAGGTCCCCTCGAGTAATAATTACGTTGCAGCGGTCCGATAAACGTGACGATAAAGGAACGCGAGGCGGGAACTGAGAAGATTTGCGATAAAACGCGTGGCGACGAACCAAGCGTCGACGAAACGGTCGGGCCCCCGTTTCGATTATCGCCGTTTCTCGTTAGGTAATGCTCGCGATTTCTGTTTTTGGATCGTTCTCCCCGTTTGCAAAACATCGCCGGCTATAGTAAACACGATAACGCATTCGCCACGATAAGAAGCAAACACGATGCTTCGACAGGGTGCTTCGACAAATCTGTTACATCGTCTTCGCGCAACGATAGAACCAGCAAAATCTATGCTTTGCAATTACTCAAGTCGTAAATATACCTATGTGTTTAGAAAACAAATCAGAGATCAGCTAGCGAAGCTTGTCGACGCACCCTGTAAATCTTTGCCGCAGTCGAGTATTTGCAAAAGAAGGTATTCGAGAATGCTGTCCCAGTGGAAAAGCGCAATTGCATCCGCACTTCCGGTGTCGGCAACGAACTAGGAGAAGAAGACGACGCGATGGCGACGTTGACGAGAGAGGTCGAGATACCAGCCGACGATTGGCTCACAAGGAAGATACCAATGAGCTATCATCGCTCGGATGACCCTCTGTGCCCCTTGCTTCGAGTTTCTCTTTTATCCTCGTACCTTCCTCTCGCCTCCTCCTTGTCATCTTATTCCTCGCGTGTTCTAGGGACGTGATTCGCTTCTTTTTCTCCTTCACGTCCTGATACGCAGTATCTTTGCTGCTCCAGTCGCTGCAAACGAGCTTGTTTCTTCAAATGGTTTTACCTACGATTCAAAAACGAGACGACTAGTATTTTTCTTCGTAATTACACTCATAGAATTTGATCCCTTGACCCGCAGACTCCCTCTTTATTGCAACGTTAACGACGCTGCGCACGTTACATGGAAATAGTATACCTCTATGGGGAGGCACGCGTTCTTTCTCTCCTGACCAGGGTGAATTCTTTCTCCCTAACCAGAGTCGCTGATTAGCCCATGGATCGTTAAATCCACACGTGCCTTCTGCTGCCCTTCTGACCTGTTTTGCATAACACTGAATTAGTGGCGACCTTTAATACAAGTTATATTCTGTAGGAAACTTGCGTTATAGTTATAGTCGTTTCGGCAACGGGATTAAAATATATACATCATGTCCTACACCGTACAGCAGGCCAGTTATCCCATCGAGTATATATTTTGGCGATCTGTGGACAGTGCTGCGGTTGTCCATTGTTGTAACATCAACGACGCACCTTGTACGATGTCGAACAGTTTATAAACACGTACCGGATGGTTTGCGTTTAGAAGACCAACCATAAAATAAAGAGTGCAAGGATGAAGTGTACGGCGTCGACGTAGCAAAGCCGATATCTCCCATTCGAAGGCCGTTGTCTTCATGGTTATTGTCGCTGTCGCTATGAAACCGTAGCATTCGCATTCCTGAAATGCTGCGAGGAGAATCGGCATCCGTCGCCGATCAGCGAAATCCTATACGTCAATGACATCATGCTGCAAATCTACTCCTGCGTCCTGGCGCAAACATGTTCTTTCGTCTTGACCTCTCGGCAACGTCATGAACCCTAAAAGAGGTTGTGCATCGGTGACAACCTACTGACCTTATCGAATTCAACGTTCAGTATTGCAAAGTTGCACGAGTCGCGAGTCGTTTGCGGAATACGGACCGACATCACCGACATCACCGCAATCGGCGAAGGCCAATTTTCGCAAGCCTAATTATGTCAATCGTGTCAGCCGATTGCTACATTTTTCATGTCGTTGCGAAAGTTGCACCTTTGAATTTCCATTGACTCTGCAATTCCGCTGCACATAGCATGATTTCGTAGGCTGTAGGTCCTACTATTTGTCCCGCAAGCTCTGCAATGTTTCTCATAGACTCTCTAATTTTCCTATAGCTCACGCTCTTTCTAAGACCCAAGCATCGGGACGCCGTGGCTAATTTCTCTTCATGATTTAATCTATTTCTGGATGATGAAAAGCGAACGTTGCACATCTCCGGATGCTCGAACAATAGACGTTTTTCACCTTCGATAATCCATCAAATCGAAACAAGGGATCCTGTGACGAGAGCAGACGCGACCTCGTAGGTGTCGCGTAGCAAGGATCTCCAGTTGCAGTCAGGTGTGTTCGTAAGGCACATTTGACGTTATCGTGATCTCGCGTTGCTTGTTTTAGCACCATGGATCCACGTACCGAAGACGTGCGTGTACGACACGTTGGTCTATCATGACTCTCTTCGTGGGTCGGTACGGAGTCCCACGTGATCTGCAAATGTACCCATCGTTAGTGATAGTTTCAAACCACTCTCTGACATTAGAGAGCTTGCGGTTCAAACTCTATTTAATGCGCGCCTTGTTTGAGAATTAAAAATTCTCAAAATTCGTCCTCTATTATCTTGTAATAGATAGAAGTGTCTCTCACCAGTAGCAATGTAATATCGTGTTCTCGTTTGGGAAACAGTTCCTCCTGGAAACCATACAGCCTGGAGGTTTGCGGTAGCGCGATACATTATGTCTGTTCTCAAATTCGCGTTCGATATACAGTGCCCGGAGGAAACTGAATGAATCGGATCACCCGTATAAAGGTCTGCAAGAATTCGAGGAAAGCTGAAATAATTTTTCTAAAAATGGCCGCACAGCCTACACCCTACGCGAATAGAAAAGCTCTTCCCGAATATCTCTGATACACACGCGTCTCTGTCCGCTTCCCTTTTGTTTCGCCCTCGCTCCGTTTCGCAGAGCTCTCTACCCTCTGTTCTGTGCTTGCGCGAGTTATCGGTGTCCGGTTACGCTCAGTTCCAGTTACACGTGCCGTGGGGCACACTCAGAGTCATGCACGCACGCATGATACTCCTTTCCGAGTACGTGCCTCCTTGTTTTACGACGATTGTAACTGTGTTCGCCAAGAGCTGCTAACTAGAACCTGCCGGCGAAGGCGGGGAATCGAAAAATCGGTCAAATTATCAATCCTAATGCATTTAGGAACATTTACTAGAGGACAGATCCATTATTTACCTCTATTGTTCTGGCACAACTGACCCGAAGCTCACGATACCAGCAAATTTAATGACTGACCAAAGGGCTTAGACTCTGATAAGATGCTTGCTTAGATAGGAGCCCTAGAAGGAACTTGTTGCTGCAGAATGATTTCATCTTGAACCATAGTTTCTCCAAGCCGACAGACACGGCGAGCTTATCGCGTCTCGGGTGTCCGAAGGGGGGTCTAGGGGGCCGGATTCCTTTCAAAGATCCGATTGTTTCACGGTGCAGGGGTTTCTCGGAACCTGATGTGCGGTGATGTCGATCGGCAGCCATTGTCCACGTTCCTGGAGCTTGCCTTGAATTCGAATCACCTTGTTGTAAATAGATAGACCCTCCAGCGTTTACGACTGGTGACCAGGAGGCTTTTCAACGATTTTCAGTGAGCAGTTTCGTGTCGGAGATGCAGAATGGGTGCATGGTTCCGTCAGCCAAGGACCTAGACAACTCGGTAAGCCTGGGCAGAAGTCTGACGTCTCATCATCCCTCCCTGAGCCACCATCACTCTCATCACAGCCTGCACAGTCCGTCGGGTGTGTCGATACACTCCGCCGGCTCTGCTCATCATCACCTGGACGAGAAAGGTTCCTCTCCTACTGGGGCCTTGCACAGCACCACTAACAGCAACCCGTCGACTCCGTCAGCTCCGTCTACGCCGACCATAGTTGCCAATGGGTCCGCCACAGGGTCAGAGACTGGGGCCGGAAACGGTAGCAGCGACTCTGCTAATAAGAAGCCGCCGTTCAGCTACGTGGCTCTGATCACGATGGCGATACAACACAGTGCCGAAAAAAGGGCGACTCTCAGCGAGATTTACGCATACATCACAGGAAGGTTCCCCTACTATCAAAAGAACAAGAAGGGATGGCAAAACTCCATCAGGCACAACTTGTCCCTCAACGAATGCTTCATCAAGGTACCGCGTGACGGAGGCAGCGAGAGGAAGGGCAACTTCTGGATCCTAGGTCAGCCCTGGGCCCTAAAAGACCATACATATAATAGACGATATAATCGGTATAGCATAATTCTCTCAAATATATGTACATAGATCCCCATTGTGCTGACATGTTCGAGAACGGCAACTACAGGCGGCGCAGACGCATGAAGAGACCTTACAGGAATACTACTTATCACAAGCCCTTGTACGGGGATCCCTACTCCGCCACGCATGTTCATCTGGGACCTAGGGGTCTCTTCGGCCACTCGCCGCCATCGTATGCGCCATCCACCTACACAAGATACGACACTGGGTATGGTGTTTCAGTTGATTCTTTGGTATATTTACTGTCTATGGTCCGAGTTATCCTAAACTTGATGGACTATTTTAGCGCCTGGAGTCTACAGCAGTCCCAGCTCTCCTACAGCCACTGTCAGACGGTAAGTTTCTGAAAAATCCCAGTCCTGTGACAGATTATGAAGTCGGAGATCTATTGCAGTTGCAGCCTCAGTTGCAGCCGATTCAATCGATGCAGATACCAACCATGAACGGTTACGGTCAATTGGGTACCTCCCTAAGTGAGTCTCTCCTCTAGCCAAATCCAATTTTGCCCCTTGTCCCCGTTGAAATGCTGGACGACGAAGCAAAGCGTTTCAAGGCAATTACCTGGATGTTCCAGGTGCAACAGCGAGCTCGCCAGGTTCTATGGGCAACGGCTCCTTCGGCAGTAGCTTCACGACCTGTGCCAGGAGACACGAGGCTGCCATGTCCACGGAGACCATGTCTGCCCGATGTTATTGGCCTGAAAGTACTTATTACAGATCAATTAATTTGCACAGCAACCAAAGGGTCGGGTTTTCTAACTGAAAAATTTGTCTTGCCTATCCCAGTGGTGAATGTCAAGGAGGAACCTGGTAGCGTTGCGGTATCCAGTACAGGTGAGACCGGTGTTGGAGTACCATCTGCCATGATGGTATCTAGCCCTACAACTGGGGTCTCCACGACAGGCTTTGCTCCCATGGAGTTCCAGTCGCGGTCAAAGTGCTTCATGTGAACGGATTGCAGCTCAGAGTCCTGTCAAGGTCGCGAGGACTCGATCCATGGCTAACAGTTAGCGGTGGACTCTAAACGGAGACAGCTTCTGGAAAAATAGGGAGAAGAGAATTTGTAGATCCGTCTAAAGTTCGTCGATAATTCTTCAACCGATGCTGAAGAGATCAAAATGTGACGCGGTCCCTGCCACTAAGTAGACCTCTGTCTTCAGTGTTTCTGACTGCTACACAGTATTCGATATTTAATGGACAATGTTCGTTCGTTTAACGAGAACTAGCTATACGTTAATTATTAATGACTATAATCTAAGCGCGGTTCAGAGGCAGCAACATTTCTAAATGTATGCATATTAAGTAGAAACGAACACCGATTGGTAGACTGCACAGGTCTTTGTGCGTTCATGGCATTTGTTAATTTATAATTCATTACAGGCGTTTTTAATCCGATTTCTATCATTTTACAATCCTCTCTCGAAATTCTTCCTTTGCATGAAGTTCTGCGCTGTCTATTTATCAGTGTGTCTTATAAAATACTATGCTACAGAAGTCTTGAGAACTCGATGTAGATAATCTATCCGACAGTTTCCTGAGTGTATACGCGATGCGGGTTCTATTTCCAAGATGACTGCCTCTATCCCCGATTCCTTCAGATTTTAAGAACCCGAGAAAAATCCGGCAGCTAACGATCCTGTAATTACAACAGAATAAGGAAATAAATCGGAATTATTTATCGTCTATTGTAAAAGGTGCGTTGATCATTTACCTATTCGATATTGTTATTAACAACTTTCCGAATTGCTTTCTGAACTATCTGAAAAGGAAGTGGACGAACGCAACGACCCAGTTCCTGCCTGACAAAGGGTTCCTGACTCAGAGTATCCGGTGCATAAGAATGAAAAGTAGCCATTGGTCCGTGAACCGTAAGCAAAGCCGGGCGATGTTTGTGCAAACTTGGATGTTTTGCAAACACGGTCCGCAGTGGCGGGCTTTAATATTCTCCGTAAAAGAGAGGCTGGACGTGTTGCACGTCAACACTGTGCGTGCATCAGAGCGCAGGAATAGCACGTGCACTTTATTTTTCGTTCTGGAAATCGATCGGGGGACACGTCGCCCGCTGCACCGTGCTGGAAATAAATCTTGCGTCGTCGATGGAGCTGAAAACGACAGCAGACAATTGGCAGTCTCTCTCTCTCTCTCTCTCTCTCTCTCTCTCTCTCTCTCTCTCGAGTTAGCAGATAAAGCTCAAGCTACGGCGAACATAAAGCTACTTTTGAAAAATAACCATTGTGGCTTTCTTGGCCCAATTGTCCCCCTTCCCTTCTTTCCACTATGGCAAAGGAAGCCATGTTTTATCAATGTATATAGATGTTCATATACCTAATCCAAAAGGGAGGGTCCGCAGTTGTCCGAAGTGCGAGCAGATCATTGGCTGCGGCAGAGACAGGTAAAAACGATGGCCTCCCCTTCAAGATGAGCGCAGGTGGGTAGGGATTGGTCGAGCCAGCCAGGTGAGAGACCGCCGCGGATGAGAAGGGAGGATCCGGCTGTCCAATAGGACAGTCCTTGCAACCCTTTTTGCTCCTGTTGACGCCATTAGTTGTAGGTCGTAGCGAACCTTTTTCTATGAGCTCCTGCAAAAGGATTGCTATGAGTGTTTGATGACAGAAAACACTGTAGTTTCAACGGATCAATAAGTGAGACGAGCAAGAGGGGGATTAGCGATGGCGGTACAGGTATTGTTAATTACAAAATCAATATTTCCTAATGATAAACTCTTCCGATCGCCATCTTAGTCTTGAAAACTTGGGATGCTGTTTTCCTAGGTCCTACTCAACTAGGTCTCAAAAGAAAAGTACTAGGTTACTGTATTTCGTTCAGTTTGATTATTTTCTTCGGGGACTTGTTCCGCCGATACCCCAAACATAAATGTCAGATACCGATCAGTTTATGCAAACAGTCCCGATAAGCAAACAAGGGCGTTAATCATCGGGCTCCTCCTTGCGGAACGAATCTACTGAAAGTCAGGTAAATCATTCGACGTGTTTCAGCCGGAGTGGCGTTCCTTGGCTCGGGTTACAAAGATGTGGGTGCAATATTTTATAGCGCAACGTGACCACCATTCAGCTATTACTGCCTCGGCTCCCTCGATAAATAAACTAGTCGTAGCTCACCCTTGAGGACAATCCACTACTCCCCGATGATCGGTGACAGAAAGTTTGTCTACACCTAAAAACATATGCAAACGTAGTAACACTTAGACTTTTAGGATTCTTAGAAATGTTAAAGGATTTCCCTAGTTTGAAAATGATTATTTTTACTTAGAAAAATTTGAGTATATTCTTCGAATGTTGGCCAATAAGCACACCAAATTTGGAATTTTATAATACTCGGAGGCTTCGTTGGAAAAATTCTAAACTCTAGATAAAAACTTAACGCTTTTGTTTCAATGACAAAGCAATGTACAGAAATTGGGATAGCTAAGCGAGACCGTCCGATCGATTGATTACTCTTTCTGAAATCTCGAAGCGAAAGCAAAGACTGAAGAGACTAAGGAAGCAGGGGGAATTCCTTAGCTTCCGTCGCGACGAGATTCTCATGCACGTGCATCGTGGCGTGTAAATAGAGGGCGGAGGTGACATATAGCGACAGCCAGGGCAAGCGTGTCGACCGTTTAGGCGACTATTAGCAGCTTCACAGGCTCTTCCTAGCATGTGTCTTGGTGCGCCTTGTTGGCTCCTGATATTAGCCTTCTGTGTTTTCGAGATTTCCTTCACCTATTAAAAACATACATAACGAGTCCTTGGAGTGACTAGCTTTTCCTTTCCGACATTGCTTCGTATTACAAACACAACAATTTTAAAGAATCTTACTATCATTGTACATTCTTCTGATGACAAAAATGAACAGTTTTTGGCATTGCTTCTTTGGCATTACAAAGGCAATATCATTGAAAAATGTTGCTACCATCGCTTGAAAACAATTTGAGAACATTTTTCTGACGTCATCGTGTTTATTAGCTTTTGGAAGTCTAACGAACAGCGACTATAAAGCTTCCTTAACTTTGCTCTTTTTCAAAATTACTGGAATCGTTTACGCGGTCGTTAGAGTGGATTTAACTAGATGAGACGGGGGAGAGTGTGTCAAATATCGTTCGACCGAGTTCTGGTAATCCCCGCGCGCGGAACAGACGGCAATAAATTCTCTGGGACGACATCGTGCCGAGAGGAACTGATGTTACGGTATTCCGGCCCGGTCCATTTACTCTTCGGAACGCGTCACCTAAAATCAGTTAATTATATTCCCCGACCGACCTAGCTGGAGCCTGTTACAAAAAAATAGTACACGTTGCGTACAGTTAGAAAATACTTCTCCCTTTGAAAACCAAGCTGTGTCTAAATCGTTACCGTTTCAAAGAAAGATTATACTGCAACTATTACTGCCACTAGGTTAATTACAAGCATAACGGAATTTCAAGTTCAAGAATAACTTTTCAATTAGCATCATAATATTGCGGTTTACTCTATAACTACCCCTGAGTTAACTAAATAATTCGCAGGAAGGATTTTGTCAACGCCGACAGCGGGAAACTGGCAAAGAATCCGTGGCGGTCGAAGAAAGAACGTTGGCTTTTACAAAGAGCATAACGACACGGACAATTTGTAGCGGAGTGTCAACGAAGCCGTTTCTATTTTCGAGGCGAGACACGCACGGCTATCTTTTCGCCTCGCTTTTCCCCTCGTCGTTCTCTGCTTCTCCACCTACTCCTCCGTGCTCTCTGCTCTCACGTCGTTTTTCAACAAGCGACGGTTGCACCGATTCATCCCTTCCCCAGACCCCAGGTTCCAGCGTAAATTTACACGCGATTAATCCGTCCTCGTCCCCCGTGTCTCTTGTTATCGTGACACGAGCGATTCGTCAATCTGTTCTAAACGTCCTCCTCCCCGCCCACCCTGATGGACGATGAAAATAACGGAGTACACGCATGCGAGAGAGAAAAATAGCGAATTCTATGGATATAAATATATAAGCGGATGAACGGCAGGAGAACCCGTTCACATGTAATCATTTTGATCATTCTTTCAAGGTACGTGATCGGTATCATCACAGTATTTGTTGCCAAACCGCCCACGCTTCCTCTAGTTGCTTTCTACAGTATCGACATACTTCTTTTACAGTTACTCGTATGCGGAATACTGTCATAGAAGGACGTTTTGCAATTCAAAGAAATGGTCAAGTTATAACAATGAAAATCGAAGACTATCCGGAATCCAGAGAGAGGAAAACGTGTTAGCTGATTATGCGTTTTGATTATTTTTGGATCCCTCGGTGATAAGCTTGCTTGCTTTTGGAACATGATTTTCTGTGACAATGAAGAAAATTGTTATTATACACAGTTGTATAGAAGTTTTCGTATAAAACATAGCAAATGACTTTACCTGATCAAGAGATAGCACAAGGATAGGGAAGATAGCATCTAAGCATAGTATAAAGACAAAGGCAGAAGACAGCGGTGAAACGGGGACGAACATCGGTTGAAAAATAAATTTCTGTAGATTCATGCATGGGCGTACTCTGTTATACAAATAGTATATTTAATACGACTGTACAGTGTTGTTTTACGTAGAGAGTCTCCTCGTAGGAGGCAATATACCTACAACTATGTTTAACATTCGGTAGAAATCAGATAAATGCCGGTATCTGATTCTATTACATTCCTAGATGAGTGTTATCTCATACAGGTCCTCAGGACAGAGAACAGGAAGTAGTGGCTAAGGTTCCGACGCACCGCTTTTCTCTCTTATCCTAACAATCTATCTAATTCTTCGGCAAGTACATTAGTCGTTTGTGCACACGGTTCTCCATTTACCTTCCCAGAGTGATGCCCGCGCGCGCTCGTGTGTGTACGTGGGGGATTTTCTCAGACGACTTCCGAAGGATCGGGCTGCGAAAGGAAGTGAGACAAGAGAGATATTAAAAACGTGCCGCAGGCGGTTTTTTTCTGTGTTATATTATTAATATATTTAATCTTCGACACACGGGGACAAACTCCGACGTGTGCAGACTGCGTTTATATATTCTGAATTGGATGATGCGTTGATAAAAACACTCGCGCACAAAAATGTCCTCCAACAGTAATACTTGATTTTCTAAACGACTCTGGTCGACGACACGGGGAATGACTGACGGAAGGAGAATGGAAATCGCGCGACAACCGCGCTGCTCGCCTTCCAATCGAACGGCTAATCTTCCTCGAGGAGGTCGTCGTCGAGAGTCACACCCTGAAACAATAAAAATATCCTTGGTCAATAACAATACGTCGTACAAATCATTTTTCTTAGCTAGAATCGCGTTGTCAACTTTTACTGTACAGTCTGTCCCGGAAAGCAAAGTACATGTTTCGATTAACTACCGCTTTCCAGGCTGCACAGTTTGCTATGCTACGTTGTTGTGCTACCATGAAGAAAGAGAGTGTTCGTGGTCCAAGGAGGGAAAGCAGGAGGCGAAATGCAGCGGTGGGTCTCTGTTATGGCAATAAGGCCGTAAAGAAAATGAACCGTGACTGGAGCGAGAACTCAACAAGCCTTAATAGTCCTCTGTCTTTCCTCCAGCTGCGATAGGTTCGTGGCAACGGATTGTTCTCCTCAAGGGTTTCCAAAATGACAAAGAAAATTTTCTAAAAATTTTTGAGATTCGTCCATCAACTAACATCTTTCTATCTTTATCATGTTTCTTTTGCTACTTCAGCTTTCTCTGGTTTACCTAATAGGGAGTTGGTTCTACTCGATAGAAACGTGTTCGCAGACAACAACCGGGATCAATACCTGATACAGTCCACCTCAGACTGTTTCGGTAATGTAATACCCTTCTAGAATTACCCGTTCGCATTCGAAGACGCCTTAAGCTACAGTTGCGCCCCTCTGTTTCTACCATTTCCCCCTCACCGCCCTGCACGCCGCTTGACCCCAATTCACCTATTTCGCGAAGCTTACCCTAACCGAACCTGGAACCTTGAAACGATAATCTTCATCCTCCTCCGGTTATCGCCGTACCTTTTAACGGTCCAATACCTTATTCTTAATCTATCAACGAGTCTAGCATTAACTACATAGTTGTTATATCGGTCAGAGTTCCCAGTGTAGAAGGATGGCTGTGCCGAGTGGGTGTTGCCGTACACTTACTTTGTCTTTCAGAAGCACTTAGGTGTCAGCATGCACAGTAAAAATGGTTGCGTTAAGACCGGGAAACAATCGAAGAAACGGGGCCAGAGAGTTACGCGTATAAAGCTCGATGAACATAGAGACGAGGACCGCGATTAGCAAGTAGGAATGCTGGTGTAACAGGCTTACAGTCGTGTCGATGGTATCATCGATCTCGAGATCTAGGTCCAGATCATCATCGTCCACCGTCAGCGGCCTCGAGCTGCTGGTGGTTCTCGTTTTCTCCGGAGCGGTCGGCATCTCGGTGGACGGAGTCGCTACCTTACCGATATCCAGATCCAGTAACCTGTCGGTCAAAACTTCGGTAGATGGCACTTCCGGTTCGTTGGCGCTGGTGTTACCGGATTTGTAAGTGAATCGATTCGTCTGCTCTGCCGCCAACATGTCCTCCACAGGTTTCCGTTCCACGTTCGACTACAACGTTAAAGAGATTCAATCGTAACCGACTGGGCCTTCGACGAGAATTATGCCTAGCATCCCTACCTGGACCATGGGAAACGCGGAGGCAGGAATTTTCTTTTGACTCTCCTCCCTTAGAAACTGTTCTACTTTGAGCGCTTCGCTGTATCCTGGGAACAGGTTCTCGTATTGTTCCGGATCGGCAAGGCTCTGTCCAGCCTTCTCGCTAACTGCTGAGAGCTTCTCCTTCCAGAGTTTCACGATGGATGAGATCCTGCTCGGCACGTACGTTCTCGCGAAGAACGCAGCCTCGGGTATTCTGTCTGTCTTGATAAGGATTTCTAAGCATTTGTCCAAATCTCCTAAAATGAAGTATGACAGGAACGAGATGTTGTTCTTTCCCATGTCGTCCGAGTCGTTGCCGAGTTTCTGTATCATGTCCGCGTTTCCGGTGCTGGTCGCAAGCAACAACAGTCCCCCGAAATCTTGGGCTTGATGCAGACATTCCTGCGCTAAGCACAGTTTGCCTTTCTGAGTAGCTAGAGACGCTAATTGTCGCCACTTCTGCTGACTGTTAGCTTCTTTAGCAAGCGTGTGGGCTGTCGTGAGATCTCCTAACGCCAGAGCTAATTCGAACCTGTGCTCTGGGTCTGTCGACACTGCTAACGCCTGCTCTTTGAATCCCTGTTTCTCTAAGAAGTGTGCGACCCTGGTGCGGTGTTCTTTCGGTACCGTTGGCAGCACTCTGTCGGCTGTCTCAAAATCTTTTCGCATTACCGCCGTTTGATACTCGAGCACGGACAGCAGCAGAGAATAGGAGACGACGGATAGCTCTTTGTCGCATAGGTACAATCTGTTGTCTCTGGGCACATAACCGAGCAGATACATGGGTCTATCTAAATGCGAGATGGTCACCACTTCTCCGCCGACGAAATAATTCACCCGGTTCACGCTGTTCGTATAAATGAAGCAATCACCAACCCAAAGCCCCGTCTTTACCACCTCGCTCATTTCAGCGACCATCTGAAAGACAACATAAAGTGTTTCAAATGCTTCAAACAAGACGAACTGCTTGCAGACTTACCTCGAACGCGTCCTCGATGTCTTCTGAATTCTCTGGTGCATCTGCAACGGTATCTGCATGATACTTAAGGATAAAATATTGATCGGATGTGGCTAATGCTACCAGCGAAGCGTTTTCTGCCCAGTAAACGTGCGTCGGCTGAATGTCTATACGGCGAATCAATTTCAGCGAGTCCCAGTCGAAAAAGGATAGGCCTGATCCTGAAGATACTCCCAATAGAAATCCACCAAAAATGCCTGCAAGAAAAATCTAATGTAAAATAGGAAGCGGAATTAATGTCATTACTAATTATTGTGTGCGACCGTCGGCCCCGAAGTCTGGTTTGAAGCTTTTCTTTTCCTTGAAGGTCTTGAAGACTTTGACAGTGGTATTGCTTTCTCTGACAGCGTACTGACTCGAGTCGGCGGCCCATACGAATTCCGATGCCTGACCGAACGCTTTGTTTCTTAGTGCCATGGACGTGTAAATAATGTATTCTCCATCTCCGCAGACCACCAGGAATCTCCCGTTAGGGTTATGTTGGATAGTTTGCGGATAAATTTCACAAGCACCCATGTCTTTCACCACCAACGGCAACCGTTCCCCATCCGGCGCTTCCTCCCCTAAGGCCTTGAGATTGACTTGTTGTACTTCACTGTGCTTAGCCCAGACGATTTTACCACCCAATGAGTCCATGGAGACTGCTGGCTCTTCTCTGCCAACCTTCACCATAACACTGCCCTCGTCGTAACCGATTGCCACATTATTAGAGCCTCGCATGCAGGCTATCGTCCACACTCGCTCGAAGCCATAGTTCAGGGAGGATTCTAATCTGTAGGTTCCTGAATGCCATATCCTTACTGTTCCATCTTCTGAACCAGTAAGAATGATCGGCAATTCTGGATGGAAACAAACAGCTGAAATGTTCTGTGTGTGTCCTTCCAGTGTCTGTACACATGTCTTGTTCTGGTAATCCCAAATCTTAACATATCTATCGTCAGCTCCCGATATTAAGTACGGTTTGTCACCGCCGTGGTAGTAATCCACACAGTTAACACCTTTTTCGTGACCTTCTAACGTAAAATTAGCTGTGGAGGAACCTAGTTGCCATACTTTCACTGTTCTGTCTAAAGAGGCGCTGGCAAATGTGTTGTTGTCTTTCGGATTGAACACAATTTGCATTACATAATGGGTGTGCCCCTCAAAAACTTGTTGCCCTATCCAGGCCTTCTCCCAGTTCCATAATTTGATCAACATGTCATCTAAAAAGCAAAGGTGATCAAAGTTTATTTTATGAAAGGATTACAGTTATATCTTTAACACACACGTACCGCTACTAGTTAATATAAATGGTTGTGTTGGATGCACCGCTATGCACCTAATGTAATCGCTGTGCGCTTCAAAGGAGTGTACCCTTTCCAATGTGTTATAATTGAAAACTTTAATTAACATGTCGTCTGCCCCAGTAACAACCCAGTTCTTTCTGGGTACAAATTTGGCTGTCCTAACTGGGACTTCGCAGACTTCGAACGTTTTAACCAATGTTTGCGTCTCATGGTTCCAGATATTAACATTTCCTTGGTACAAGGAACAGAGCATCCAAGGCTCTGTTGGATGAAGATCTATGCTCTTCACTCTGTCCGAGCGAGCAGTGAGCTTCCGCTTGATATCTAACCTGAGTGGCTGATGAAAGAAATAAAAAGATCACAGTCATGACAGACCAAATACCATTGTACGATCATTTCTATGTGAATTCTTATGTTTATAAACACACTAAGGACGAACGTGAGACATTTTACGGCTGTCTTACTGGACAAAAGTGATACGACGAAAAAATTACATAGATTTCTTGGAAGCAAATTTCGGAATAGGATTTCGAAGGAAGCGAAAGTGAAGTTTCATATGTCGATCGCAGGGAAAGGTTGTCACGTTAGGGAAACATTGTTTTTCCTTTATGAATCGAAGTGGATATTTTGACGTGTCAAACGAATTAGGATGAGCTGCAGTGTCAATATACATGAGGGTCCACAGGTGTTTACCGGCGCGATACGGATTTTTCGGGCGTGTTCAATGAATTTTTCGGCTACGTACCATGTTTAAATATGCGAAATTCGCTTTTAATGCGCAGAAGATTCAACAACACGGTCCTCGACGATGGAAACACATTAACGAATCCGAATCTCCTGCCATCAAGTTAGGACGTGGCCGATGCTCGCAGTGAAAATGGCGTCCGCTGGCACGACAAATTCCCTTCGCACAAGTATTTCATTCAGTGGAATCAAATACCTTTCTACGGTTCACCGATGATAGGATTCTGAATCGCAATCTGGCCTGGTCGAAATTTTCCAACATACCGTTAACAGGAAATTAGAAAATGTCTACGTGGATAGGAAATTGGTTAGAATTAGTTCTGTCGGTAACGTAACATGGTGCAGCAGGCACTACTGAGTTTTTCAAAAGAGTTATTGTAACGCCATAAACGAAATACGGTATCTTTCTTCGAAGATCCACAACTTATGCCATAGACGAAATATCCTACACCTCGTTTGTGCTTTTACGTTTACGTTTAAAATTCCTAAAATTATTTTTATTCGTACGGATTTTAAACTTGCTGGCCGTACTATCGATCGGTACAGTAGAATTATGACAATACCTTTCAATCGATATAGTAGAATTTTGTTAGCACCTTTCGATCGGTACAGTAGAATTCTGACAGTACCATAGATACAGGATCCGTATGGATGCAATGGATTGTAACGTTAATAATTCCACGGACATTGCAAAGGTAAATCGAAGTTTCGTGTTGTTCCGAAGACTACTTACTATCGCCTAAATTGAGTTTACCAGTTGGTAATTTGTGATTAGCAGCATTGAACTGTCAGTCTGCCAATTTTGGCGGCGGGGAGCTCCGAAACTGTAATCTGCAACTTACGAATTTGATGTTAGAAGCTACTGTTACTCATAATTCGTACAATTGTACAATATTATGTATGAAATACCTTCAATTTCTAGTTGCGCGTACTTCACGGCAAAATATTGAGATTTCGCAAACATATGGACTTAAGAGAAAATGAAATATAGGTATTAACAGTGCAGCTAAAACGGCGCGAAACGGTTCGGAGCTGCGCAGACTCTATGAATCGATACTGCGCACGGATAAATCGGAATTGGAGCAAACGGAACTGCGTAACCAGACGAACTGAAATTGCGCGGACCGAATGAACCGAAAAATGCGTAGATCAATTGTTGAAGTACTGCGCAGACCGCGCGAAATTTAAATAAACCCGCTTTGCACCAATGTTACACAATAGAAATTTCTGCTGGTCAGAGTCGGACCAACAACTAGCGCTGAGTCGATGTCTCAGATTACATATTTTTTGTATCGACATGTCATTCGAAGCCAACAATATCGCGTGACTTATTAGGTAATTACTTATTTCTAATATATGGGCGGTTGTTACGGCTTCAACGAAGCGTTCGCACTAGCGCAACGGTGGATGCACGGTTGCAGGAAAACTTATGTAAATCCTAATGGCAGCTCTTCGTTACCGCACACGGTCCGTTCTTTAACTTTCGAGCGGCGGCACGTGATCCAACGTTGCGCAAGCAACAAAGTCGCTTGTTAGGGAAGAAAGCGACTTTCGTGTACCATAAATCCTCTGTGGGTCCTGCAATTTCTCCACGAGTTCAACAATTACTCTATAAATCCTATATTTCCTCTATAAGCCCTACAGTATATTCTACATGTTGTAATTAAATTTTCTCTACAGTACAATTTTTCTACAGGCTATACAATTTGTTATAAGCTCCACAATTTGGACCGTATAATTTTCCTATAGACTGAAAACTCTTCCTAGATGGATCCTATGTCATATAACTCGAATCCTTGACAATTTTCACAGTCTAAGTCACAGCCGGCAGGTGTTAACGAGATTGAATTGAAGCGTAGAGTCCAATTGTCCGAAGTGTATCGTCAATTAGCTTGTTCTTCGCGCCTCGTTGACTTCGGCAACTCTACCGTGCGACCGAGGGTCTGACCAGCTTCTGAAACTCTTTGTGTCCTTCTTCCCAGTTCCAAAGTTAACGGATCCTTGGACCTGCGAACTTTGCAGCGAACCTCGTGTTCCAGCACCTAAAGAAAAGAGAATAAAATCAGAATAGAATTGTTATGCTTCTCGCGTTATCATTTATGAATCAGACGTTGAATGACAGCATGATCGTTCTTCGCCAGAGGCTAAGGAGTATTCCCACGCGTTTAAATCGTCTTTTCAAGCCGGGTTTCGACCCTCGTCCGACGTCATCGTGGACAAACGACTCGCCGGGAATTTCCTTGAGAAAACAACTCTACTTCCTCCTGCGGACTCGTCGCCTTTTTCTTTTTAGTTTTCAGCGTTCGCGCGTTCTTTCAGCAATCTGTCGAAGGATAAAATGACCAACCACAGAGTGCCGTGTTTTTATTTCCAACGAATATCCACGATAGGCCGAGCGCACCGGACTCTCATCAACGACTTTGATAAACGATAGCCGCGTATGGTCACTTGTCCGATCCTAATATTTCATTCTTCGTGGTCGTCGTTGCCATTTTCATTTCGTCCCGCTTTTCCCTGGCCTTTTACGTCCGCCCTCCTTTTACGTAAACCCGCACGCGACGACCGTGAATTTCCAAAGTAGACTATTTTCAAAGCAAATATTGTCGCGATATTCGACAGCAATTCATGCAATTCGTATCGATTACTCGGGCCAGCTCTGACTCGAATGCTAACGAAGCGATAACGGCAACTGTCAAACAGAAAACGAACGCAGAAAACAAACGCAGAAAACAAACGCAGAAACAAAACGGGTCAAGATCGGCGGAAATCCGAGTTGTCTTTGCAAAACTCCTAATCGAGCGAGCCGGATCGCGGCCAATTAATTGTCCGGCGCGTTAATCGACCGACCCGGGAAAGGGCAGCTGGTGATAATTCGATGCGGACAATCCAGATTCGTAGATTAATCTCGGGGGATACGGTTCGGGTAATTATCGTGTCAACGGCGTCGCTACGGCGTCGTTAATCCATCAGAGATACGTCCTCCGTGGAAAGATAATCCACTCGGCAGATAGTCGAGATCTCGTCGATAGTCGTGCAGAGCTTCGGGATGTTGATTGCCGTCCATCTCCATTTGGAAATTTGGAAATCGTTTTTAGAGCAAGCGTAGTATATCGTGGATCTCCACAAAACGTCGAGGGCCTTCAAAAATGTTTTTGAGGACGTGGAAAAATTCCATGGGCCTGTAAAAAAAAATTAGAGCGTATAAGAACGATGTTTAGAACAATTTTAGAGTAGTAAACAATTTTTCTAAACTCATGCAAAAATTCTAGTGTCCGCAGAAACAATCGCAGAATCCAGATCAACTACAGCAGGTTCTACAAACAAATTACAGGCTGTAATAGCCAGCCCTGAACCACAGACGGCATTGTAGGGGACACTTTTGATCGCGACGCGGCGCATCCTCGTCGCTGAGGCATCGAAAGCCGAGAAGGGCGAGTCCGAAAGAGGATAGATCGCGATCGTATCTTTCTAGACTGAAAGAGGATTCCGGAGCGACCTGGTTCTCCTCGTCGTCAAGGCCTCGAGGCTGCGGCTCGCGCATCGTGCGGTCGACCCGTCATTTTCGCAAAAAGGAAGACGCCTTTAAAGAGAAAGGAGGCGGGGATCGATTTGCAGATAATAACTAAGCCAGGAAGCGCGGAGGACCATGGAAACGGGATTATCGAGCAGCACGTGTTGCGCGACGAGACTTTGGTCGAGCCCGAAGGTTCAAAGGGCCAAAAGCTGAAGACTGCGGCTAGAAACTTCTCTCCTTTGAAACCAGCGAAACTCTTCGTAACAATTATCGAGAATCTGCCGAAAAATCTGCAGGAAATATATCGCGCGATCAACGGCCAATGATTGGTGATAAAACAAAGTCTCGCGAGTCCATTCGATTACGTTGAAACAAATGTTGTATCAGCGGCGTCAATTCAACAAACATTTCAAACACCGTATCTTTTAATAATCGAACGAAATCCCTTTCGGTCGGTTCCTCGGAGGATCGATTAAACGGTTCGGACTGTTCCCTGCGAGCAAGTGAAGCGGCTCGATCATACATCCGACGCGCGATCATGCTCGATTAGAGCGAACGCGAGCCTAGCTTCTTGTAAACAAATTTGTGTTTTACGACCGCGCCAGAACGCAATTAGCCGGCCGATAAAGATGTAGGCGCGTAATCTATGATTGCGACCGGTTGTTACTATGGAACGCCTGAAACAGTAATCTTGATCTTTTAAAAACTTGAGAAAAAACACGGTAATTAACGGAGGATCGCTAGATCCGCGACGACGCAGATGGCAGGAGGTCATGGCTTGCTCTCTGCTACATCATTCGGTCCTAGTAACGAGAAAAACGTCCACGGATCGGCTACTGCTCCTTTCTCGGTGATGTAAGAGCATTTGTGCTTCTCCTCCCTTGCGCGATCTTATTCCTTCAAGAGTTTCAGTCTCACGGACACTGCAAAAGATTTCAACTCGGTTGTAATCGAAAAATGACTGCAGTCTTCCAACCGAAATCATCGCTCCTATTACTTGCCTAGGTCTCTTCTTCAGCGGTTATCCTTCCCCGTTATCGTCCACATTTATTCTCGACTCCATCGATCACGGGACTCTTTTTCTTCCGTAGGAACAAAGAGGCCGGGCATCGATCACGCGTGATCGATCGACGAGTGCCGGCTGTCGTCGATCGTTTCCTCCTCCTCGTCCAGGATCGAGTTCCAAGCTGCTCCCAAACCCTGCGATTCAGCTTGGTGTTCAATGAGACAGATTTGCTCGAACATGTTGGGGAAACTGGAAATTAAAGGGAAACACTGTTTTTGTTAGGACAATCTAATTCAGATATTGAAAAGGAGAGAACCCGTCCAAACTGTTAATTGCTTCAACCCTTGTTCTAATCCGCCTCGGTTAGATTCCAGAAAGGTATCGAAAGAACACGACCGAATTAGCTTCGTATTAGAGGCAGACATAGCCACAAGTAAACGGAGACGCAAGAGCTGGCGACAGAGAGCGAGAGAGATAGAGAGATAGATAGATAGATAGATAGATAGATAGATAGATAGATGGAATAGATAGATAGATAGATAGATAGTTGGATAGATAGATGGATAGATGAATAATTGAATAGATGCAGAGATGGTGAGATGAGAGAGAGAGAGAGAGAGAGAGAGAGAGAGAGAGAGAGAGAGAGAGAGAGGTGGGGTGGGGGAGAGAGATAGGCGTGTTGCTGACAGATCCCCGACGCGGACGATTAGGCTAATCGGCCGGGCAAATATGTGCGATGGTATTAGCGTGGGCGGCCGCGATAAAGTCGGGCAAATTGCTGCGATGCGATTCGACGGATCATTTTCCATCTGGCACGTTCGGCAATCCATGATTTCGACGAATGATTTCAGGCGTTTGCGGCTTTAATCTCGTTTTCGGGAGCGGCGCGTATCTTGCGGAAAAGGAAGACCAAAAGGACGAGCAAGAGAAGAACAATTAAAATGGGTGGCACAATCCTTGTCACGCAACGCAGTCGTTTTTAATCGTTTCCTCCTGCTCGGCGAAACGCTTCGACGTTGTCTCGTTGCCCAATTATTTCTGCAACGACAACCGCCGTTACAATTTTGCGGGCGCCACTGTTCTATTAGCGAGTAATCCACTACTCTTCCGACTCGTTGGAATTTTCTTTCCATGAATTCGCAGCTTTCGATCCTACGACGAAATTACTAACTCCTAAACGAATTTATTTTCGATCTAGCACAATTTTAACGCTAGAAGTATCGCGCCGTTCAAAATGACCGGTTTCACATTTTTTAATTTAAACTTGTTCTAATTGTATACGAGATGTAGGTTGTACGCTTCGAGTTTTTACTTTTGTCCTGTGGATCGAACACATTGCGTCTCGCAGAACATCTGTTTTATAATTGCTCGCGACTCGCTTGCATCTTTGCACCGCTGTTTATCAATGTTTGTGAAACATTCCTAACACGGTTGCCGTTTTTAATCCGGAAGAAACGTACTCGAAAATATCGTTATCGATCGCGAATCGAAGCCGAATTCTTATCCGCGATTTTGCAGTTCGAGTGGTAGAGCGGCGAAGGCAGTATTCTACATGGAAGCCCGAGGCGGAAACGTGGTGTAAATCATCCAATTCTAACACTTATTGTTAACGGGGCTAGCTCTGCTGTTCTTCCGTATCAGATCGTTTCCACTCGTCGCTACAATGTCGCGACAAGCGACGCAGAATACATTATAATTAAATGCTAGTCGACAACAGAGTGCCCGATCGTTGATTGTTTAATATATAGCGGAAGAGTTATTAACAAAGAATCTCTTGACGGCCGAAGTGGTGTTATCGCTTGCAGAAGATGCTACCGTTCGATGCTACTGTTCCTCTCTGTCAAGTAGTAATCGCGTGAATTATGTAATGGCCTCGAAATAACGTGGAAGAATTTGCCAAGGAACATCCTATTTTCGCGGTCGTTTCTATTTCGAACGTGTTTCAATACACTGAAAGTAGAGAAACCGAGTCGCATCCAGTATCGTCGGGTCAAGTGCCACCAGCAACGAAAAGTAATTACAACTCTCGGACAGTGACGGTAGAAATTCGTACGATTGAATGTGCCATTGCTTCGGGACAGGCAAAATTATCGATCCGATTACTCGCGTGTTCGTTTGCGCTAATGTTTCTTATCTTAACGTTAAAACTATTTAATATGTTTTCAAAGTGTGAGTAGAGTGTGATTGTGCACTTGAAATTTTCGTCTTTCCAATGATCGACATTTGCAGTAGTAACACCATAGGGCCTTGGACATTGGCAAATTAGTTTTTTACCGAATGATTCGACAATCATACTACCGGCTGTCAGCCATCGGTGACTTCCCAGACACAGCGATGCGATCCGGTTCGGATGAAAGGGTGCAGCCCAGTCATGGCCTCCCTATCGATCCGCAGAGAGATGGGAAATGCTACCAGGAGGAATTTGGCAGAAGAGACTGTGTTCGCAGAGCGTTGTCGTATAACGGGAGCCCGTCAGTCTGGCAGAGGAGGAGCGTGTCTACATATAGAGGTGGCTGCGACTCGCGAAACGATTCAGTCTCGTCGAAGCCACGCGTCGAGAATTCGACAGTTGAACCGCGTTCTTTCGATATCCTCCTGTTGATCAGAAGTTGATCCAGAAGTCGATCTAGACGTCGATCATCCACCGGTGACGTGTACTCCTAAGTAATCTCTTCTCACGGTATCGCGACGGGTTGCTTCTAGGTGAGTTTTCTGAAAGGACATTCGCAATTTTAGAGAATAGCTTGCTAATTCAGCGTTGACTGATTGCATGACACGATGCCGGATAAGATTTCTGGCTTGTTTGCTGTTTATCGATGCAATGCAGCGCATATCGAGCAGACCTTGGCCGCGGATTAACGCTAAACCTACCGGAGTCAAAATCAGCAGTTTCTTTACAATAAATTTCACAAATTCGAAATGAATTCGACCGTCTCAGTTTTATAAAACAATGTATACTATTACTGCGTTTAACGTTAATTCGAATTATTGCGTCGTGCACGCGTTGGAATACAATCCTAATGATTCTGTCTGTGACAGTTCTCCTAAATAGAAGTCCGCGTAATAGTGCAACGACTAATTTCAATGAAAATCGCAGCCAGAAGCTGACAGATTCCGCGACATCAGAGACGATCCCGCAGGATTAGCGAGACTTACGTTGTCCGAGTGAATCGGAACGACTCGAGACGACGATTTACGACCGGTTAGACTCGATTTACGATCGCTACTCGCGTGACAGGCCCTCGAATCCGCGATACACCGTGTTTACGAACGGTAATTCACCGGTATTTGCAATCGGCCCGTTGTATTTCAACGGATTCTAAGACGGTTGTCGCGGAAGATACGCTCGTTTGCTTAGGACTATGCAATGCGGAGCAAGGTCTAAAATACCGAAACGAACGCCGATTTCTTGTTTAACAATCAATCGGAAATTTCGATGTCAATTCGTCAAAGCTCTCATATTTTCGAGATAGTTCAGTTTAGACACGTGGCTTCCGAGTCGGTAGATAATTCGCGTTGCACGTTTCTAAAATTTTGCAATTGCTAACGATTGAGAAACTTTCCATTTTAGATCTCGGTATTAGATTGCAAACGTTTATGCAAACTTCGCAGAATTAAACATTCATTTTCATTATTGATACGATCCGACCATTAGGCTGCTAATGTTTGCGCGAACCTTGCAGTATTAAATACAGCGAATATAGAGATCAAAGTTGGAGAGGACTCTTGCGAGCCAGGAGCGATGGACACGCGCAGTCCAATGGTCGTATCACCATGATTATTGGATCGATCGAGCCAGCAACGAGCATTCTAATTTTTCCGCGATTGCGCTCGATGCTAGCTATACGTAACCGGCGTAAATTTTCAGCGGACAGACGGACTCGTTCGATAAATCACAGGCCGATATGGAGCAAGGTGGCGTCTCGATAATAACGCCAACCGGGATCACGGAAAATTCTGTGGGAAAATCGAAGAGCATCGGGATCACGTTCAGCTCCAGGCCCAGCCTGCAGGCAGCCAAGGAGAAGCTCAAGACCCCTTGTGAGTATTATCCTAAAAAAATATCGATTAAAAATTGGGCTCGAACGGAATCGTACAAATTATATTCTATAGCGTGTTGTATTCTTTTCTGCATTTGTGTTCCGTTTGCTACCTTTTGCATCCTGATAAAAATTCTCTAGCAGATCCAACGGGGTTGCACGTTCTCTATGAAGGGAAACAGAGTTGCCTTTGCTCTTATTTTTCGAGCAGCACGACTTCGCGTCCCCTTTGTTCAACCGTGAGCCTTGACAAAAATTCTCCAGTCTATGCATCGAGGATGCAAGGTCTCTCTAAAACAAATCACCATAGTTAGAGTAAGAAGATGACAGTGCAATCAATACATAGGATATTTTTGTATTATAGAGAACGTAATAGATTACAGATGAAATGCTAACGACGAGGGAATACAAACGGCGCGAAACAATGTCTTTCGTTTCGTAGCCTAGAAATAGTGATTCCGTTCGCTCGTGATATCGAACGGGACGGGCACGAGACAGGCGGCCACGTGATCCACGTTTCTCTCGTTTTCCACGTTCTAGATACTTTCGCGAGGAACTTTCTTTCCGCCGGTGCTCGCCGCGGGAAACGCTCTCTCCCCTCGATCATTGGTCAATTTTCGTGCCGAGCCGCGATTAGGATTGCCGAGGATAGCCTCTCGCGATTACGAGACGCACGAGCGACCTACGATCCTCATGATCCACGGTTGCTACACGATCATTTCGGATCACGGGCTATTTCTCCCTCGAGGTCGTCGACCCCTCTAATTTTCAACTTTGAGCATTTTTCCTGCTTCATCCGCTGAAGCTACGCTTCAGGACACGCGACTCTTGCGTAGAATAATTCTTTAGATTCTCCCGTGTGCAACAGCATTCGTTTTTTTTTTTTAAATAAAATCATGTCTAGATAATATTAAACGTCGATAACGTATGCAGACGTAGAACGTTCCAAGCGGTACTGTAGCTTCCTTTGTGATTTTAAGAGGAAGGAGGTATAGAAATCATGATCGAATTTAGGGTTCCGAAGCGTCAAAGGCAGGTGCGATATCTAGATCACCTTTCTCCATTCCTGTTTCGTTTTCCCCAACGGAAATCGTCAGCATTTAGAAATCTGCGGAACAAGCCTCGAATAAGATCACGGTATGTTGGCCAACAATCCCCTAATCACGCTAATTATCAGACCCGTAACAGTTATCGGTCAACTAATTGGGGAATCGGAAATGTACACAGCGATTCCTCTTCATTCGTCTGCTTCGCTAACCGCAAATAATATTTTTCAAGATCCAGTGTAACCGAAACTGAAGGCACAGGCTGATAAATCTGTATCAGGAAGATCGATTAGCGATCCAGCATCGTAGAACGTTCATTTCGCGGCGAGATAATATTTGGGCACGCTAATCTTGAATCCATTGCGCTGCAAAGTTGCTTTTTGCCTGATTTTTTTTATCATACCAGATAATAATTACAACAGAGAATTAGATAATTCTGATCCACCTTGGTTGTATCGAAAAAAGAAACGTTTAGTTTGTTTGTGAAATTATGACTGCTTATACCGCAAAGTAGATCAGCTACAGTAACCTGTTGGCTCCACATAAACATAAATGGAACACGGGTTCACGAACGGTAACGCTGACAAGTGAGACAGTGGGTCAAGTTCTCGGCAACCGGTGTGGGTCAACGAAACCTCTCAAGGTCCTACCTTTACCGTGCCATCGTCTCGTTGATGATCCCTAACGGTGTCTCGTCTACCAGGAATTCTCAGTTATCTGTTAACAAATAAACATCTGCGTTTCCATACCTTGGATCATCTTCAGCAACATCGATCTCTCGATCTGCATAGAAATGGTATCCATCAATTCCTGATACATTGAAGATCGTTATAAATTTGCTCGTATATATCCTGTTTGTACAAAAGTCGTTGGTCGTAAAAATGAATTTTTGTTGCACGGGAAATGTTCTGTGATTCCCCATAGTAATAATTAATTCTCTTGTCACTGAAAGAATACATAGGAACAATTGATTTTAATTATTTAACTTTTTCAAGTTAGAATGGAGTAAAAAAAAGTTCTTCCTTATCGATCGACGGTAACTGAGAGAAAGGTAGCGCGAGAAAAAAGGGGAAAAAGTTAATCTCCGAAAGAAGAGATGGCGTTTGGATGGCCATGAGAGGATCGTTAATTAAGAACGAGGCCCCTGGCGTGGCGGGCTTTCCAGCCCGAAGCCTTTCACTATTTTCTAAATCCAGCCGCGCGTTACTTTCTCGATCCACAATTGCTTGTAGAGTAACTTTCATTGTAATTACCGGCACCACCAAGCTACCCTTCGAATGCACCGCAATTCACAATTAACACGTAGAGATATTCCGTTCTCCTTGAAAGAAACTTTCGCTCGTTTCCTCTTTTCTGAAACAGAAAAGACAATATAAAATAGATTTACGCCTTGTACAAATGGAAGTGGAACAAGTTATGAAAAAGGAAACAATGAATATATACAAAAATATCTTAATTAAAGAAAAATTATTAATAAATTCGTTCACGTTCGATGGAAATAAAAAATTAAAGACCTTTGGTAAGAATTTCTTTGGTAGATGCTATCACCGGGATTTGCGTCACAGTTTTATGTAATCGTTGAAGTAATTCATTGCATATGGATTACGATGGAAATTGTAAATTCGATGGGCGCCTCTTCCTGCTCGATTTTATTGAGAAACCGAAGTAAAAGAATTTAGAGGACAGTTCGTCGAACGGAATATTAAATCGTCAAGTGGGAATTCGATAAACTTTTCACGGTAAAATTTGACCTGGCTTGATCTCGAGGTAAAACAGTAGCTCGTTAAAGAAACAATCAGTTTCGTGAGAGGTCAGCGAGTTAGAAGTCCGCCGCCGGAAGCGGTTTGACCCAATGATAATCAAACGACAATCGAATGGAATTTTTAACCGACATTTTGGACAGAAGCGAATAGCTGCAATAACATATTCCCTGATCGAATAAATAATTAAAATTTTCAACTATCACCCGGGAGTTAAATTTTAGCGCAACGTTTCAAATTGAAACTTTTAATAATTTCTAGAAACCTGTGGGGGTTTTATAGCCTTGCCAGCAGATGACAAATTAGTCAACACCTTTCTCGAAAGTACTCGATTCGTCACCGATCCATATAAAAGGGAGAATCTGCTAAATATTATTATGTAATTGTAAATAAAAGTATTGACATAATTATTATCAGTAATGAGTCCTCTAGCAAGGCAAGCATTCCATTGTAAGAGAAATGATACCAGTACATATCCGAGTCCAAAAAATAATGAATGATTCGATTCTGCACGTATCTGCAGACATCTCGGTGATCCAGGAAGCCAATTCCAATCATCGCGGATGATCGCTGTCGTTCCAGACACGAGCCGGACAGATCCGCCTAATGGAAATTGCGCGGGACACGTGTTGCCTTCTAATCGCCATGTGGTTGACACACGGTTAATCACAGGAACTCGGTGGCAATTCAATGTTCCGGAACGAGCCTAGGGTGCACGAACTCTGGGACCAAGTTCCTTGGAGAATCTATCATAAAGTTGGGAGAATTTTCCGGCGATTCCGTCCCGGATTCCTGATGAATTACGGCAGTCTTTAGAACTCTATATCTGCCTTTGTGCTTCCGTTCCAATAGAACTCTCGAGTCTCTGGGATAGATCTTTTAATTAATCAGGCTTTTGTCTGAAAGATAATAGTTTTAAGTCCGAGGTGAAAGTATAGAGGAGTGTACAAGGTGTGTAGTAGAGGCTACAGAAGTTGGCAGACACCCTGTTTAAGATTAGAACTAAACGGTGGAAATAATTACGCCGGAACGTTACCTAACGCAGCCTCGGTTTCCTGTCGAGGTTGGACCCGAGGCAGTCTGAAGCCCTGGAACTTCCACGCAGATTCTCGCTTGACCCTTAACACCGTTACTTTACGAGGTAATCACGTTTCAGCAACTTGCCAGAGCCGAAAGTTCAAAAGTGTGGCTGTTTCGACTAACAGGGTCTCTGCAACTTTCTCTCTCTCTCTCTCACCCACCTTTCTGTCTGGAGACTTTTATTATTATTATGTCGTCTCCGCGACGTAGTTCTTAATTTACATAATCTTTTCCACTAGCATGCAGCAATTTAGTTTACCTGAAAATGATCCTCGCTGAATAGAGTATCTTCGGAAGTACAGTTCTTGGCCGCATCAGCACGCTAACAAGGAAGTGCATATTTAGCGAAACGCTTAGACTGTTTAACGCTACCAGCTGTAGTTACCTGTTTGATTTACAGGGTTGAGCGTCCTGATGAAGGAAGATGCCACCCGCTGGGAGATGTTACTGGCGGCTCTAGCAGAGATGGTTGGTACTGCGCTGCTGGTGTTTGTAGGATGCACCGGCTGCATAGGGAGCCTGGGCGTCACGCCCAGTGTTCTCCAGTTGTCCTTAACCTTTGGTATAGCCGTGCTGATCGCTATACAGGTAAACACGCTCGATGGTTTCTGATAACACACTTTTCAAATTTCTCCGTCGAGTAGATCCTCGTCTTCTGCTATTTTCTACCCAACTTTCAACTTTAGTGCGTAGGTCACATCAGCGGCGCGCACATCAATCCCTCTATCACAATAGCAGCGATGATTCTAGGTACGAAATCGCTTCCAATGACAGCGGTATACATTTTGTCGCAGTGTATAGGATCTCTGGCCGGCTACGGCTTCCTTAGGGTACGCGAACTCCCTCCTAGAGTATCTTCGAAGACCTAAAAAATTGAAATTATTAAGAGCCTTTCGTTTTTTCGCGATAGCTTATTACTCCAGTGGAGATGATCTACTCTACGACTCCAGAGTCAGCAGCCTCCTTTTGTGTGACCGAAGTCAACACGAACCTGACGATCATACAGGGCTTTGGTGCAGAGGCCTTTGCCACTGGGATCCTCGTGCTATTCGCCTGTGGTATCTGGGACCATAGAAACTCTGCGAATTCTGACTCGGTGCCTATCAGGTTCGGTCTTTGCATCGCTGTGCTCTGCATCGTCTTCATCCCCTATACCGGATGCAGCCTGAACCCTGCAAGGACCCTGGGTCCTGCTGTTTGGAACGGCTATTGGAGGGACCATTGGCTCTTTTGGCTGGGACCTTTTACCGGGTCCGTGGTCGCTTCATCGATGTACCGGTTTCTCTTCCGGGACAACAGGCACGAGTTTGAGACCTAGGGAACAAAGGTAGGTAGGTGTCTGGCCCTAGTCGCCCATTTGTTGCTCCTATGGCTCAAGGAGCCATTTGTTGCGTCTGCTATACCTAAATGCAGGACAACAGACTCAGAAAATTGCTTTAGAATGCGTAGCAGGTCCCCACGGACTGCATCGACCCCTTTGTTTCAGCCAGCAATCGCATTCCGGTGGCTCACGTTTCGCAACTTGGAATCCTGATCGGGGTTTCTCCGTCTCCGTCTCTTCTTCTCCTGGATTTAGAAGCCGGAAGCGGAGCTAGCTCTTCGGTGACGGCGATCTGGAAGAAAAATGCGAGGATAGTCTCCGGGGAAAGTGAAGATTGTGCTACGCGTGGAGAACTTGTCGGTCACCGATTGACCAAAAACGATTCGTTCGTGTACAAAGTATTCGATAAGGCTCTTCACTCGCTTCAAGCACCATTCAACTCTTGTCACTCCGAGGATACCTACCAGGCTTATACAGTAAATTGGAGCGACGAGAGTTGTACGAGATACACGTTGTGGGTCCAGACCTCGGCTAGTTGGCTGGTTTATGGGTCGGATCAGGCCCGTGGACTAATTGGGACTAACCTGCGAGGGTTCGGATCGCCGATGCCGAAAAGATAGGCGAGAAATATTCGCGGGAGACGATTTTTCAGCAAAACGAAACGCTGGACCACGAATTCGCCGCTCGTTAGGTCGGTTGTCCTCTCTGGGAGACAACGGCTGACAAAAGCTGAGCTGAGCAGAGCAGAGCAGAGCAAAGCAGAGCGGAGCGGGCGCATTCCGTGTGGAAATTCGAAATAACGGAATTAGTGGCGCGCGTCCCGGAAATTACCCGCGGCGGTGTCGCTCGCGGAAACTTTTAATTGTGGCCCGGCTTGTGCTGCGAGCATGCTCGCCGCTCCAGCTACATCGACCTATTGTTCGCAGCGTGCACAGTCGCAGTCGAAGTCCTCCCGAGCGGGTATCAGAGGTGGCAAGCATAGAAATAAATTTGATACGTTTTACCAAACCCCTTCTCTTAATTTATTCATCCCCATCTCGAATCCTTCCATCTGAAACGTAGCATCGATTGGAACAAGTCAATATCTGGCAGCTAAGATTATTGGTTCAACTTTTGGAAGACAAATTGCAAGGTAGAGACTTTTCGTCTCTTCTTTTTAGATCTTCGTCGCTCTTTTCGAATCGTTCCATCTAACATCGAGCATCGATTAGTTAACATTCCCAGTAAGAGGGAAAGTGATTATCACGTTTCTCTGATCATTGCTTCGACTTTGAAAAGCAGTCTCTCTCTCTCTCTCTCTCTCTCTCTCTCTCTCTCTTCATCACCTTCTCGGTATGTTAATTCGTCACAAGATACATGCTTCCAGCAATTAAGCAATCAGCGGTCGTTCCTCGAATTTCTCAGTGGCACGCGCTCTCGTTTCTGAATCACTCCATCTTTGTGTTCCCCATCTGGGTCATCGACAAAAATTCTCTGTAACCAAAAAGATATCATTTCACTATTGTACTTAGCAACATGGAACTTTGAACTGCTCCAATTTGACTTGTCTGTTTAGAAAGAGACCGATACTGCCACGCATCAATACCCAGTCTCTGAACTTCGCACCTTACGATAATACGATTAGGCGTTTCATGTGTTTTTATCTGCAACTGCAGAAGACTCATTACAGATTAAGCTACCTCCACCATCAAATGTTCAATCTATTTAACGTTGAATTCAGTTAATGTTAAATGTAATGATAAATCAAATAAGATCTAGAGGATCTACCGAGCTAGATCCTAGCTAGAGCGATAGTCTCGATGAACCAGACTCAGATTACTTTTTGTAGCGACGTTGTTTGAGAAAACAATTGCATCGGGTACAAAGAGTTTGTTGAACGAAGCGAAAATAAACTTGTAGAACGAGAAATGCCGAGAGCCAAAGGTGGAGGTGGTGGAGTAGGAGGAAGAGGTGGTGCACGTTGATTCGACGGTGAGCCACGTGCCGCATGCCGTAGCGATAAATTGCGTACGATCGTCGCCGGCGTACAGAGACTCGTTCAGTTGTGCGCGCTGCCTTCGCCACGATCTATACCCTCGATCCACCTCGATCCACCTCGATCCCCGTGCGAACATAGAGACACGCCGGGTCAGTGCAGTGAGTGCCTTCGACAAAATCGTTGATCATGTCCTCGAACGATCTACGGTCAGGTAAGCTGATCGATCTTACATCGCTTTTTATACAACTCCATTTCAACTCATACTTACAAACGAGCCATGCTTTTCGCTCCTATTCGCGCATTCGGTTACTTATGCTAACTTCAATCACAGTGTATTATTTATGTTAAATTCGATGAAAGCGAAGGATCTCGGTAGACTCTTGACCCTAATTCTCTAGGATCCTCTTCACACGTTTAGCTATTTAGTAGTAATGATCTAAGTCTAAATTAAAGTTAGTGCGAAGTACACAGTAGGAAGAAAGAATTTCAGACTAGGGTAAAAAGATTGAAGGGGTAGGTCATGATCGAGGGCTCATCCAGAGAGAGAAAGAGAGAGAGAGAGGGAGGGAGTGAGGGAGGGAGAAGGTATCCCTATGCTTGTTAAGCTGATATCAGCAATCATAGCAACGCGGGCGAAGTTCTTGGCGGGAAACCGGTCGTGGAGTCAGAGGTTCATCGTGGACGATGAATATTTCAAAAGGAGCAAACCTCGCGGATGCCTGTTTCCTGTAGAGCTTTAATTATTCATCGGTTCTCTTGTTATCGTCGCTTAGCTTTTCTCCGTTTGTTTACTCCTTGGTCGCTTTCTCCATTCCACGGTAACGCCCCGATAGTACATTATGCTGATTTGGCTTCTAAAAATACATGAAATTAACACAATGGTCATAAAATAGGCCAAACATTGAATCGATATCGTTTTAGAAATTGGAGACCGATACAGTTAGACTATACAATCAAACAGTGGTTAAAATATTCCAGAGATGGACTATTATCGATGCGGTATGGTAGTAATGATCACCGTGATATAGAAAATAAGCACTATGGGACGATCGAAGTTATTGCTACCAGCTCTGGTTTAACAAGAAGAGTTAACCGCCTTGTTAACTTTCCTTGCACATCGAGACAGAACACGCATAAGTAGAAGACACGTGTTGCTTATCGGGGTTCCCATTATCGCAACAAAAGTGTTCGGCTATTCGGAGAGACATTTTACTTTTACTTCGAGGTATTACTCAATTACCAGTCGGTCGATAAGCGTCGTTTTGCAATTAAAAATTTTGTTACGCGACGAAGTGGCGTCGAAGGAAGATAGCTGGCTGATTAGGGGACAGTTTCGGATAAATCGCAGCGGATCGATCCGCGTTTGCGAAATCGCCGCGGGATCGGTTGGAGAGCAAATGTTATCAATTTTAACCCCGCGTCCGACGACGCGGCTTCTTGTCTTCTTTCGTATTTAAATAATAACTCGTACAATTTGTCTCGTTCGCCTTTGAACATCCCGTCGTCGCGTCGCCCTTATCGGTCGCTCGTATTTCACCGCGGAAGCTTCACGGATTACATGCCATCAACCGATAAACGGAATTTTCTCGACGGAATTTCCATAACCAGTTGCTACGCGATTACGCGAATTCTAAAAGAGTCTAGACGAAAAATTTCTAGTCTAAACCCAAAGATCCAGGCACTGCTTTGGATTTTTTAACAGGGAAACTGAAAGCCTTTTGCCAATCGATTTTTCAGCACAGATTTTTTGGATGTTTGAGCAAAGCTCCGAAATCTCTTAACAAACGGAAAACCAAAATAACAACTTTGCCGAGCGTTTAGTGGAACATTTGAGAAACAACGGCTCTGAGTTGATGCGACCGGCTGCGTGACGTTGTTCGCATATATTGTGGAAACATGCTTTATCAATTGTCAATGATACAGCTGTGAAGAGACACGACTGTTGAAACAGACCGGCGTTCGAGCATTTCACCGTACGAGGAAAAGTCACGTCGAGTCAAGATTTTCTGTGGAACCGATCGGACCGGTCGTTATCTTGATCTCGGATAAAAGAGATCAGAGTTCGTGCACAAACAGAAAAAGCGTCGAAGAGAGAAGTTCCCAGGTCACCGACCTCTTAGCAATCTGTTGCTAACAACCGAACAGAATGATCGTGAACAATTTATCTATTAATTCTTCGTTTAAAGAGACATTCGGAGTCCATAGCACAAAGTTTAAATTCGACTCTACGGCTCGTTTCTGGTGTACACAGTTCCTGACAAACGGGGCACCGAATGGAATCTCGAGACGATCAATATTGACTCGCCGTTGGCCGATAGTTAGCGATTCAGAAAGCACTCGCGACTTCGCTGTTGTCTGCTTGGTTTATGGTTATCTTAATACGGTTGGCATTTCGGAAATATTCGATGGTTTCGTCTGGTAACCAATAAACTTCGTTCGCGTCGGTGATCGTCGATATAGGCGAAACAGTTAAAGAGATACGGCTAACAGATTTTTAGTAACTCTCAAGGATTCGATTTTCGAGCAGGTGCGAAAGGACTCGGACGCGTTTTGGATTTTTTGACGACCTATGTGTCCGCAAGCCAACGATCCGAAAAAATTCCAGAATGCACACCATAGCGTGTACGCAGAATTTTTTCATTCACAACGCGTTGCAGTATCTATTCTGCTTCGGACTTCTTAGGAATTTGCGGATGAATTTTTACGAAATTTTCTAGCGGATCGGGAAATTTTGAGCGGCCTGTAGAGATGCAACTACCGCGTTACGTCGAATCGATCCGAAGGATTAATCGGTTCCCGTTATCAACAACAACAAATGGTCCACTTAGACCTTCTTCTCCTTCTAGCTTAATTTTCTTTTCCGATCCGGAACGCCCATCGTAATGAGAAACGTTGTTGCGCAACGGATCCTGTTATAGTTTTAGATCGATCGAAGGATTGTCGGCAGTACAAATTTTCCATGCGCGAGTAATTAGAAAACGAATGCAACGTGCGCCTGCGTTCGCTTTAGCGCCACTCTCCGAACCGTCTCTCCTTCCTTCATCAACCGCGTCAATAATTTTATGCTCGCCGATAACTTTATGTTAATTCCTTTTGTTTATTTGCATCTTGATTACCGTGTGCACATGCATACGCTTTTTATTCGTGCATGAATGTCCGTTTTTCTGCATTTCAGACACGTGTACGATCTATTTTTAGCCTTTGCGCCTGTAACATCACACCTGTACCGTCAACTGCATCGAGCACAATGGTCGAATCAAAAATTCCGTAAATACCGATGCTATTATCATTTTCCTAGCATTTTCCTAGCCACGACGAATTCCTTGGCGATACTTATCTCCACAGTCTTGAAATTCTGCTAATTAGTCGTTTCGGTGGATGACTGGATTCGTTCCGAACACACTGTACACGAAGCGATGAAGTTACAATCAGGAAAACAGCTGTGTAATTAATGGAGAATGAAAAACTGCGATTTTCAATTAATTTTCTTGGTGCACGAGACGCGTTTCAATATTTCATTGAATTTTAATTAGCGTTGCACGAAACACGGCCTGCATGCACTATGCGTCGACTGAAATTACCGTTTGTCATCGCAATTACCAATTACTACCGTAGAAACGAATATAAAAGACAAAGAAACGTGTAATTCCGTGGTGATTATCATTATCTACAACAGTGTTGCTTATATCTTTTTCCCAGCTTGGCGATTCGCCTAGAAGGCATAAAACGCTTCATGTTAGGTTGTAAAGTGCAGCTTCTTTGTTACCATCTTGATTATGGGTGTTCCATTGTGCAAAAAGATAAAGGAATTCACAGCAGTCGCGTTAAAAGTCCGGAAACGGATTACATCTCGGGGAATCCTGAAAAATTCCAATTGATTATCATAGTGCTTCAGAAAAATCGACAATTCTTGAAAATAAATTTGATCCCACTGCATTGAATTTTCAAAGTCAAAAAATTCTCAAGTATGAAAGTATGCATGCTTTAAGCATTCCCGTAGTTTCATAATTTTCGGAATTTTCGGGTTCGAGAAATATCCTTCATAATACCGAGCGCATAAAGATCTGGACATCCGGTAATCAGCGGTGCAACGCTCATCGCTGGAGTGTATCGTAATCGATGCACCGCGATCCATGCGACTGCCCGCTATCCGGGATTCATAGACGTGCTCGTGATTTCGTTTAACGCGCCGGTCCCGATATTCCATCGATCGCATCTATAAACCAAGAAAATGGGTATTCGCGTAAAGATCCACGGTCTAATATTAGTTTTCACCTAACTCTACCTTGACTCTCTATTGTCTGGATGAAAGAGCACCCGGGTCCTAGATATTATCCAGAGTACCAAAGGAAATAGGTCCCTAACAATGACCTCGTGTAACTTCATCGACAAGTTCTCTAGCTCCATCCGCAAGGGGTGTTGGACAGGTCCTAGCATAGATTTAATATAGATAATCGTAAATCAGGGGCTAACGTTGACAGGCATAGATAGTGTAATCGGTAACCGGCCGAGTTATCCCAATGAACTTGACTATCTCGATCGGTAGAAAAAGTATCCTCTGAGCGACGATTCAAGGCGCCAGTATCCGTGTCAAGGCAGTCGATATTCAACGAGTTCTGTCTCGGTTGTAAATTAGTTTGACAGTGGCTCTTCGATGGAATATCGATGCAGGAATTCTTACATGCGCTCTTCAGCATCCGGCGATGGTGCTGCGACGATCCCATGCGCGGAAGTCGATCGTAAATCACTATCATCTCTCCCTTCTCTTCCATTTACAATCTTCCTTGGAACTTCTCCGGCTGATCAGTAATCCTTGGCTCTTGTCTAGACGTTATCTAGCTCTCAATGTTTCATCTTTTTTGGCAGGGTCTGACATCATTATTTAGTGGACTTGTTTATCGATCAACTGGTAAAATTCCTTCAAATTCTGTCGACCACTAGTTAGGACGATAAGATTAGGCATAGAACCGATCGTGTTTACCAGTGATTATCTGCGAGACTTGCGTCAACTGTAGAAGGTCTAATCGTTGACTAGCAGTCAGTGGAATCGACGGTAGTCAACGGAAGCAGTGCGCGTCCTTCGTCTGGCCGTCCTCGTTGAGCGCCAGCGCCGAGCCTCTTGCATTTGCAATTCTTACTCGGTCGGTGGAAGTGGTTCCGAGTGCACATCGACCGCGCCGACTCGTTCGACTACACACCGCAGGATGCCTTTAGATTTTGGTAAGGATCCGAGCCTTGTTCGTCGTCCACGTCCACGTCCTCGTCCTTTTCCTCGTCCTCTTTGGCGACCAAGCTATGCCAGCGACGATGGTCTCCAGCGCCGATGGCCGCGAGGATTCGCGGAGTCTGCGTCGCGAGTTCCCAGATCTTCGATCTCCCGTCGCGGTCCGATATAGGACAATGAGGCTACAGGCTTGCTCAAAACACGCGCGCCAAGCTCCTCCGATTACCATCTATTTGCTATTCGGCCGTATCGTTCGTTGCTTCCAAATTTCTGTCGCATCTGATAAATCACTTCGTGGAAGCCATCTTGGATGATCGTGTAATTGTTCCTCTGACCAAGGTCTAAATGTCTAAATATTGTTTAAATTTTTTTTACATCTCACCATCTTCGAATCATCCTGTAGAATCCAGAGACTGCTTCCTCCTCACCAAGTTTGAATCACCCTGTAGTCTGTCACGTACTCTTAGATTCCAGAGACTATTCGCCCTTGGGTCCCTAAAAATCAGAGCAGTTATAATTCCATTGAATTATTCAAATACCTCGAAACCTCTCACCAATTTAGAATCGTCCTGTACAATGCATCGAGAACGATTCAGTAATGACTCCTTGCTTGTAGTTGCGCAAGGCACCAGTAGGGTCGAACCGACGAAGTGATTTTTTGGTTTATTAATTTCTTTGTTGTTCGCGACTGGAACAGCGGTTCTGCTTCCTCCGTTTGACCTTCTTCAGATTCTACCGTTTCCCTGGAACTCTGTATTAGGGTCACGGCAGGCAAGACAATTTTAAATTTTTTATTTTTCCTGGTCTAGATTGCAAACTATCGATTGATTTGTGGTAACGAGCATGTGGTCTTTCTTTGCAGGCTTCAAGAAGCTGGTGGAGGGTGGTGGGGGCGTGAAGGCCACCCTGCTGACGGGGTTCTCCGAAGTAATCGGGACCGCTATCCTGGTGTTCGTGGGTTGCATGGGCTGCGTGGCCAGTCTAGGGGTGGTACCGTCGCACTTGCAGATCGCGTTGACCTTCGGACTGGCAGTGATGGTCGTGATCCAGGTCAGCAACGGGATTTTAAGTTTCTTCGCGTATCGATTGTACTTGAAAAGTCAGTGAAAACTTCGACGATATTACGCGCGATCTTCACGCAATTTAACAAATGCTTCTACTCCAGATTAAGTTTAAGAGTCTTCGATAAGATCAAAAGATTCGTGTGGGATAATTGATCATTAAATTCCTGATTCGGCTCGCGACCCGTTGCGATTTTCGATCGCGGTGTCTGTGTCTTTAGCCTTTAATTCTCTTCTTCTGATAACGAGACGGCGCTAATACCCGAAAAGCCAGCGAGATTAGCAATGATCGATTGCTTCATATTCGAGAACTTATTCTTCGATACTATTTACTGACTGTTTGCAGAGCGTCGCACACATCAGCCATGCTCACGTTAATCCTGCCATCACCGTGGGGGCAGTCGTACTTGGGAAGAAGACCCTTTCCGAAGGAATCGTTTACCTTGTCTCGCAACTTATGGGAGCAGTCACCGGATACGGAATGCTGAAGGTAGGTTTCGAAGAAGGGTTGCCTTCTAAGCTAGTAGGCCATGTCTCGTGGAGTTAGCCAGAGTATTCGACGACCATTCAAGTAGGGAATATATAAAAATCGATAACGGTGGAGGCACCCACGAGAAAGGTATCATCCTAGCAGCCCTCTAGCCGTTGCAGCGAAGAGTGCCGACAGATGTCTCTAGGCTGTCCTTAGCCAGCGATATGTCCTCGGGTCCTAGGTGGACGATACGACCTCTAATTGAGTAAGAAAGCAGGCTCTACTTTTCTTGGTCTCCCGAGGAATCGAAAGTTGGCAAGTCGTAACAGGTCGGTCACGGACGGTCAAGTTAGCCAACTATTTATCTATTCAATGGCAGCTCCGAGGAATTTTCTCATCGCATTAGCTTAAGCGCCGAGCGTAATTTTTCCGTACACATCGACACGCTCTCCAACAACACTGGCCAAGTCTGCGTCAAAGGAGAGGAAGTGGGAATAGTTGTTGGTTGATAAGACGGTCTTAATTTAATCGGAACTTTGGCCCCGCGGCATTTTATCGAAGTTCGAGACCTCCGATCGGATAATCGCTGATTCGGTAGCGTCACGCGTTCATCGTCACGCGGAGAGTTTACGTAACGCTGATCCCTTGGCAAACATTGTGCGTGCTCGAAACGCCAGACGAGTTCACCTGGAAATTAACGACCATTGGTATTTAATCGGATGAAATGCGACAGATCCATACTGTCTGTTATGTTAAAAATACATGGCTGCTCTGTCGGTATTTAAGTGATTTCAGAGAATCTATCAAATAATTATCTAGCCTTCTCGAGTAGTCTATAAAAAAAGTGTATATCATGGTTACAGATGGTGACGCCAGCAAACCGACTGACTAGCAGCGGACCCGAACAAACAAACTTATTCTGCGTGACCGATCTGCACGCAGACCTGTCGGTGATCCAAGGGCTCCTGTTGGAGGGGATCGCAACAGGCATACTGATGCTGGTCGCATGCGCCGTTTGGGACCAGAGGAACGCGAATAACACAGACTCTGTACCTGTCAGGTTCGGCTTGACGGTCTGCGGGTTAGCGTTGGCTTTCGGGCCCTACACCGGCTGCAGCATGAACCCGGCCAGGTCGTTCGCCCCGGCCCTCTGGAACAATCAGTGGTCCCACCATTGGGTATATTGGTTCGGACCGATCGGTGGCGCCCTGCTGTCGTCCTTCATCTACAAAGCAACCTTCGGCATCAAGAACGAGCAGGAGGAGGACAACGTGCCTGAGGCTGTGGCGCTCAACATTGTCAACTCCCACAAGTAACCGGTCCCGGGTAAGTTCACCTGCCTTTCTCCAGAGTCTGTAGACTTCTTTGCATACCATGGATCTGGAAACAGTTTTCTTGGATTACTGTCGGTCCTAAAGAACATCGCTACCATACACTTAGTAGTCTCTGGAGGTATTCGCAATGTACTTCAAAGTAGCGAGAATCATAGATCTAGTTGCGCCAACTTTAATTTTGGCAAAATGCAAGCGAAACCAACAATTTGATGGAGTATCGGTGAATCTTGTGTCGGTTATCGTCGTGAACTAACAGATTCGAGTGATTTACCGTCAGTCCGTTGCCAGACGGAATATACAAAAGTCCTGTGACAACGCCTGGCTCGACCCCATAAAAATCTGGATCGGCGCGAGTGTGCGGGAGCGTGCAGGGTGCAAATTGGAACTGGTTCGCAATTTCGCGGGACGACGACGTTCTCCGTTAACGGGCGTGTGCCCGTTCGACTTTAAACGAGGCTTTAAAGCAAACGGCCGCCATGTAAACGTCGTGCATCAAGGTTTTTCGTGCGACGTCGAATTATCTTGTAAGGGCGGTCGGAGCCGTAAAGGTCGGCGATAAATCGTTCGACTGGAAAGAAAGTTAGCTGCGAAACTGGTTTTATGGGGACCCGGGTTTAACCCTAGATGGGAGCCCTAACTCGCGCGATCATAGCATCTTCGCGCGTTCTCCAACGGTCATAAATCGCGCTCGTAGATTTCCCGCTTCCCCGTTCCGTTTCCGGCCTAGGCAAAATACAAGCAAATTTGATGTTCCAATTAATGGAATTCGAGCATTCCGCGTACGTGGCTATCCAGGCCGCAGACCTTCGAACCTAACAATAAACTCCAACGCGGCGCGCGGAGCTCCCTGCTATATCGATCCTGTTAAAAGGCACGACCCATTTATCGCAAACAATTATCCGGGAATCGCATTACGCCCCGTTGCGTCCCGGATAATCAGCTGAAAGGACTGCGGCAACGCTTCGTTAATTGTTACATATCTATACGCAACCGATCGCGGAAGCACTCCTCTAATTATCGAATCGCCTGCAACATTAATCTCCGAACACGGTACGGTCTCGATACTAGTTACAATTCGTTAACGATCCATGCGGAAACAACACGTTTCTCCGTGTAGAACAAGATTTGTTCCCATGGACAATCAGAGAAGCACTACTCTGCTTGGCGAGATTAATAGATCAGGAATGAACGTAGTCTGCATTGGTAAACGATTCAGTGACTGACAACTATGGAAGCAACACTCTAAATTCATACGATGCAATCTACATTCATTTTAACAAAGAAATCATGGTTTTACGGTTGTGTTTCAGGTTCGGGAGGATCAGAAGCGACAGAGGTGCAGCTCGATCGACGTTTCCTTCGAGAAACCACGGGAGATTAAGCGATTAACAGGTGGGACAGGCCAGGCGGCCGCTTTTCGAACATCCGTGGATCGTCACCGTATCGTCTGGTCGCGTCGGGGAGGTGGCTACTACTACTACTACTACTACTACCTACTTCTCTGGCCCATCCCGTAGATCGCGGTCTACGCAAGACTGTCGCTCATCAAAGTCGCCCTCACCTCGATCGTACTCTTGACGAGCACGTGGCCGAGCCACGAGTGTAATCGTGCGCAGTGCTTCTCAAACTGGGCTACAAAGACTGCTTCATAGTTCTCTATTTGCGAACTGGACTCGATACGCAGTAAAGTTTGCTTAACCAGACCTCTGTAGCGCAGTTTTTGAATGAAATCTCGCGCCCCGGATTTACGGGAGGATCACGAAGAACACACCGAGCCTCCACTGTTTATTGTTCCTCTCCGATCTCACTAGTTCGTGCCTCGCTTGAATCCAGGGTGTATAGACGGAACACGGGGTCTAGGACACGAACAAACGGTTGCATTCTTGTAATGTATAGAGAATTGTTACGTTTTTACATGTCGAATCGCGACGAAACATAAAGCACAGTCATAAAATCAAATCCCACAGTTGTCCGTTCACTGTCCATTCACAGTTCCGCTCTCTTTGTCCCGGTTGACGTCGTGCTCGCGAAAACAAGAAAAAGGAGAGCCGCAGAGAGTAATTTGCGTGCGTCGATGGAACAATTGGAACGCTGCGTTTTCGTTAACAATTACCGTCGATACAGAGAAAGGGTGCGAAAGAGTGAGTGAGTGAGTGAGTGAGTGAGTGAGTGAGTGGGAGAGAGAGAGAGAGAGAGAAAGAGAGATTTCTCGGCTGCAGATCGATCCGCAGAGATAGTCCGATACACCATTTTTCAACACAAGTTGAAAATCTCGCTCCGGAGCGATCTTATTTAATTATAGATAAATAAAAATCAGCGACACACACAACGAAATATCTAGGGGACTTCGCTCGAAAATGGTGTTTACAATCAGAGAAACTCTTTTTATCATAAATTAAAATTCCCTAATTTCCCTTCAAGTTAATTTCCAGCTGTGAAACTATCTTGCCAGTAGTGAGGGTGCTGTTACAAATTTCTAGCGTCCTTGTTCCTTCACCTTTCCGAGTGCATTGGATGCGTGAATTTTCCGGCACTGGTTTCAAGAAACACGGGAATGCAGGAGCGGATTAACCAGCGGAATTTTTAAGGACGATAACGCTATTTGTGCGAACACATATAGGCGAGAGTGTTATCGTTTCGGAAAACCGTGTTCGCGAGGTCGAGTGCAATTGTTTTCGCTCTAGAGCCGGAAATGGAACGAAAGGAACTAGAAAAGGCGAGCAGAGAGGACGAGGGAGCGAGAGAGAATCGAGCGAGCATTAAGACCAGATTGAAAATTGAATTATTAACGAGCTGACTGACGCTCGGCATGTAAATCACACGAAGATATTACTCTTCTTTCTGTTGGAAAAATTCTAGCTGCGACAAACCCCTCTCCTACATTCTCCCCTCGCGAAACTATGCGATTTATGCAAGTATTTCTGCGAAATGTTAACGGGTTGAAGTCACGCAACATCATTAAGATAAAGCAATTTTTAGGGAAGTTCAACGTAGACATATTTCAGCAGACTTTTATGCAGACACAGAATTTTTATCAGCCGACCAAGTCGACTTGCGTTCCTGCTGTTACCAGTTTAATTGTTGGGGCTTAATAGAACAGAAGATCCAATAAAATTCTATAAGTATATAGACTCTGAATCTTTGTGAAAAATAAAAATTGTCTGCACCGATTTAAAGATACACAGTAACATTAATTTCTTTTCTTAACAAATTCTATAAATATTTTTACTGTTTCGCATTTGATTGACTCATTATTATCATAAATGCATTACATTCGCATTATGCTAACAGCGCTTTTAAAAATCTGTATCTGCATAAACGTAGTTCACGAATTTTCTAGCTATGTTTTCACGCGGTGCGGCGATCAATTAAAGTGAAGTTGCTGTTGTAGTGTTTCGAGTCGGTGAACTGGAATACAGGTGTTTTTTAGGGTGCTGTATGTTAGCGGCGGGCGGTTTGAAATTTGAGGAAACATTCTGATTTACCTCAGGTTGTCTAGAAAGCGTGCCGAACGACCCGATATCGGTCAATTACATGGAAAATCTCGCCACGATGCGTTCTCTCCGATCCACTTTCCCTTCGGCTCTCATAATTGAGTCGCTGAAACACACAACAGAAAAAAAGGAAACAACGAAAAATACAACAAACATGAGAACAGAGAAAATAAAAAGCAGCACCCCGACGTCCGTGTTTACTGTGTCGAGAATTTTATTTGCCCGCGTGACTTCCGTTGTAAACGGGCTATTTATTCTACGGGGAATATTTTTTCCTCGGTTCCGTCCAGTTCGGACGTTTAATATTCATTCGACCGAATGTTTTATTTTTTAACGGGGTGAACACCGCCATTTTCGGGAGCGAAAAATATTTATAGAGACTCAGCTCTGCTCCCTTGCATTCTCTCGTCCTAGTCAGTTATTCGCATATTGAGATCCTTCGTTATTTATACCGATTAAATACTCGCGTACGCTGGAACATGTGATAGTAGGTTAATCTAGAAATAATTGGTGCCTAGACTGTAGTCAGTATTTACAATTAACATGACCCAGCTAACTCCAGCACGAATTTGCTGGGGCACCCAGTATAGATATACAAAATGATCAGCCTATGAGAATATATGCATTTGTTCCTTTTGGAAGATTATTTCCTGGTTTTTAATACTTTGTTTGTACAGTTGCATAAACCTTCCCAGCCTTGCTGCGTAATTGATTATTATGGTTGTTACGCGAAGTATAATATCCTAATTACACGCAACAGTTTTTGTTAATAGTTTTCTAGATTTGTATACGAATTATTTGGATTCTGTATCTATAAAAGAGAACCTAAATCATAGAAAAGAATATTACAAATTTTTAAAATGAGTTAAACAAATAAAAAGTTTAAAAACTGTTTAAAATAATTAAAGGATCCAGTAAACCATAACCGCCTGTCCTAATATTATTTTTCGGATGAAAAATTGAAGCGAATCCTTTGATTATTTCAAATAGTGCATCGTTTAAAGAGATCCAAGTGTTGCAATTACTCAATTCCCCTTGCTCCAAGAATAGTAGTAACAATTCGATGGAATAAATTAGCATAAAATTAAAGGAAGAATTAGCAGAGCTCGTTGAAGAAATCGACACTTTGAGTGTAATTAAAAATGACCCAATTAAAACTTACAAACTGCACCGACAACGTCGTTCGTTCTGCTCGACGCAACGTCCTTCAACTGGCGAACACGCAATACATTTCGAGCGCTTTGTTCGATCGAATTATGGGTTGCCATTACCAATGTAAACAAACTATATAAAATTATAGATGACTGGGAAATTCGTAAGCAGCGAACAATCCTCTGTAGTACTTATCGTAACATAACCTATCGAACAAATAACTTGTGATTATCGATACTCTGATACCTTGCGTTCTTATCTCGATACGAAAAATCTTAATAACTATAAAATCTTAATCTAAATTACCCGATTAAAATGGCACAAAATCCTCTACGTATTAGCTAATTACGATTGAGCAATCTTACCAAGGTAATCGGCGTGATCGTGATAAATGATTAGTAATTGCAAAGTCGAATACGAAACTCCAGAACAAATGGAATAAACGGAACAGATCAAGCAGAAATTTGTACAGCAGTTCTCCGACGTTTGAGCAATTGATATGGAGAAATTGATTGCTGCTCGTAATCCGTAATGCGACATTATTTGGCTGACGAAAAAGCGCGGTAAACGTTTTATACTGCGGTTACGGTTTGTCGAATCTGCGCAAACTCGACCGGTCTGTTCGTCTTGGTGGACGCCCTCCTCCCCCCGACGGTCCAACGTTCCTTCTTTCCCGAACCATCGTAGAATAACCTAACCGTAAACAACAGACGCTAACTCGAAGACGAAATGTTTATTTGAATTATCTTATGAATGTCCACTGAAATAGTTTCTCAAACATTGTAGTGCTTTTATTTATCCAAACACATGAATTAATAAAAAGTAGAAAGTTACGTGATAGTTGAATGAAAAATCTGGTAGATGTACGTAGACTTTGACGAGCGAATAGTAATAGTAGAACTTTTACTAACTTCGAATAATTACGAAAAATTCGTCGGCGCCCTTAGGAACCCGAAAGCGAAGTTGGCAGATACGAGCCTGAGCGAACCATCCCTCTCGCTTCCCCCGCCACTTTTTCCCGGCAACGGCGCTGAGCGGCGCCTATCTCCTTTCTGCGTCGCACACATGCGTTTCCCCATGATTTCCTCTCCATTCCACAGGCTTCTATCTGCCATCTCCGTCACGCGCATGCGTTCGCAAACGCTTCCCTCTCTCTTTTACAGGCTCTCCCCTCCCCAGCAGTAGACGATGCGCCGATGCGGGGCGCGGGTGAACGCTGCCGTTGCCGCCGCCGGTACGACAGTCCTTCCGCGGATTGCGGATATTGTGTCCGGATTGTGGTGAAGGCTCGTGTGTCTACGGTGTGTCCTTATCGTGGTTCCTGTAACGTCGAGGATCCTTTGCGTCCACGGGTTCCGTGTCGGTAGTTCGCTGACCGTTTCGCCGGCTGGTTTTACGAACCTGTCCCGGACAAAACCCGTTTCAGGGTCGCGTTTGCCATTTGCCAGTGCTCCCTTGTCCGCCGCTCGAGGCAGCGCTCCTGGCCTGTCGGACGTTTCACCGGTTTGTTTGCAAGGTTAGGTCCGCCGCCGCGTCTCTCTCCGCGTGCATCTCGCGACTCACGATTCTAATCGGACGTGTCCTCCTTTTCATAGTGCTTTCGAGGACCGACGACCTGTTTTTCGCGTGTGTGTTCACCCCTGAAAGGATACTCGACGGGAGGAGGATGACACGCCTGGAGAAGCAACCCCAGGACACCAACCACGCCTGAGTCTTCTCGGTGAGTCCAGCACTTTGAATTTCAGGATTTCCCCTCGTGGACGCAGCGCGAACCGACGTTCTTTTCGATTCTGTGTTCATTGTTTGTTTTCTTTTAGAGGTAGGATAGGAGCAGATGTTCCTTGCTACTTTGGGGTACTTTTCTTAGTGTCTGTGCCGACCCGACGGAAGATCCTTTGTCAGGCTTGCTGGCTAGCTCCGTCTGCTCGATCCGCCTTGGAACGTTGAGTGTAACCGTTGCCCGTTTTCACGTCCTATGGAAGCTCGAGACAATGTCAAGCCATGGAAACACGCAACGTTTCATGGCGGCAGCCATGCGAATATAAATTAATATAAATAATCGACGAGCCAGGGAGCATCCTCTATGTCCTGTGAATCTTTATAGCACAACCTTCTATTTTATTCCGAGCCTCATGGAACTTACTTTTCATTCCAGTGCAAAAGCATATACAATATTTGGATAAAGACGTAATGCACATACGTTAGAGAGGAATGTAGCAGCGATCAACCCTTGGATAGGAAGCGAGGCAGTTACTATGGATTAGATTAGAGCGTCGAACGGAAACCGGTTCTAAAGAAGCCGGGCGTTGAATCGGTGATAAAAGGGCCGATTCTCCGCTCAAGGCGGAAGTTCATCTCCAGTCCAACCGGAGAAAACGCGTAACGAAGTCAATCATCTTTGCTTGCCGGGCTCTCGCGCCCCTCGGACCTCGGTATTAATTAACTTTTCTGACAAGTTATTAGCGCGACGAGATCAAAGGGGCGCGAGCACGAACGCCCGAACGCCGTATTCCTCTCTCGCCCGCTTTTTCTTTTCCGACTAACGCAACGAGGCTAGATCGCCGAACCGTTACCGCGTATAATTAAGACGACCATCGCGTGCCATAGCTGTATCCCCGTTAATTACCTTGTTTACAAAACTTCGTCGTGAAACGTCTCGCAAAAAAGATCTGGCTCCAGAAAGAAAACTGGCTATTAACGTCCGTGGCGCGAATCGCTGATCCGTTTAGATGAGAAGATTCGGTTACTGTCCAAAACTAGTCTCGAAGAGACTAGCCGGGCTGTACCGGCAACGGTTCGGCAGCTTTGTTGAAGCTGCCAACCATACCTGTCTCCGATGTTTCGGGTACCTGTAACGGCCCAGGGTCCTTCAATTTTGCTTCTAGGCTCCTCAAATCTTCTATGGCCACTGTAATATTTTTTAATTGCTTGTGAAAAGCCCTGCTGGATTCCTACAAGTTCTAGAACTTTTCCATTGCCCCTAGAAGGTTTCCTACAATCTTTCTACAAGCAGTATAATATTTTTCATCAGTCTCACAATTAGTTCCCGCCGGTCTGTCGGTCTTTTGCAAACTCAACACTTCGGGTACGGTACAGGCTCTGTTTCAAGGACTCTCATCTCTCTTTCATTGGTTTCATTGGACGAAAGGTAGGGTTTCTGGCCGGTCCATTGTGGTCTCGATGCACCACCTGTCCCCTCCAGAGGTGTCCCATAGAAAAGCAAAGGTACTCTCCCCTAGTCGAGACTCGATCGAGACTCCAACTTGTCGAGGAGAGTTGCGCAACAGTTCGGTCGAGCGACACGTCCGGGTCTTCCGTCGACGGCCAGTGGAAAGTTCCAACGAGGAAAAGAGGCAACTTTTGCCCGGGTTTCTTGGACCATTTGTTTTGGTGCGGGCTGGCCACCACGTGGCTTCGTATCGTGCGCGCTTAGAAACCGGATTCTCCGGTTTGGGTCGCGATCCGAGAGAAACAGAGTCGGAGGAAACCGGAGGGACTGGACGAGAGAGAAAGGATCCGTGGGGATCGTGATCGTGATCGTGATCGCGATCGTGATCCCGATCGTCTTTGGTGGGGCCATTTTGTGACCTCGTTCCGCGATTCGCTTCGCCTTCTCTTTCTGTCTCCCAATAAGCATACGCTCCTCTATAACAATTCTATTGTTTCCAAATTGGCTGCAATTTAACGAATATTTCTCAGTGACAAAAGGCAAAAATATTTCTCGCAATTCGCTTGAATCTTCTGCAGATTTCTGTGCAGCCTCTGCAGGTTCTTAGAACAATGCAATTTACTCGATTGTAATTGGCCCAAGTCTCATAGGTAGTTTCGGATCGCGCGCCCACTTGTACGGTTAACAAAGTTTCCAGCTAGTCATCTAATTAGCAGGCAGCGGGACGAGCTGCGCAACGAAACAGTAGACGAGCGCACGTACTCGGACCCCCATTCTTTCAATCGGTTCTGTTTATGCGATTGTTTAGTACGAGGTACCATCTGGTGCTCCGGAGCATTATATTCCTCCTCTTTGTTTCCTGTTGCACCGTTCGCAGACTTTTATTTCACGCTTAGATTCTCGGGCAACGCCAACAAGATTTGCTTACGATGTAGTGCGACCAATCATTTTCTCTGCGATATCAATATAATTGCATGTCTGCGATATTGTATTGTTTTACCTATCTTGCTCTACAGGCCCTAGCATTTTCCTACAGGTCGAACATAGCTTCTAAAGAAATCGTGGGAAGTTAATAATTTTTCTAAGCGTTGGTCAGCGCAACGTTAATCAATGAAATACGAATGCCATTAGATGAATCCGCGAATTCGACAGAAACAAAATCCGGAAGACGGACACTTCGCCGAATGGCACTCGGCGTTCAACGATCATTGTAAACAACATCGAGTATCGACGCTCGATTTTGTTCCGACGAATTGTAATTGACAATTATTGTTGGCGTCTCTTTTAATTGCGATTATTAATGTGTAATCGGTTTACGTGACGAGCCTTGCGTCGCTACGCCGATCCTCGCCGCGTCTCGAGAGGACCCCGAGCGTTTTTTTCATCGGCGCGGTTATTAGGCAATTAGGCGGACCGAGCGGTAACGGGCGGGAACGGGCCGAGCGTGAATAGATAATTACACGCACACAGAGGCAGGTCATTAAATTGGATTACCGCACTGTCCGCGCTCGCGGACGCGCACGCGGATGTGGACGGTGCGACGTGCGCAGACTGCAGTCTTATCTCGTTTCCTTGAACCGGCTGATCGTTGCCAACTATTCTAATCTCGGGGGCTTTCCCAAACATGCTGCTGCGGCGGAGGAAAATCGTTGTTTGTCGTTTGCGTCTTCTCGTGTCGTGCATAACACATTCTATCGGATAAACTAATCACTTGTTTAGATTCTTTATTGAAATAATTGGATTTTAAGCAATACGAATCCTGAAGGAAAATGCTGAAAAATTCTCTTGCCATTCGAGGGAGATCTATAGGACTATAGGAAGGTTTCTGAGAACCTCCTAAGCCTCGAAGGTCGATTAAACGCCGTTCTTGCAGAAGTGGACCGCGATTCAGGTGGTTTTTCCCGGACAGCTTGAAAATTCGATTTCCCAGCGACGATTACTCCTCTCTCCCGCTTGTTGGATCGCTGGACCAGACTTCAGACTGTCGTCGACGGGGGAGTCTGGTTATCGGCGAACCGTAAAATAAATTTCTCCCAGTGGGTGACGCGCGATAGATAACCAAGAGCGCGTTGGAGTCGCGGTTTTGCCGACCAGTCTACGAGAAAAATTGTTCTTCCTCTCCTATCCTATACCCTGTTTTGTCCTTCGCTCTTTTTCTCCCCTGGTCTCGCTTTTCTTGCCGCAGCTATCGTCGAGATATCGCATAGCAACGACGAAAGCCGATAGCTCTTCGACGAGGATCGATGGTCGCTATAACGCCAGGCGTTCGCGATGCGACGCAACGCATTCGGTATTATTTCAGCTGCGACAAGCCTGCTCGATTAGGATAGGGGTCCTCTGTTCCTTCGAGAACACGCCTTTCAAAAGATTCGGAGATGTCTTATGCAGAGTCTAGTTTTAGATTTCAGATGCACCCGCACAATGCATTCTTGAGGCAGTTCGAACCGCGAAAGATCCGTTTCGAGGAGAGTCGAAGAAAAAGTTGCCAGATAAAGTCGATCAGAGGCCGGGTAAAGTAAAAAGTGGCTGCTCCGGTTAATTTTGATCGGATCGAACGGAAACGCGACGAAGGTTCTGGCTGGAGCCGGATAAATGATCTCCGGTAAAACGTCTCGGTCGAATGGCGAGCGGAGCGCAACGCGAGTCGGCGTGGCCAGATTTTAATTAAATTTCGTCGGGCCGGTGGAACGATAAATATTCAGCAACGTAAGGAATGCCTTTCGGTCTCGAGCGGCCTGGAAACGGGCGGCCTCGATAGAACGCGCAATTTCCCACGCGGTTCCGAGACAACGCCTCAAAAGCGGTCGCGGTTGTGGACGGTTCACCGCGCTGCGCCACGACGCGACGCTTTCACGAGCTACCGATTCGGATAGCCGCGGGCCCGATCGACTACGTCACACTGCGTTAAATTCGCCGTCCGTTCTTTCGGACTTTATTCGAACCCAATGGATCTCGCTGGACTCTCCTCGAGCTCCGAGAATCCCATTGGACTCTCTCTCTCTCTATATATATATATATTACTAGACATTAATCGTCGATATAGTGTCTATTTTATCTAGTCTTTAGTCGACTTGGACGAGTCTCGTTGGCCTCTGAACAGCTTCCGGCCTAGCCTCGCGGTGTAATATTCGATTTTCGTGTAACCGCAAACGTAAGGCAGTGCTTCGCTCCGCGCCGCGCCGCGCCGCGCCGTGTGGAAGTGGAAACTCGAGTATCTCTCGCGTTCTTAACTCGTCCTCCTCGAGCTGGAAACGTGTCTTCTCTCGGTCTCGAGTTTTCTCGCGTCCACGGAAATAGGATATCGTCCGTAGCGTCTGCATCGTTTAAACCGATTCGCCATTAGCCGCCGCGACGCTGCACTGCAACGAGAGTCTCGTCTCGTTTCGTCTCGAAAGCGACGAGTTGTCCGATTCGCGCGCGGAGATTCCGTAAGGCGATTAAAACGTCGCGTTTCCCGCGAAAATATTCGACCGGGGATCCGATTACCGGACTTGTCTCTCCGTGTAAACAACTTCCATGCCATGGAGCCTTTTGAACCTCTCGCTAGGAAAACTGATTTCACCGACCGGCGGATCACCGGTTTTCTTTTTTCTTGCTAGGCGAGGCGAGGCGAGGCGAGGCGAGGCGAGGCGAAGCGAGGACGAGGCGAGGCAGGATGGTTTCCCGCGGAGGGGAAGAGGAAGGAGAAAAGAGAAAAGAAGGATCTCCTAATAAGCGGTTACACGCTCGAGGAAAGGAACGCGACGAAAGAAGCCCGAACGAGAGCCTCGGGAGAGCCATATATGGCAGGCGGTGTAGGTCGTTGGCTTCGTCAAACCATCCAGAACGTACGCGTTACACGCTCAAACGGCCTCGAACTCACCGCGCCGCCTCGAAAGAATTCGGATCGTTAACAGACGATTACCGAGCGTGTCCTTCGTACCAGCGAAAGGGAAACAATTTATCCGGGAAAGAACACGACAGGCTGCGAATCTCCTCGAACGCTGAACGAATACTAGCCAAATGCTGCCCAGTGCTGTGTATTTTTACATATGAACTCTTTCAGATACTTTTTTCCGTTACTGTGTCGAACTCTAATGGATCTTGATCCTTTGCGTTGGTCTCTGTTGATCTAGATCGAACTACGACGAGCGAGATTAATCTCTATCGAACCTGGAATCATTCCAGGGATCCCGGAGGACCCTGAACCGTCGTGTCGGACCATTCTCGGTCCCACAGCAGCCTAGATGAGATCCGATTGAATTTCAACCAGCAAATAAGGCGTTCCGCAACCCTCACCGTTATCATGTGAAAAATGCTCAATGCGACAGAGATCCATAGTTCCATAGGGCGGCCAAAGGGGTTTGAAAGTTGCCGTCACTCGCCAGGAGAACGCCCTTTACAATTTTTGTCGGCAATCTCTCTCTCTCTCTCTCTCTCTCTCTCTCTCTCTCTCTCTCTCTCTCTTTCGCCGGCTCGTCCATTATTCTCCGCAACGCGTTACTTTAACGTTAAAGCGAGCCGTTCATTATATTAATTACGCACGGAACGCGCTGCTCGGCTCAGCTCTGCTCTGCTCTGTTCGGCGCGGCAGGGAGCTCGTTAACCCTGCCGCGTTCATTTGATAATACGGAATCGCGATACGAGAGACTCGGAGGAAGAAAACTGAAAAAAGGGATCAAGACAAAAGGGGGATGAAGCGGTGAAAAGAACGCGAGGACTGGGCTTATCTTTAACCCGAGTGCCATTAGTTTCGCACGTTCGAGCGCGAGATCGTTCGTGAAAACGCGTACCCTTTTCATTTTGGCCGCATCTTCCGCGGACGCGACTATTTATCAAAAATCGAACCGGAGGAGATAGGAGCCAGGAGCTCTCCGACGATCGGCGAGCTCTCGATACATTTCGAGATAGTTTTTTTAGCCGCGGATCGCGGACGAACTCTCCGGGGGCCGGCTTTCCTCGCGCCTGCAATTTCTCTGCGAGCAGTTTCTCCGTCGATTTTTCGCCGATTTTTCCGCTGGTTTTTTCGACGTTTTGCCCACCGGGACCGGAATACTTTTCACCGTCGTCTGCGCCGTCTCCGACAAACGCCTGTTCGCGTTTCACGCTCTTACGAGCTCTCGTTTCCGCTCGGCTTCGTTCGGTTTATCTGGGATCCGAAGTAGAAACGTCCAGTCGGGATCGGACCACCATATATATCTTTCGGATTTGTTAGTTTCGATCGTGGCACAGTTCCGAGAAGAGCCGAATTAAATTCAAGTGCAAGTAGAATTGAAGTAGAATTAGGTACGTTTGAAGCGCGATTAAATTAGTAATCGTACGCTAATCGTGAGGAATCTATGAATCGTGAGGGTTCTCTGGGCGAACGAAGCAAAAAGGCTCCTGGTTGGCCAGAGGGTTCGCATTCACAGGTTCCCTAACGGTGGATCAAGCTGCAATATCACCGGACGATGTGACGCCAATCGGCAGACTTGGACGGAGACGAGAAGAATAAGATCGTGAGAACGCGAGAGGGTCCTTTCGAAGGGAATCTGGCTCGATAACGAGAGTCGGCGATAACTGAAGGTGGACAGGATCAGCGTCTCCAGGATAAAGATTCTGCCTGACCGAGGAAATCCGACGGCCGTTGCCGGAAAATGCGATGGTTTCTCGAGTATCCTTCCAGTTTCGGAGCTGGAGGGCGAAGGGAGGAGATACGTATAGCGGGGCTGCGGAAGATAGGCCGGCGGATAGGGGGAGAGAGCGCGCTCGCATTAAAATTCAAATATCACAGCCGAGGAAGAGCCCTCGCTTTGAGGTCCGTGGAGCGCGCCGCGCCGGGTCGGGCCGGGCCGGGCCACGTCGCGCCACACCGCGCCACACCGCGCCACACCGCGCCGCGCGCCGGGCCAATATGAATACATTACAACGTGTTTGCATCCCAGCCCCGAGCCGGTAATGCCTTCTATTAGAATCATGCTGGCGCATTTTAATACGACCGAAAGGGCCACCGAGGCCGGAGGACCTAGAGATGCCATGCCGAGGCCAGTGAACCGTGAACCGTGAACTCTGCACCCCGCAACGCGAACCCCCTCGCCGCTCTTCCGAGTTGCAAATTACCGGCTTTCTTGCCAAATATCGACGACAGCCGAGGCTGAGATTCTCGGCTGGCAAGGGCCATTTCGAATCTGTTCAGCCACCGTCAACGGCCAGCCGTGTTCGAAAAGCGAACAGCGTACGACAAGATGGCCTTTCCTTAGACGATCTTAGATTAATTGCCAGTTATATTTTTATCGAAGAACTCGAATGTCGAGGAGGCTCGGGACAATTGACCAGTCTTCCGATCGTTCACCAAATTCACCGATTAATCGTCTCGACTATTCATCGGACAAATTCGTTGAAGCAAACGATCGGGAATTAATTTAGTTTTTTAAGGAGGAGCACCGCTCGTTCCGACCCATTCACCATAGCGTCGGAATGCTCGGTGCGATCAAACGGATATGCTCGAACCGACGATCGAGCGTGTCCGATCGCCCGTGCCGGTGGCCGGCATGCCAGTCTCGGGACAAAGGCTCGGCTTCCGGTTCCGGCTGCCATTAAGCCCGTTATCGCGCTCAGCCGGCTCGGTCCACTGAAATTTGTCCGCGATTCAGAGTCGTCCGAGGATCGGATCCCGCCGATCCCCCAAGAAACTTCTCGGCTGGGTTTTCTTGCTACCTCGGTCTTGCATAGCGTATCCACCGACCAAACTCGAAATTTCTCATCCGTCGATTACTACAGAGGGAGCCGAAACGACACGGAAAGCAGTCGATCGGAAGTGGCAGCGTTAAAAGTTGCGGCAGTGATCGCGTCGAGCCTCGAAGCGATTAATTGGGTCTTTGGCTCGGGCTCGGGCTCGGACTCTGCTCGGGCTCTGCTCGGGCTCAGGGGGAATCGCGGAAACGGATCCACTCGATCGCGACGCATCGCTTAGGGTCGCTTAGGGTTCTGGCGCTATGCGGCGCGGCGGGCTTCGAGTTCGAGAGTCCCGGTATCGATCCCTCTAAGCAGTTAACGCGTCGTCGAGGCTCTCTCGCACCCCGGCATGCATAAATTATATTAAAAGCGTCGCGCCCTATCCGCGCGAGAGCAGGGTCGCTGCTCTCGCGGTCTGATTACGAAACTTTTCAAGTAAATTAATCGCCTCGGGACTCCGGTCTCGGGACGCGTAACGCGTTTGTTACCGTGTTTCGCGAACTGGGTCACGGAGCCACGATCGAAACCGGTTCGAGCGAGTTCGAGGCCGGTGCAGCTTCAAAATCGGTCCCTTCGATTCGTTTGCTCTCCGAGTCAGCTAAAAGTCGATCCGATCGCACCGTCCGGCGTATCGCTGGTTATTATTTGCTGGAAACAGGTTGCGATCGAAAGGTAGCTCCTGCCCGATGGAACCTAATTAGATCGAATGTTCCGAATAAGTTGCTTGCCGCGGCGAGTCGGAGGGCGGGGCCGCGGGATTCACGGTTCAATTAAGAGTGGCGCGCGCAATTTAATCACGACCACGACTAAGGAACGCTTAGCGTCTGCTAACAACGCGCGGACTGTATCGTTGCTGGCGCTCGTCGCCGCCGTCGTCGCCGCCGCCGCCGCCGCCGTCGCCGTCGCCGTAATTATGATCGCAACAATGCTCCTGCTTCTCCCGTGTTTCCGCCTCCCTCCCTCTCTTCCTCTAGCCAGCGGCCTTTGTACCGACCCGACCCGAACCGAACACAAACACGAACGCGAGTCGAACCGACCCGACTGCCTCGCACCCGCTCGCCTTTCGTTGTCTCGTTAATTAAGGAAAGGACGAAAAAACATCGGTGTTCCCTTCTCTATTTTTGAGGTGTGCCCGTCGCTCGCCTTGTAAACGAGTTACTCGGTAATTGCCGCGGAGCTGGGAGAACGAAAATTCACGCAAGAGACGTCCGAATTTTTCGACTCTCTTCTGATACGGGGACAGTGAATCCGTTTAGCCACTCGAACGAACTCGATGGAACTCTTTGCGTCCTTTTTCGGAACTGTCTTTTGTCGTAGAATCTTTAATTGTTTGGACTAGTTTCCTCGTAAATCCACCGTACTCTATCGGACCGTGGTCCATTTCGAAGGGGTTTCTCGTACTCGGCTGGGCTCTGATCCTCCTCGGAGCGTCGAGGAGGAGGCGATCGATCTGGATCGAAGGAAATCAGGTCGTCGACCCGTGAGAGTGCAACCTTGGGAACACGCGCCAGTGTTTTCGCCTGCTCCTGTCTGCTCCTGCCTGCTTCTGACCTTCTGCGGCCTGATCTGGCTCTGGCTCGCTCTAGATTATTCTCGCCTGCTCTCGCCAGCGATTGTCGGCGATTGTCGGCCCTCCGAGGCCCCGTTTCTCACGGTCCCACTCCCATCGGAGGAAGCACGATTGCGCGAACGAGTCGAGCGTACGATGCAACGGAACAGGACCAGGATCGTGAAATATCACGCGTGCGCTTGGTTACCTCTCTCTCCGCCGCTCCAGCTGCCCCTCGACTATTGGCTCTTTACTCTTGAATCGACCGAGTCGATCGGTATCGATGGTAGAATCTACTCCGATTTCGCATACGCGGCCGTACATTCGTCGATTAAACGAACGCTTGCTGGAGAGATTCGGCTTCGAAGCGACTAGATCACTGGAGCCTCGAGGTCCAGAGCGATCCAGTGGTCTCTCTCCGATTCGACCGAGCGAACGAATAGCTCGGAAAGAAATAACGAGAGCCCTCGCTCATTATTTTCCGAGTAAATACGTCGCGAGAAAGGGAGACAGCCGAGGCTAGGTACCTACGGGGTTGGCGCAGTGGGCGCGGCGGCCACAGCGGGTGAAATTAGCTGGCGGAAACTTGAAAAGGGACAGGCGAAAGGAGCCGCTAATTGGGTTCGTTCGAGGGAAAAGCCCTTCCTCGACCGACCGAACTGCTTCCAAGCTCTCCTCCTGACAGGCGTGGCGCGGCGAGGCGATCCATTTTTTCGATTAATCCTAGCTGCTGGTTCGACGCTTGAGCACCATCGTAAATTCCGCGAGAAGCATCGATTCGAACGATGCGCTGGCGACCCGTCGCCGTCGCCGTTTCCACGGGAAACAGAATCGGAGAATTGCGCTCAGCTCGCTCTAGGCCTAGACGGAACTAGAGAGAGGAGAGAGAGGGAGAGAGTAGCGGGTCACCAAGGACCATGACCCGTGACCGATTGCTCGTTTCCGACCGCGCGATCGCGCCCCCGACTATTTCGATGATGCCGTCGCCGACAGGTAAACGACCGTCTCTCGCCAGCCTCCGCACCCACGGCCACGCTTTGATCGGCTGCCGCGCCGGTGGAAACTGTCCAGACGACTCACGCCCCCGACATCCCGCGCTCCTCTTCGCCGATGCTTCTTGAACACCGTACACCCGACACCCGACGCGCAGCGTGCAACTTCTCCATTCCAGAAGTCTCCGATGTTCCAACTGCTCTACCGCATGGCTCGAGAGTTTTTAAACAACACCCGGTAGAGAGGTTGAAAGATTTCGCTGTTCAGTGGTCGCTCAGTCTCCGTGCGTTCATCGAAACAACGATCGGGGTCGGTTCCACGGGGGAGCCAAGAATTTCCATTCGGTAGCAGACCCTACGGAGAGTGTACAGGGTGTCCCGAAAGCGTAAGTTCGTGCCGCTTTTTCCTTAGGGAAAACGTGCTCCGTGACTTTGTCAACGAGTCGATCATGAAAAATACACATCGTTCGTTTCGAAGGTCTCGAAGAATCTCCTTCGAGGGCGTGCGACGTCTTTAGGACATCCTGCGTACGCGTAGGTTTTTCTCGAGGACACCCGGTACGCGAGCAGAAAGATTTCGCTGTTCAGTGGCCCTTTGGTTCCGGACCGTTCGTTACAGCACGGACGCGACGGTTCAGTCTGGCTCGAATGCGAAAACCGAGCATTTCGTTTTCCGGGAATCTTTCCATAGTGTACAGGGTGTCCCATTTGGCTTTGGACCTTGTAGCAAGCCACGGAGCTTTGTTCGAACTCCCGGTATAGTCCCGATAAACTCCTGGAATTACGACCGACGGGATTATTTACAAGCTCCAAGACGATTAGGCGAATCCGCGGACGCGATCGGCACGATCGGCTCACCGAGTAAATCTCGACGCGAGCGCCGAAAGCTCGTTCGATTGCGCTCCCATATTGCCGTCGTAAAATCTGCGCGACGCGACGGTGGCGATCAGTTTCGAAAGTTTGCGCGGCAAAAACAACGTCTAAATTAAAAATGACGCGGCCGGGTCGGAAGTTTCGCGCAACTTTCGCATCTTCCATGGCGATGGGGGTGGAGAAACCAAGAGAAGGTTCGCCTTCGGACCGGCTCGGGCAAACTTGTTCCAACAATTTGCGCCGCTTTCCCTGCCCCTGGAGCCTGTGCGACTAGCGCATTCGGAATTCTTCGCTACTTTCCCTCGATTTTTCTACTAACTAAACTATCGTCTTTTCATTGTTTGCAGCAATTAGAACTTGTGCAAAAGTACCTGCTCGTTCTATCGCCGTCAATTTCTAACACCCAATGTACCGAGATCTAAAACGAAACTTTCGTGGACAAGCATTGTCGAAAGTATCGATAGTTACATCGATTACATGTAGCAAACAGGCGCGATACGTACGATGAACGTTAATTCCCCCTCGTAGGAGATTGTTAATGGCAAAGACGTTCTAACCGGCTTTGCTCTACATCTACCGGTAAGGTGGATAGACTCGAGCCGAGCTAATGGCTCCTCGAGGACCCCAACATGGATCTATCACAACTTTCTTTCCGGTCTCCTGGGGTCTGGACAATTTTCCATCGACCTGGAAGTTGATCAATGAACTCGAGGATCCCCTAAAATCCCCGAACAGTTAATGGCTCGGGAGAGAATTATCCAGCTGTTTGTCGAACCGATCGCGGATCGCCCCGGGAGACCCGGTCGACGCGAAGTCGAAAGACCAAACGGGCCAACTAATGGCCGGCGTAGAAGTTGTTACCGCGGGTAGATTAGTCGGATCTATGGTGGGTCAGGAGTACTCGGGAGGACGGTCCGCGCGACCTCGAACAGATGTTGGTTTGCCGTCGTCCGATCGATGTTCCGATCCCTCTGATCTCGCGGACGACGCGACTCGGGTTCAAAGACCAAGCCCGAGCCCGAGAGTCGACCGAGGGCGCGGGGAGCCACTAACCGGGATATGCTCGCGTGATTTGCGGCGCGGCAACGGAAGAAAAATTGTCGCAGATAACGGTGTATTTACGGCGACCGCGGTGTTTCTGCTGCTTCCGCTGCTTCTGCCGTTTCTGCCGTTTCTGCCGTTTCTGCTAGGAGGAAGACCGCCGTGCGCTGTTCCGGTCTGCGGTACCCTGTGCCGTGACTGCCGCTGCTAAATCAGTATCCACACCCTTCCGCGACGCAACAAGCCGCCGCGTCGCGGTGCAGGGCGCCGTGTCACCGGCATTCGACATGGGCTCGTTCGTGCTTCGAGCAGACCCGCCCCAACCGCACCGCTCCTAGGGGAGGTCTAGTCCTCACCCACGGAATCGGTCGCGCCGGATCCGACCCTCGGAGACCTGCGAGCAGGGCTCTGCCCAGACCGAGCAGACCTGTCCCATGGAGGACAGGTTTTTCAGCAAGGTTTTAGAGACGATGCGTCGTGATTTTGAAGCGGGTGTCCTCTTTTAGGCCGAACAGATCTGTTCTCGCAAACGCTAAAACGTCTAAAATTCTTAAAGGCAGATTGAACCTCTCGGGTTTTCTCGAAGCTTTCAAGAGGGGGGTGGAGGGTGTCCGGCGATTTCAGGTCTAGGCGGAGCGAGATCCTAGGTCCTAGAAGGTTAGCGTACCTATCCCTGGCCGGCCGATCGGTGTTCGCCCTTTTGCTCCGCCTTTTGCGAGCCGAGACCTATCTAAATATTTACGGAGACGCTTCCGTTCCGGGCTCGTCCGTCCATCGAGCCAGCTTTGCTGCAGACAAGCCGAAATTCGGTGCATCCGCTGCGCAGTCTTCGTGCTGGATAGAGAATACGGCTTTGGTCTCTCCATGGAAACCCCTACGTGCTCCCTCTTTCGAACCTTGATTCGGGAGGCTTATAAAAATAGTCCGAGTGTACGCAGATTGCTACGAAAAACCGTAGATCAACAGAAAATGCTGTTAGGAGGAACAATCGCGAGTCCAGGTATCGATTCTGGGAGCAAGTTCGCAGGTGTATCGCGAGCTAGAGCACGGAACAGAACTTTCACAGCCTGTTTTCGTCCCGCGGCATCGATGCCGGAGCTTAGAAGCTTGGAAAGCTTCGGCACTCTGGCACTCCAGCCTGGTCGATTCTCGAAACTCGGTCCTCCGTTCGACGTGTGTCGTCTCACGTAACGAACGGCGTCGCGACTTCGTTAATGCCGTTAGTTACGGCGACTAATCCCATCGACGTACAGAAATTAGATTCGGCCCGGTTAGGGTGTTTTCGGGATGCCGAGGCCACAGAAACTTGCTCTCTCGATCGGCTCCTCCAAGATCGATTTTCCACCGAATCTTTCGATGTGTCTGCTATCCACGCCTTATTTGACTTGCCTTGTAGTTAAACTTGAATAGCTGTACCGGATCACGAGTGACTCCGTTGCTGCATTTCTGTTTTATTTTGCAGCAACAGTTCCGTTTCCGCGTTTTTATCGGTATGCTGGCTAAGAATAACACATTTTTTGGCACGATTCGCAATCGTAGATAAACGGTGCATGCGCACACCTTTCGAGAGAGAGAGAATAGCTTTTTCTTTAAAATAGGATCAAACGGTTCAAATTTTTTCGCGACGGTGGAGGCTCCAGTTTGCTGGACAAAGTGCGGTTAAAAGAAGTGGAGAAACAATTGCAGCTTTTGCATTGCCTGGAAAACTAGCTCTTTCATCTTCTCATTGCCGAATCGATTCGTATCGTTTGGTCGAATGCTGGAAAAGTTCTATCGTTTCGAAAGGTAACCACGCCTGTGTCTGTGCTACCACGAGCCCGTTATGCCAGTCTTTTCCAGCGAAAGTCATTCTAGTACCAGTTAAGGGTTGCGATAACTCGATGCGGCGCATCCAGCTAGAAATTTCCAGGCCGCCGCGCCGGGAGCAACGAGGCCGGGTGTCGCGAATCTGAAAATCTTGGCCAATTCGCGTAATATCGCATGCGTCTGCAGAACGAGAAGGAAAAGCAGAAGGTGAGGGACGCGGGTGCGTACGACCCGTTACGGAACGAGAGTCCTGTCACCACGGGATCCAGTTTCCATGGATATTGGTTATCGATCGAGGAACCCTGTGCCCCTAACCCTACCCACTTTATCGTGCCACATCTCGTTCCATCTCATTCGCTCCTCTCCTCTCTCTCTCTCTCTCTCTCGTCTCCCCCTCTCGCATCGTAAACTAGGGACTGGAGAAGAACAGTTTATGCTTGGAATTATAATACCTTTGTCTACTGGGTCCGAACTAGTCGTGCGATCCGAAGAATAATCAAGGATTTAGAGAATAATCGAGAACATAGATGGAAGGGGGAGATTTCGTCGGAGTGGACTGCCAAATTACATCGAAAGAATTTGATCGGGATCGAGAAAACAGGCTCGACCCGATTCCGTTTCGGCATCGTGACTCTTAGGCTCGTAGGCTCGATTAGGCGCTAGTCACACGGAAATAGTGTTCCTCGACTAAAATAACACTTGCAGCAGGCGAGGCGAGGCGAGGCGAGGCGAGACGAGTTGCGAGCCCCATGAATGACTGACTGGCCAGGTGGTCATCTCGACGACTGTCGCGACCATTACGTAATTTTACTCTCACCCGTTGTTCCGGACTTGCATATTTGATTGCCAATTTCTCGGTAGCTACAGCCCCAACTATCTGGCTCGCCGGTTTCTAGATTTAGAGTCAAAGTAATTCACGGTGTCGAGCTCCGATTTATCCCGATTAACCGTTACTTTCGACCGAAAATTATTCAAATTATGCCGATCGTGATTTACTTCTAATAGAGACCAAGAATTGGGACGCCGCGGAAGGCAGAGAAGACGATCGAACGGCGCGTAGGTGTTCGACGAGTCGAAATTTGGAAGTTCGCGCCACCTGTTAGAGGTCGGCAGTCGGTAGCCGGTGCGCGCGTTTTGCGAGTTAGGCGAAAGTCGAGCAGCTGGTCAGTCATTCACGCTGTCCGGCCTATAACGTGTGGGACGTTAATTTACGCGGCGGAGACGTAAACGAGCGAGCTTCCACGTTATTTCGGTCGTTAAAACCCTTGCGTTTCAGCACGGCGCGTACCTCGTGTACAGTTCGTGCAGCTTCCCGTCGACAACCGATCACGGTTTACGCTTTACGATCTACGGTGTTCACCCTGAACCATCGCAACTTTCGATCGTCGTTTCCAAACTGCTCTAAACTGCGCTTGCAAGTGTCCACGGGCCTCGGAAGCTTCTCTCGGACGCGACCCTTTATGCAACTTCCCTCGAGTCTAACGCTTTAAACAAAAAAGTCTGCCAAGCCCTGCGCAAACCTTTCACGAATCTTCTCAATTATCAAATGGCGTTCAAAGAAGTTCTCCAGGTTTGCGGGGTAGCTTCTGTCGCGATTCGGGTCGATGGATGCGCGAGCAGAGCGTGGCCGATTTCGGCTCGGCTTTTGGGTCCCGCAGCGCAGAGCGACTAATCCGCGGTCGGAAGGAGCGGTTCCTAGGGTTCGATTAAAACCAGCTCATCCAATCTCGGCGTGCGTCATCCGGCATTGCGAGCCGAGCCGAGTCGAGCCGTTGGCATGGCCGCAGAGGCAGCAGCGGCAAGGGGAAGACGCTCGTTGACGCGCGAACTACACGCAGTCTGGATGTGCGAGTCGGTGTCGTAGCTCGGTGTTAGTTGGCCAGATTCGTAGGTAGGTTGTCTGGCCGATGGCCTTTCGACCCGAGCGCAGTTTCGCTCGCGAGGACCGGCCGGTTCGCTAGTTCGCGTCCGCTTCGAGCGTCGTGCGTTGAAAGCTCGCGCGCAGAAACGATCCTTGCGAACGGTGAGTTTCCGTGAGTGACGCGAGATCTCGTCGGTTGCTCAATTAAAAGCAGGATTTCCCCGAGCATCGAACACCGTTTTCTGTGTTTTACCGGTATTTTCTTGTATTTTCCGGTATCATCCGCGGCAACCGCAGCATTTCTCGCTTAATCGCGATGCGGAAGGTTCCAGTGATTTAACGAAAGCAAAGACGAGCGTCCCCGCGCGATTTTTCCGCGGTGTATCGGATTCAGCCGGTTTTATCGAGGAAGTTTATGCGCCAGCCATTAGTCCGGCCGCGCAGGGGGACCATTAATCGCACCGGCAAAATAATTTCTCGCGCGTCGAGCAGCCGTTCGAGCAACGGAGACAAAACGCGCTGTTTCGCCGGCAAATGGCCGATCGGGGACGCCATTTGTCGCCGCGCAAGAATGGTTCGGGCAGCTGCTGAAAAACGACGGTAATCTCGCGGAAAAATACACGCGAACGATCCTCCGCGGCTGGAGTCGCGCCGGGTCGAGCCGAGTCGAACGGAAGCGAGGAGGACCGAGGCCCGGCTCGCGGAACACGACCGATTAAAGTCCCGATTCGAACTCGTTTCCCTCCGGAGAATTATTCCGCGCGTTTCCGCCGCGGCCTGACCGGGGGCCTCTTGCTCGTGCTCGTCCTCCCGGCTCGATAAAATCAAGTTTAATGGGGCGGGACTCGCCCCGCGGAAAGATAATCGATAACAGAGCCACGCTGCGCCCGGAAAAATTGCCGCGTGTGCCAATTTGCGCCGGGAAACTGGCCGAACCGACGGAAAATCATAAATAAGGCTGCGATCGTTACGAGGAAGGAACGAGGCAATTTTTTAATGCGTCGATCTCTTCGACGTTGATTACGTTGAATCCGAATTGACAACGAATAACAAATAAGAGGATCGGTTCCCCGACAGGACTAATCCGAATCACGGAAACACGTGTGCGGTAATATAATCGAGGATACTCGAGGCATTGATCGACGAACGAAGGCTGCAATTCTCTAAAGCGTGGATCATCTCGATATTAGCTTCGATCTTGTCCATGATTGGATAAGTTGCTTTGATTTTCGACGAACAATCTTGCCCTTCCTTCGAGCGAGCCAGACTCCGGCGCAGACAGCCTAAGAACCAAGAGCCGCGCTCCGCAGCGAGAAGGGACAAGCCATAATCAGCCTGTAACGAAGACAACAAGGACTTCCTGCATGCTTGCGAAGTACAGGGTCCGTCGAGCCGCGTCGAGCCGGTAGCGTACCGCTCTTATGTTACATACACGGTGTCCAGGAAAAGGGAAGAGGGCTCGATTAGCCTCGAGGCATCTGCCGCGGACTTCCTGTCTCGTTAACAGTCTCTTCACTGCCCGAAACTCCGGGCGCTACCGACTTCTCTCCTGCTAACCACCTAATGCAAAACTCGGCTCGCGTGTTCGCCTTTTCGATAGTCGACCAATTCGAATGTTTGGCAAAGCTTTCGACATATTTTCGCGGGCTTCCAACCGGCGTGTTTTCAAAAATCAAAGCTTCCTCTCGAAAACGAAGCATCGAAACTCGATCTACGATTTTTTTTCAGCCGTTTTATCCAACTCCGACCGAAAACTATACTTCGCGGTTCTATAAACCACACGAGCGGACCCGGTATCAATTTCCGTCGAATAACTTCGCTAAAAAAGAATCGTGGATCAATGTTTGAAATGCCGTTTCAAAACGTGGACTTCGATCTTTGAATCCACTATAGTCTCGATCCGGAAAATAATTTTTCAAAGGTTCCAAACGATCCTTTTCCCTTTCAAAAGCACAGCTTCGTTTCGAAGCTCGATAAAGGGACTAGAAATATTCGTGGATGACATATCTACCAGTCGATTCAAATGGGAGAGTTTGATCTTGAAATCTAGACTAGCCTGTACCCGGAATAAAAATTCCCAGCGTTTCAATTTCGATGGGAAGCGCCCCTTCGATTTTCGCAGTTTTTCGATTCGCGAGGTCAGAAGGAAAAGTCGCTGGAAAGCCGTCGGTTCGGCAAACACCGAAGTTCAAACGATCCCCGAGGCTGGCGGGTCCGCGATGCGAGCGACGCGAGCGAAAAGCAAATCAGAGTCACTGCCCCTTCGATGTTCGGCCTATGCACCGGGTGTCGGCGAAGCACGGCCTCGGGAAAATTGCCGGCAGACAGCGCGAGTCCCCTCGTTCCATATTCAGCACCGTTCGATTCCATTTCCATAAGTTTCCATGGGCGGCGCGCGTGCGCCCACGATTTTCGACCTTAAATGCAAACTCGATTCTCTGTGCGAGTTTCCGGCAGGCTGGTGGCCGGGTTGCGGGGCAGCGGGGAGCCGGGAGCATAGAAAAGCCTGGTCCGGTCCACCCTTCATTTGCAAAAGAAACGAGGATTCTAATAAAAAGGCCTCGCTCATAACGGCGGCGGCCCGGCCCGGCCCGGCCGCGGCGAGGCGCGGCACACAGCGGCTTTCGCAGCAGGAAAACTACCGGCTTTTATATTCAGCCGGAGAAAGTACGTAAACTCGTAATTAGAATCGGCTGGCTAATTCGATTCACCGGCTGCCAG